>JACYXH010000810.1:2022500-2160000 GCA_026745465.1 Lota lota | reverse complement strand
ATGGAGTGGTCGTCCTGGAAACCAGAGACACAGAGCCGGGAGGCCAACAAGGTCATGAGTCATGCAACATGACAGAGGAAGCTCATATGCTAATGACAAAATCAGCAGTTATTGCATAGCCTAGGGAAATAACTGAAAGCCAGTTTGCAGTTCGGTGGGGTCGCAGATTGCGAATAAAAAAAGGAAAAGAAAAAGAAAAAGAAAACCTCTGCCTGATATGTGAAGGAGCTGAGGAATATTTGTGAATTTTAAATATTTTTCATGGCCGGCCATGTTATTTTCATTGAAAAGGACTCCACTCCACTTCAAAAGGACGGTGTGTCTGGTGGAGATGAATATCCATGGGGACCAGACTCATTAGGGTCTTCAGGAGAGCCGGGGAGCACCGCTCATGCCACTAGAGCTGCACACAGATCACAGGAGCCAAGATGGCTGCCATCTGCTGCAGTGACATTACCGCTCCCCTTTGTGTTTGATTAAAGACTTGCCGTTGAAGAGTAACTCTTGTATTGAAGACTAACCACAGGCCAAGGATGGACTTCATAGGGAAGGAACAAGATTGCAAATTATTACAACTGCAGCGTTTGATCATCTCAGGACCAATCAAAAAATGGCCCTAAATCAAAGACACTTCACTTTCAATGAATTGAAAATATAATTGAACAAAATGTGCTGTGTCATCTAATTTCCATCACATTATTTATCTATTCAACAGAGTATGAGAAAAAATAAGAACATGTATTGGGGAACAGGCCAAGAGACAACTGGCTAGCATGTTTTGTCACTTTTGCACAATGCATAACTTTTCTTCCACATTGGTTCCTGTTTTAATTGGAAAATTGTCTGCCCCATTTTCTGCCCCGATGCGACAGCCATAGTCTAAAGCCCCTCTGGAGGTGGGGAACTCTGCACTCAATCAATCTAGATTGACTGGTGATTTAGGGTTTTAGGGTTTTTGACAACTCACACGCTTAGCGCATGCATCACCGGTCCTCAACTAATCTAAACCAAAAGGGGTGTCAAAGGCAAATCTCTCTGAACATCGCTGTGTTGTTCCTACCTCTTTTACTAGTCTAAGATTCCTAGCAACCATGATTTGGGACATTATCCAAAGCAACATAATCAATCTAGATTCAGAAATGTTGTAAATGAATGCCATGACACATGGTCGTTAACCCAATCAGAAACAACAATCGGTGTTCCACCAGAGGTGTCACTATCCCAGCAGGTGTTTGCCAGTTACTCCTCAGAGTGGTGAGATGACAGGAGGCGGAGGAGAAGATGGACAAGGCCGAGGAGGAGGAGAAGGAGGAGGAGGAGGATGAGATGGAAGAAGGACGACGACGAGAATGAGATGGAGGAGGAGGAGGAGGAGACGGACAAGGAGGAGGAGGAAGAGGAGGAGGAGGAGGAGGAGGAGATGGAGGAGGAGGAGGAGATGGACAAGGATGAGGAGGAAGAGGAGGAGGAGATGGAGGAGGAAGAGGAAATGGACAAGGATGAGTAGGAGGAAGAGGAGAAGGAGATGGAGGAGGAAGAGGAGATGGACAAAGATGATGAGGAGGAAGAGGAGGAGGAGATGGAGGAGGAAGAGGAGATGGACAACGAAGAGGGCTACAAGGAGGAGGAGGAGCTTGTTCGAGCGGAGGAACTCAATTTCTATGGTTGAGGAGCTTTGGAGCGCGGGGTGGCCATGCGTGTGACAGTGCGCTTTGTGACTCATCATCAACATAGGAGTTAACGTGGATTATTTGTGGAAGTGACTGGAGGGGGGTGGCGGAGGGACTCTGCCAGAGCCAGCAGTGTATCGCAGGCTGCCTGGATCTGAGATGACACTAACACAGAGTGACTCACAGGACAGATGGGAGCACGCACGTAAACAGCTGCACCGTTTTCACTACTTCATGCATATGGGAGTCCATTATGTGGTCCAGGCTTTTGTGTCACAGTTGGGCCAGAAGAACCATGAGCCATAAGACATATGTGACCGGCGTGTTCCAGGAAAAGACCGAGGCCACACAGCATGAGCAATGATTGGCCCACCGCGCGGCGCTCACTGAGTCCCTGCGACGCGCTGCGTTCGTGGGCCTACATACTGCTTGTTATGAAGCGCTACCTGGAGGAACTTTTGCGATGACGTCTACGCAGGGACGCTGAGACATAACTCGGCCTCCTCCATAACAATACATGGTCCAGCCTCACGTTGTCATCATTGATTTGAGATGAAGGCTCAGGATGTTTCCTAACAGTTGAAGACAAGCTGAAGAGCATCATGAAGCATCTCTCCTCGTGATCACGCGTAATGGGTGGAAATGACAAGCACATGATTTATTCCCGTGCTGCAGGAGAGTTTCATATTAGAGAAACACTCTGTCTTGCCGTGTGCAGCGTAGTTTACTCAGCATTCTGTTTCAGAGAATACATCAAGGTTATTCTAAGAAACTGAGGATCAAATAAAACCTGGTAGCAGCATAAGCAAAAGCTAGTATTACACAGTTTACAACTAAGGCACGAACAGCTTAATCCTGCGCTGTTTAACGAGTGGGATATTCCGCTAAATTGTATCTATTTGCCGTACTGTGTCATCCTTCCAAATAGGGTATATAAGCACCACCTGGCCCAATATAAATCACAACCTTTGACTTACTTGGCTATTGATCCTAAATATAAGCACCTGTTCATAGCTCTTTAAATCAAATAACACAATCTAATTTAGATTTACTCTTCACTGCTTCTTCTCATTTCGCTATTTCACCAGCTTCTACCATGAATCAATAATCCGTTCTTTTACTTCCTATAAGCTGGTAAATCAGTTCACAGTCCCTGGAGTGAGACAAATAAGACCAACAAAGACAAGGAGAATAAATATGCAGCTTTTGGATGAAGAACTTGACGAAGCAATATCCACATAATGTAACGTATAAGTCTATCTCTCTCTGTCAGAAGCATGCTCGGGAGTCCCTGCCTCTCTCTCGCCAATACCGCAAATTTGATCGGCCCATTCCAGACGTTTGGTCGTGACATGAGAATTCCTGGAACGAGGTCAGTTCTGCAGCCAGCAGTGCTCATCCACTCCCTGGATCTGGTGTGCACACATCGCTCCAGCATCAAAGCCTGCCTTCACGTCACCCTGCCTTCCAGGGAGGGAGACGGCCCTGCTTGTTACTAGCTCCTGGTCTAATGAGCTAATGACATTGACATGTAAATGAGGTGCTGCCGACAAAGGAATTACTGGAAGCAAAATGGCAAGGGAGCATACTACTGCATGTTTATATGCATAGAATGTGTGCGTGTGTGTGTATGTGTGTGTCTGTGTGCATGCGTGTGTGTGTGTGTGTCCGTGTGTGTGTGCATGTGTGTGTGCTTGTGCGTGCATTCGCTCATGCTGCATATGTGTTTGTGTATGTGCTGAATGGCTTGAAGTACAGAACACAACAACATGCGGCCGCTGAACAGCCACTCAGCGCTACGTAGCAAGAGAAGTGTTGTCATGCCAGACTTTCTTCACAGCAAACAACACTTCAAACGGTGGCGCCCCATCGTCACATCATTTAAGTGGTTAGCTGTCGTTCATGTCACTGCTCAATGGTCAAATGTATCGTGGAATTGTGGGCCGACTGCCTCGATAGGAATATGAATCATTATGATACCCATTCCTCTTACTGCAGTAACAATGTATCCATTTTACTTAACCCTCTCATCGCTGGACTGCTATGGGGTCCCTTCATCTGATGCTTCTATGTGTTTGATGGCTCTACCCACAGCAACAGGACCAGAGGCCAACGCAGTAGCACAAACCAGGAGCTGCTGTTGCCTCCATACACACAGTGGAATTACAGCCACACTTGCTTATACAGTCCCCACACAATCTCCATAGACCTCTGTTGGCCCCCATCCAAAGAGCATTGGGGCTTGTTGTCCCCTACACCCCTAATGGGGGGGGGGGGGGGGGGGGGACTTTAAAGCCATGCCAGGTAGCACATTAACTTCACCTGGAGCGTATTGTGCCAGTGCAAAACAATGCTAACATGATTGTCAACAAATGTTGGGCTAACATCTGTAAGTTGTTCACTGCATCCATGTGGTGTGCTTTTTTTTCTGAGGGTCTCTGCTTTGTGTACATTACATTTGGACATGTGGTCGCTTACTATTCTCATTGACCAACTGATATAGCGCGTATTGTATTGTGATGGGAACAGTACTCGATATATATCCATAATCCATCCATAATAAGCGATCGAGCACTACACCCTACAGCTGTTGAGTTGTCAGGAACCCAAGCCAAACATAGCTTGCCATGCTGGTCTAGGCTCTGCTATTTTTATCTACAAAAGATGAGTTATTCACAACCTTTGTTCGACCAATGGATGATTCTCTTGAAAAATGAATATGACACAATTGCTTTTGCAGCGTATGAATGCGCCACTATCTTACCCTTAAATCATCTTGCCCATTCATAACTACCTTGGCTTAGCTTCACTTTGAGTCAGAACCCTGCACTGGGTTCTGACTCACATCCAGGAACAAGCGGGGAACAACGTGACATTCCTTTTGCTTTTAGCTGTCAGAATGTGAACGCTCACATTTAATACCAGGCTATTCCTTTCAGTGCGAACAATGTCAGCCTAATTAATGATGAATATGAAAGCTAACAATGTAATTAATGTGCCCCCCCCTTTACCCCTTTCAACTCCTCATCTTCCCTCTTTGTCTCCCTCCCTTTTTTCTCTCACTTTCCCATATCACTTTTCCCTTGTTCACTTTTCTCTCGCCTATATCCACTTCGGCATCTCTTCTCGCCCCGCACCCCTCCCTCTTGTGGTCCTTTTCTCTCCGAAGGCACCAGGGTTAGTCCCGCCATCTGAAGACATCATCAGTGTAAAACCTACGCCTTTCTTCTCAGCAAACTGAGATTACCCACTAATCACTTCTCATGCAAGGTCTCTTATCCGCGCCACATTACTGCCACAATGATGCGTCTTGGCCTGCTCCCTTCATTCACATCTTTGTTTGTCGCTCTCTCCTTTTCCCCTTTTCTATGTCCATTTGTTCCCTCACTTCGTCTGTTTACTGTGTCTCTGGGTTGGTCTCTGTCTCTCTCTTTCTCTCTCTCTCCCTCTGTCTCTCAGCATTCCCCTTTCTCCCCCTCTTCTCTGTCCTGTCTCCACATAATGGGCCGCGGCTCCATTAGCTCATATTTTAGCGATGTTAAGGGGCCACACAGGGGCCAACCCATGTATGTCTCTGATGGAGACCCTTTACGAGAGAGCTGCCCGCTCCCATTCCACACTGCACAACACACCCCAACCGTGAGCGAAAGGTTCTGCCTGTGATAAATAACATTTGTGTGACCCCTGGCAGGGAGTCACACGTTCCACTCTACTTCCTGCTGTCACGGCTCATTAGAGAGTGTAACAAAGTAAAATGGCTGACACATAACCCTGTACTTTTATTGTTGTAATGGCCACTCAGTGATTCTGTTTTTCACATGCCATGCAGTTCAAATTATAGAAACAAAATGAAGATAATAATCATAATATATATTTGTATTATACTATATTTAAATCATTCAGGAATTGGTGATGTTTGGTACAAACGGTTAAAATGTGTTATTATAATGATGCAAATGACACATGATTTGCTCTCTCTCTCTCTCTCTCTCTCTCTCTCTCTCTCTCTCTCTCTCTCTCTCTCTCTCTCTCTCTCTCTCTCTCTCTCTCTCTCTCTCTCTCTCTCTCTCTCTCTCTCTCTCTCTCTCTCTCTCTCTCTCTCTCTCTCTCTCTCTCTCTCTCTCTCTCTCTCTCTCTCTCTCTCTCTCTCTCTGGAGCCTCGCCTGGATCCCTGTGGACGTGTTATTGTTATTTTACTGCACAAATACACGCAGCTTGTTAAAACAGAGTAGCCTCCTCTCGCTACTTCTCTCTCTCTATTTTGGTTTCCAAGTCGATCCCTACGGTATACCATTCCCACTCTCCTCCTCTCCTCTTCCTCTCTGTCCTCCATCTCCTCTCTTTCTTTTTCTCCCTTTGTCTCTCTCCATCTTCTCCATCTTTATTTTTCTCTATCTCTCTATGTCGCCCTCTTGTTCTGTTCATCTCTCGCTTTCTCACTCCCTCCACGTCTTTGGCGCTCTCTCTCTCTCCCTCTCTCTCTTCCCCCCTCTCCCTTTATCCATCTCTCTCCCCATCTCTCTCCATAAAATGCCATGCTATCTGGATGCTGTGGGAGGCGTAGAGGAATGTGTTTCTCGACTCACTTGTCTCCAGAGGCAACAAGTGAATATGGGCGCGCTTGATTTGCCAGCACTTTGGTTTTATTTTGTCACTGGTCCTCCTTCTCCCTCTTGGTGTGTGTTTTCGGGAGTGCAAAAAAATACAAAAATGCAAAAATAAACACAACAATGCAGGGCTGCATGTGTGTGTGAGCGTAGCAGTTTGCGTTAGCGCGTGGTGACATCGTGGGGGCGGGGCAGACTCATCTCTCCGTGTCACGCCCAACCCAAGCCTGTCTCCAATCAGATGTGCAGAGAGACGCGGTGTTTGCCCTATACTGCTGAAGCCCTGCTGGGGAGAGAGCTGGACGAGAGCGAGAGCGAGAACGAGAGAGCGAGAGCGAGAAAGAGAAAGAGAGCGAGAGAGACTAAGTGAGAGAGAGAGAGAGAGACACAGACACAGACATAGACTAAGAGAGAAAGAGAGCGAGAGAGAGTGAGAGAGAGATGGAGAGAGAGACACAGAGAGTCTAAGAGAGAGAGAGAGACAGAGAGAGAAAGAGCTCGAGAGAGTGACTATAAGAGACTGAGAGAAAGAGAGAGTCAGGTACAGAAGCTTTAAGACAGAGGGAGAGTGAGGAGATTCGCTTGAAGGAACAGGCAAAACCTGAAAACTCGTAGATAGAGGGGATTACGAATATTCTCTCTCACACACGCAAACACACACACAAAGCCATGTGTGCACACAAACAGGCATAGAAACACTTCCAACAACACAGCTTTCTTCCCTTCATTCACACTCGGGCTTTCATTGTCTTTCTTTAACTCACCCTCCCTCTCTCTCCCTCTCTTCCTCTCTTTCAGTTTGAAGTCCATTGTGTCTCATCATCAAAGAATGTCCCCCATCCAGACCATCATGTACAGTTAATTAAACTCTGATTTGCGGCGTCAGTAGCACAGGACCCTGTTTCCATGTCTCCTCAGAGCCTCTCCTAATCCACTCCATTCTTTAACCACGCTGATTTAATTATTATGTTATTTCTTCTGCACAGGAAATTATTAAGGACAAGATTTAGTAGGATTCTGGATGTAGCCTACACACACACACACACACTCTCTCTCACACACAGACACACACACATACACACACTCACACACACACAAACATTCACACTCACACACAGACACACACACACACACACAGACAGACACACACACACACACAGACAGACACACACACACACACGATCCGAGAAGGAGGGGGAGATTGCAATCAGACGGACAAGCAGGGTGAAATATGTAGAGAGCGCCAACTACTTGATCTGAAATAACTATTATTCAAAACTTCATTAATCACCTCGTGTTTGCCCTTTTGGAGGCAATTACTAACACTTGTCACCATCCGCAAATGACAAATGAGCTTGTTGTGAGCCACTTTGGATAAAGGCGGCTGCTAAATGACTTGATGCAATGTAAAATGTGATCTAATGAACCAGTTGAATTTACAATTAGGATTATTCAGAAATTAGGCTAGATTCAAGTATATTTCAATAAATGAAAGGCCATTCAGAAATACTGTTTCTATGAAGCTACGTTAAAAATGTCGAAAGCCAAGCCAGCGAGACTATTTGTATTACTTCCTTCATTCATTCATTCACTTTGTTCGATCTCGTATTCTAGAGATTTTTATCCAAACTGCAACCCATTTAATAAACACCTGTTAAGTGCCTTAGTAGCATAGAAGATAATGGCAGGGGCCTTAACGTCTCTGCAAATCTATGAACAATCAGCGATGGAGGAGCTTAGATGGAGGCCATATCCGCAGACTCCCCTGAGCGTACTCATCTGTCATTGTGCAGACAATGTGTCACAGTTTCTTGGCAGAACACAACATGGGTCCATGTTAGCACACAGCCCTGGCTCTTAACACAGCTTGAGAGCTGAAAGCAACATTTGGGCGACGTGATTTCAGCACCAAGATCAAACCTCCATTATAAGCCCCACTCCACTGCTGGAACAAACACTGCCAAACAAACAGCGCCATGCTAGGGTATCAGTCCCAAGAACATGCTTACTTGCTATGAAAAATGAAAAAAGAAACAATTAGGAACAAATTCCCTTTTTTCTGCCAATAATGCTAATGACGAGGGTCGAAAATGAACACCACCAGCCAATGGCAGATAGTTTGGACCATTTGGCAGGTAAAAAGAAAACCAGAGTTACATATGAAATCCATTGCTTGGCTGGTAGGTTTGTCATCCCTGGCAGGTAAAAAGACAAAACTCTAAAAGTAAATGTTGGACCCTCTCCTGATCACTCCTTGACTCCCAGTGGGGGGTCCTAGTTACTCCTTGTTAGACTGAACTGCTGCTTCCTCATATAGGAACCTAACTCCAGGGCTCCCCGGAAAATACTCACCTCACCTCACGATTCGACGTAAAACATTTTAATTAATTTCTTCTATTACCTTTTTAGACCACACAATATTAAAGCTAACATTAGGACCACATATTTATAGTGCCAACACCAGTTCTGACTAGTTTCTGCTTCTACACTTAGTGGTCAAGACAACACCATATAAAGTTGTATAGGTTTGAGATATGTCAGACCCTATAGGCGTGGCTTCTTTATCATTCTGCCCATACCAATATAGACTGAAGATTTACCTGGGTAAATCAGACCCTGAAGGCGTGGCTTATTTACCACTCCGCCCATACCAATATAGACTGAATTATTACCTGGATTCGAGAGATGCTCCATGAACCACCTCCAGAGTGCATGTCCATTTACCTTATATCTCTGAATAAATAATCGTGTTGAACCTTTACCACTCTTCGAGTCATACCTAGCCACTAAACCACAATAACTGAAGCATCAAAATTCCGCTTAAGAAAGATGGACGGAGGGCTCATTAGCAGCTAGGCGGGTGGCTCCGGTGGAGCCGAGGGGTAAGCCAGGTACGCTAGGCATGGCTGACAGTGATAGGAATCCTGACAGCGATAGGAATCCAGACAGCTCGCGAACCACCAGGGCAGCACGCCTTGCAGCGCTGTGTGTGCAGAAGGGGGACAGTGGATTGAAACAATCACATCATGTCAATCCCGCCCAAAGCCCGCCTTCGGGAGCCGTGGTGGCACAACAGGAAACGGGAGTGACAGGTAGAAGGACAGGAAGGAAGAAGCAGATCTCAATATAAAAGAGTCCGTTTTATCTCCTTCTTTCCCTGAGGACTAGCGGTGTCCCCGGAGCGATTATTTAATAACTGTAGTCTTGAACAGTTGCAAAAGGACACTGACTGTTACTCACAAGAGATCAGTCAATGGATAAACGCATGACCAAGTCTCACTGCTCATGACTACACCAGACAGCTGACCCCCACACCCTTTGACCCCAACCTGACCCAGTGTGAGTGACTGGAGAGGGGAGCATTTGCCACATCAATCATAACTCTTGCTAAGGCCCAGCGATAGAGAAGTGGTGCAAGTGGTCGCACTTTGAGGGTCATCACAGCAGAATATTGATGCAAAAGTGGAAATGGGCGGATTCAGAGCACTCATATACAGGACTTAATGCACTCTGAAGAAAGTCAAGAAGCCAATAACACTAATAAAAGAATATCAATTAAACATGCCTCATCTACCGAATAGATTTCGATTTCGATTTAAATATGAATTGCCTTTATGTCCGGGATCATTAAATTCCCTTGAAATCAATCAAGGAATCGTCCCCTCAATGTTCTCCACCGTCAGCACACAGAAAATCACTGCACAAAGACACAGTGATTATGTAAAGACAATCTGGATGTTTGGGTGTTCTAGTCGGATCTGAAAGAAAAAGGCGAAGCGGCCAGAGGGCGGAGGAGCTCGTGAGACAGGGTGGAGACGTGGAGGCCACCGAGAAAATGAGTGAGAGCACAGAGAAGTAGGGAGTTCATTGAGCTCCATCCCGTTTGACCCCGGGAGTTAATAGAACACTCCTCTGCCACGACTTCATTAAGCTTCATTAGCGCAGCAAAAGACACAGGTAATTAATCACTGACATGTGGGAGCACTGCATGTTGATTGGACAGGATCCCACCAATCCAAAATAGCCTGAATAGAAGCTTTATTAGTCCTGACCCAGTAGTTGCCTGATGTGGCTAACCAACGGTTATTTTTGCCTGTGTGTGTGTGTGTGTTTGTGCATGTGTGTGTGTGTGAGAGAGTGTGTGAGTGTGTGCGTGTTTTTGCATTCGATTAGATGTGTGTAGGTGTGTGTAGCCTGACTGTATTCAGTAAACAGGAAGACAGTGATGTAACGCCCACCTATAGACACAGACACATCTCTGGTCTGTAACAGAAATAGGCTCACAATGTTAAATGCCATAGTTTGTCTTATAACCTTTAGAAAACTGCACCTTGTCAATTTGCAAATGTGCAACACTCTTAATAGTAGAAGAGACCAGTATGGTCAATGTGGCCGGTAAATAAATATGGAAATATAAAGCCACCTAAACCCCTTAGTACAGAGGAGCGTTCGAGAGAAGCAAACACCGCAAAAGACAGACAGCGCTCCAACTACCATGGAGGACAGCAAGGTCACGACCTCTGGGTTTTTCTGTCCACTCAAAAGCATCTTCAATGAACCCGAATCGAACGCTCATGAAGCGCTATTCAGTCTCCACCATGGCCACTCTATGGCCAGCTCTGTATACCTGGATGCCTTGCTCAAGAGCTCAAGCACGCTCAGATTGAACCGCCGTTTGACATGACCTCGCTTGCCGTGGTCACTCGATTTACTCCTTCCCCCGTCCTCTTCGCTCTCCCCCTTTAGTTCCTGTGCAGGCATCATGTGTAACTATCTCCATATGCAAACTCAACACGCGGCTCTTCCAAATGCTGGATCCGCTCTCTCCCTCTCTATGACTCTCTCACTCCCACTATGACTATCTCACTAGTCACTCCCACTCTCAGCCGCTACTCTGGCAGTCCATCTCTCTATCCCTCCCTCTCTCTCTCTCTCTCTTCATCCCTCTCGTGTCACTCTCTTTATCTGCCGCTCTCGCTCTCTCTCTCGCTCTTGCATAAACCAGATATGTTCAGCAGCATGGCTTAACAGATACCAGCCACTACAGAGAGAAAAAAATCTATCGTTTCTCTTCCCTCTTCCTTTCAACGTCTCTCTCCCTCTGTCTCTCTGTCTCTCTCTCCATCTCCCTCTCTCTCCCTCTCTCCATCTCTCTGCCCTGTACAGCACACTCTTTCCTCCTTCCTGTTTATCATTGGACTGCTGCCATTTTAGATCTCCATCATTCCTATGTTTTTTCCATTACTCAGGCTTCGGATTTACAAACCGGCCACACAACATCCTCCTGCCAATCCCTCTTCCTGCCAGAACAAAAGAAGAACAGAAGATTACGGGAAAAATCCTTATTTTCCTGGGGAGCAAAGACCCACAGTAAACATGTCTTCCTCTTGACTTCCTGAGTGACAGGAACTGGCAGAGAAGACATGGTCACAGAAAGTGAAAGAAAACCTTTTGAGAGAGATAGGGAGAGAGAGTGGGAGGGAGAGAGAGGGAGAAAGAGAGGGAGGGAGAGAGAGAGGGAGAAAGAGAGGGAGAGAGGTAGAGAGAGGAGAGAGAGGGAGAGAGAGGGAGAGAGGGAGAAAGAGAGGGAGAGAGAGTGGGCCATGAGGGATAGAGGAAGACATTTCTAATTCAAAGAGACGTGCAGTGTTTCCGTGGCAACTTCGTCTCCATAGAAACCGGTCCTCTGTTTAAGATGCCATTAGTGCAACAAAAAAAATACCCAATTACACTCCGCAGCTACCACTGTAACAACACAAATGCCGGAACAAATGCAGCCTAATGTGCGTGTTAGTGCAAGTGCATGCTCAACGGACGTAGAGGAACCGACTTGTGCACACACAACCACGAAAGAGGAAGGGAGGGAGAGAATAACATTGACTAATACACCTGAGGTTAACTGCCCTGTCACAATTACTGGCAGATTATGTGTAGCCAATTACAGCTGAGATGGCCTTTTAGGACCGGAACACAACGAATGGTGGGTTGTTGGAGTTGAGTGTGAAACTTGCTCTTCCTCACAGCATAAGGCCAGATGGGCTGAACAGTCCACAGGCTGTGTCAAAAGCTCAGGAGAGGAGTCTGTGGGCAAATGTGTGTTTGTGTGTGTGTGTGTGTGTGTGTGTATTGTGCTGTGCTTTATTCTGTAGGCCTGAGGAGTCAACGCAACAGGCTAAAATAACAAACATACACATACACATACACACACACATGCACAAGCACGCACACACATACACACACAGCTCTTCCTGGGCTGTCAACCATGCTTCTCGAGCTGCCTTGTGCAAGCTTCACAGTCACTTCAAGTGATTGTAGGTGTGATCACGGCTCCTCTTCTTGATTCTCTGTTCACTGGTGTCACCTTCGATTTGCCTCTGTATGAGACAATTTATAGTTTACACGGATACCTGCTCATTTCTGACCGTGATTGGTTCGGGGAATCCATCCTGACTGTCAATGACAAGTGCGTGAAACGCAACACTTGTTAATTGTGGAGAAACACAGGGAGGTGGCGAGGGAGCAGAAAGGGAGAGGGAAAGGGATTAAGTTTCTGGCTTGTTAAGTTCAAAATGTTTTGAAACTTAGTTTCAAGCTCTTCCACTCTTTTCTGCTCTTTCTTCACGTCTCTTGATTCTTACCTATATGGCATATTTCAGTGTGCTGGACAGTTGGAAAACAAGTTTCCAATTGATTTGCCAAAAAATGTTATTATTATTAAACAGAATTGATAGTATGTATCCTCAATAATAAATATTTTTTAAATATGTGATTGCATTTGATTGGAAATTATCTTGTTACATAGACAATCTGAATGAACAACTTTATGATAAAAAATTAAATTGTCACGCCCTGGTTCTAGGGACTCTTATGTTGAGCCAGGGTGTGTAGAGTCTATGTTTTGTGCTCTTTGTTTTCCATTCTAGGTCTTATATTTCTATGTTGGCCAGAGTGGTTCCCAATCAGAGGAAACAAGTGTCAGCTGTTGCTGGTTGTCTCTGATTGGGAACCATATTTAAACAGTCTGTTGCCCTCAGTGTTTGTGGGATCTTGTTCCGTGTGCCTAGTAGGGTTTGTCTAAGGACGTCACGTATCGTTTGTTGTTTTGTTTCGTGTTGGAAGCAGTTAAATAAAAGTATGTTCGCATTCAACGCTGCGCATTGGTCCTCTGTTCCCGACGAACGTGACAGAAGATCCCAACTAAAACTGGACCAAGCAGCGTGTCCAGGAGCCATCGTCAGGGGAATCGCTAGCAGATCTCCGTGGCAACCTCGACTGGGTCAAGCCAAGTGAAGAGCAGAGAGGGTGGACTTGGGAACAGTGGAGGAAGAGTCTCGACTGGGTCAAGCCAAATGAAGAGCAGAATGGCTGGAGTTGGAAGCAGATGAGCGAGAGTTGGGCGAGAACTATAGAGGCCTGGCCCACGGGGAGGAGAGACCCCAATACATTTTTTAGGGGGGGGCTCACGCCGTGGACGACGGGGCAGCAGGAGGCCGCGATGGAACGGTCCAGCGGGTGTGCAGAGGAGGCCGCCAGGTTAAGGGGGCCACTGGTCATAGAGGAGAGGGAAAGTGTGGAGGCACGGCGAGAGGTACTGGGGTGTGTTACCAGTCCGGCCCGTTCCTGATCCTTGCATAGGGCCAGTGGTGTGTCCCCAGTACGGTCCGGCCTGTTCCTGCTCCCCGCAGTGAGCCTATGGTGTGTGTCCCCAGTACGGTCCGGCCTGTTCCTGCTCCCCACACCAAGCCAGTGGTGTGTGTCCCCAGTACGGTCCGGCCTGTTCCTGCTCCCCACACCAAGCCAGTGGTGTGTGTCCCCAGTACGGCCCGGTCCATTCCTGCTTCCCGCACCGAGCCAGTGGTGTGTGTCCCCAGTACGGTCCGGCCTGTTCCTGCTTCCCGCACCAAGCCAGTGGTGTGTGTCCCCAGTACGGTCCGGCCTGTTCCTGCTCCCCACACCAAGCCAGTGGTGTGTGTCCCCAGTACGGTCCGACCTGTTCCTGCTCCCCGCACTGAGCCAGTGGTGTGTGTCCCCAGTACGGTCCGACCTGTTCCTGCTCCCCACACCAAGCCGATGGTGCGCTTCGTCAGCCCGGCTCGGTCTGTTCCTGCTCCCCACACCAAGCCAGTGGTGTGCGTCGTCAGTCCGGCACGGCCCGTGCCTCCTCCACCGGTGCCTGGTCCGGTACCGGTCAGCTGCTCCACGTCGGAGCTAGAGCAATCCGCTCCACCAGTGTTCAGTCCAGCTCCGGCCAGCAGGGCCAGACCGGACCAGGGGTACGTTGGGGGGGTTAGAGAGGGAGTGGGGATCACGCCCAGAGCCGGATCCGCCGCCAAGGCGGAGTGCCCACCCGGTCCCTACCCTGTGGTGTTCTGTTGGCGCGGTCGGAGTCTGCGCCTTTGGGGGGGGGGGGGGGGGGGGGGGGGGGGTACTGTCACGCCCTGGTTCTAGGGACTTTTATGTTGAGCCAGGGTGTGTAGAGTCTATGTTTTGTGCTCTTTGTTTTCCATTCTAGGTCTTATATTTCTATGTTGGCCAGAGTGGTTCCCAATCAGAGGAAACAAGTGTCAGCTGTTGCTGGTTGTCTCTGATTGGGAACCATATTTAAACAGTCTGTTTCCCTCAGTGTTTGTGGGATCTTGTTCCGTGTGCCTAGTAGGTTTTGTCTAAGGACGTCACGTATCGTTTGTTGTTTTGTTTCGTGTTGGAAGCAGTTAAATAAAAGTGTGTTCGCATTCAACGCTGCGCATTGGTCCTCTGTTCCCGACGAACGTGACATAAATAGACCAGAGGGTCTTCAGCATATCAATTCCAAACCTGATGAACCAACAAAACGACCTTATAGTCCGATTACCAGGTCCCTCTAAAAACGACACGTGTTACGTTTACAGACATTTATGTTTCCAGACCAAACAACCTATAATGACGGCCATGATTTACATACTATTAAGCAGTTACGCACCCAGTTGCACTGCAATCCGGAGCTGTTGTGTATTTCCAATATATGTTCCTTAAAATACCCAATTACAATTCGATCAAGATAATTTGACGCATTTTATGAATCAGGTTCGCTTTATAGTCACTCTACTAAAGATTAAGCACGGCCCATTTGTTTTACTACACATTTAATAAGCTATATTAGCGAGATGCGCAGGCGCATTCCGTTAATATAGCTTCATAAATGTGTACAAAAACAATCCGGCAAAGCTCAACGTTAAATATAGTGACTACGGAGCGAAATTGATACGGAAAACATATACACGCACATACACAGCAGCTTGAGATTCCAGCATATCTGGCTGCATAGCTACTTAACATGTAACTCATGGACGCCGTTATAGGTCGTCTAAGTCTGGAAACATAAATGTATGTCATTTTCCTTGAAATCGTTTTGCTGGTTTATTAGGTTGCAAGTGTTATAGATGTATCTCCTATCCGTGATAATATAATCATATCATTATCATGTTTACTGTTCTACAGTTAAATGATACAACTGCAATATTCTGAGGAAATGCCTCAAAATGTAACAAACCAGTTAAAATGTGTAACATCTATGTGTATAGATAGGCTATATCTATAAATAACTGTCTGAAATTCTCGATGAGAATTGAGAAAATAAAAACGTCCATATCGCCCTGCCCTAGCTTGTACTCATTTTCCCGCAGTACTTTTTTTATTTGTTATCTAACAAGTTGATTTTGAATACTTCTGTGTTTTAAAGGAGCCCTTGCCATTGATTCGGTGAGAATAGTTGGGAGCTCCACAAATGTGGGGGGACGTTGGCTCGCTTTAATGCCAAATAAAGACAAAAGGCAACAGAGAAATATGTTGCTAAATCAGAACAGGAAAAGAGCCGTACTCTCTCCCCGTATTCAACAATAGAACAATGTAGAGACGTTGAACTAACACAATAGATTAGAACGGAAATACATGCGTTACGTTAAGCCCAAATCACACTTCTGCGCCAGCACGTATGCACGTGGTTGCTCGGAGACCAGCGCGCGGCCCTTTTGCCGGTCGAGACCTATGCACGTAATGCGAAGACGCCCGTTCGCTGCCCACTGATTGGTCGAACAGGGGGCAGGTGTACTATTTTGCTGTTTTCGACAGCGAGACATGAGAATAAAATGAATGCACCCGGCAAAATCGAAACCACTGTATTTTCAATGAGGCATGTATATCAAATGGATGTATGGCTGTTCATCATATTTTCAATGGAGCAGACGCCGTCTCAAGATTCCTTTCATGGGTTTGTCAGGAAGATTGACAACAGCTCAACAAGTATTGTTGGTACTATGGTTAGCGTTCCAGTGTCTGTGTTTGAGGTGGTCACTGGCCATCAGCAGAGATGCACACATTTTAATATGAAGGAGGCCCCTCTGAGTACACATGGCGGAGTATAGAGGGAGCCATGTTGTGTATGAAGTGGCGCTAGTTGCCTTTCATTTGCCACCACACTGGCATTGTTGTATTGATGCTCGAGATAAAAGTCAACATGGAGAATCAACATCAATAAAAAAATCAATATCAAACCCTCTCATATTGGAACATGAACAGCTTCGCTTTCTGCCTCTCTGCCTCTCTGTCTCTCTCTCCCCTTCTCTCTATTTCTCTCCTATCTCTCCCTCTCTCTGGGTTTCTGTCTCTCTATTTGTCTCTCCCCATCTCTCCCTCTCTCTGTGTCTTTGTCTCCCTCTCTGGCTCTCTCCCCGTCTCTACCCGTCTCTCTCTCTCTCCCCGTCTCTCCCCGTCTCTCTCTCTCTCTCTCTCTCTCTCTCTCTCTCTCTCTCTCTCTCTCTCTCTCTCTCTCTCTCTCTCTCTCTCTCTCTCTCTCTCTCTCTCTCTCTCTCTCTCTCTCTCTCTCTCTCTCTCTCTCTCTCTCTCTCTCTCTCTCTCTCTCTCTCTCTTCTCTCTCTCTCTCTCTCTCTCTCTCTCTCTCTCTCTCTCTGCTCCACACAATAAGAGCACTCTCCACCTCTCAGCCTTCCTGGGATTAAGCAGTCCTTCTCTCCCCTCTATATTTAAAAACCTGATGCAAAACCATGCAAAAGCACCGCATTAAAGAGACCGGCTTGTCTCTTCTCCCAATAGTCGCTTTCAACTCTTTCCATTCGTCTTCTGTTCTGTATCTGTAAACGCGTAAAAAGCGCCATACTCCAAGACTCGTGTCATCATCCGCGAGACCACGGCCAGTCCTTGGTCTGCTCGGAGCCTGCTTTAGCTTCTTGGGTGCTGTGCACCTAATGTCAACAGACAGGCAAATCTTTTCTATGCTTATAAATGAGCAGCGTTGCCTCCAGCAGAGATGGAAATTTCGCAGCTGTGACCGATTCAATGTGCACACATATAAAGACAAACGCCGGCTGCCGCGGGCAATTCTGTTTGTGGAAATAGTCGGCGGAGCAACGCGATATTGCTCGTTGCCAGGGAATCAGTCAAATGTTTTGCCGTGGTGCTGCGACTTCAGGCCTGCTGGCTGGTACCAGGAGAGGGATCGTGTTTCTGTTTGTTTTGAAGCGCACTGCTGGTATTTTGACCCGGCACACAAATGTTGCCAAAACATAACACTTCACACTAGTTGACCTGCTTATCAAGGGGGATCACTATTTTGACGAATAACCAGTTATGATCACTAATATACACATGTAACCAGTGCCCACTTTATTTTCATGCCATCACGTTATATCAAAGTGTCATTCAATTAATAACATAGCAGAAAACTATTGAGTAAACACATATTACGACTTCCAGTTGGACTAATTATAATTTGAACACACGGATCAGCTTACAGCAGCTGCAACACCACACACACACACACACACACACACACACACACACACACACACACACACACACACACACACACACACACAAGTAGCATCTGGATTACAATCTCCTGTCTCTGCCAAGTACGGTTTGCGTCGTGAGTGATAATCAGAGTCAGGTGTGTGATAGAATCCAACCTTGCTTTGGCATGCCTTGTGATGTTCTCACGACTAACTCACAATATCCGATACACAGTACTCAAAAACATTTGACAAAAACAAAAAAACGTGTAGTAAATCACTGGTAACTGGACAATGATCACATGCTGGTTGTTAACAAGCATTCCACCGCGCATGTTTATCAAACGGATCAACTGCATTGATTGCTCTCGAAAAGACGTAACAGCAGGTGAGGGACACGCAGGCCAACAGCAGACAGCTTTGGTGGAGTCGCGGAATGCAAACACAGCCATTGATTTGTTTGGACTACTGTGGCATCACACGCAGAAGGCTGGATTCAGCGAGAGCTCCCCAGATGGCCGAGTATCTCTCTCATCTAACCACTTAAGTTGGTTTTCATATCCCATAAACCCGTTGCACAGACGGACCAGGGAGTGGATGCTGCCGGAGAGAGGAGAGGGAGGAGGATGGGGGAGGAGGAGGAAAAGGAGGAAGAGGAGGAATAAGAGGAAGAGGAGGAGGAGGGAAAGGATGAGGCAAGCAATACTTCCAAAATCCCTTTTGAAAACCTGTTGCAACAGGAGTGCAATGCCTCTATGATGTTCCAGATTAAAAACTCTGTCCACCACTGGGACAACAATGATAACTGCACGCCTTTATAGGATGGGAAAGATGGGCAGAATTCAGAGGTGAGAGAGAGGAGAGAGGAGAGAGGAGAGAGAAGAGAGAGAGAGAGAGAGAGAGAGAGAGAGAGAGAAGAGAGAGAGAGAGAGAGAGAGAGCGAGAGAGAGAGAGAGAGAGAGAGAGAGAAAATGAGACCAAGAGAGAGAGAAGCAATGAAGGGTACAATTCAACTGTAAAACGGATGGGTTTGGCTTTGTGTATTTTAAATCTATTAGGTCAAGTGTTGAAGCGAGGGAGGGTACAGAAAATCACAAGAGTATAAAGCTTCATAATGAATACAACGTTAAAAAAATAAAGATTAATATCTAAAATCTGATGGCAGACAAGCTTAAATTGTATGATTGCGACGTTTCACTTACTTCCGCTTCATAATTTCTCTGTAAAGGTTTCAAATCAACACGACGTAGACTGGCCACTGTATATATAGACTTAGATTTATACACTAACAGGAAACAGGAAACAAGGCGTAACTCCGCCCCTTGCGGATTTTGGTTTCCAGCCCAGGCTCTGTGCCGCCCAGAAGTTTTGCTACAACATAGTAGGACTGCAGGATCCAAGGTTAACCTGGACCTGATAATGAGACAAGTGAGTTAGTGGCATGTGTTGTTAATTACTCATCATCCGTCTTCTCTTTAAAACAAGCCAGTAGCTGGGCCCACAAACAGGAAGAAATAAGTTTCTAATGGCAGACGTTGACTTTTGTCAAGTAGATTTCTGTTTGTGCATTAACAATGGAGCCCTCTGTGTGCTGTCATGCACCCGTGTCCGAGCCAATTAGTGGCTGTACATCATGGACAGAGTTCATGGACAGAGTGAATCACACATTCATCCAATATGATGAAAATCGTTTGACAAATCTAAGAGCGAATGAAAGAATGCATTTTGAATGATATAGTCAGATCATCCATGAGGGTATTCTCATTCTGTCTTTTTCACCAAAGGTCTGCAACTCTTTCCCTGCTCATACCTTATTTGACTATTATACAATAGTATTTGTGTACCTCATTTGTCAACCTCTGTCAATGACAAAAAATCAATGACAAAAAAACAAGTCAATGTAACCGGGAGTGCACGTAAATACAGCTTTTTCTAACGACGCCTTAGTAAGATAGAAACATACAGGCCCACTTCCGCCAGCCATCCATCTCTATCTGTATGCTATTGGCTCAAACTGACACCACCCCTAGCATACAGGCAAGCTGCTTGGTTAGAAGATACCTGTGGAACCAGGTTATCAACAGATTACAGGCCAGCAGAGGGGAATAGAGCTGGCAAGCCAGCGTGTTTGGCTGGATTGCTGCTCAGCTGAAGCAGAGGCAGCGCCTGCTGGGAGATGGGCAACAAGCCGTTTTTGGAATACAATAAGGTGCATTCATCAGAGACGCGTCACCTGTTGGAATAAACGGTTTGTAGCCAAACTGCTTACAACAACAGCAAAAAACGAACATAAATGCCTTTGCAAATATAGGAATAAAGAAAGTGCCATATGTCCATACACCTGCTTACTTATCCTGCTGGCTGCTGCTGACGTATAGTCTCCACAAAGTCAGCCTGGCACAGAGCTGTTACTTGGGGCTTTTGTGTCTCCATGACATCATACATTAGTCAGAGCTCTGCTGAGTTTAGCTTTGGGACAGAATCCTTCATGTGTACAAACCATGACTGAACTGTCCACGATTATCATAATGACACATCAATTCTCTCTCTCTCTCTCTCTCTCTCTCTCTCTCTCTCTCTCTCTCTCTCTCTCTCTCTCTCTCTCTCTCTCTCTCTCTCTCTCTCTCTCTCTCTCTCTCTCTCTCTCTCTCTCTCTCTCTCTCTCTCTCTCTCTCTCTCTCTCTCTCTCTCTCTCTCTCTCTCTCTCTCTCTCCTCTGAATTCAACAGAGCTCAAATCTACGCCTGGGAAAATAGGCGTCAATCAACCATGGACCACAAATGCATCTGGTTTCCATAGCAAGTATATGACAACGTTTCTTACACTCTCTCACACACACACACACACACACACACACACACACACACACACACACACACACACACACACACACACACACACACACACACACACACACACACACACACCCACACACCCACACACACACACACACACACACACACACACACACACACACACACACACACACACACACACACACACACACATTTCCCCATCATCCAGCTTGCTGTTTCCTCTGGATTATTGGACTTGAAGGGAAGTGTTATCTTCTTCGTATACATTAACATGCATGAAGGTTCTTCCCTGCATTTATTGTGACAATACTATCTTAAGCGGAGGGGGACGGGGGACGGGGGACGCGAGCATGACAATGTGTTGATGTTGATATTGGTAAAGAGCTAAAACAAAGTGTGTGTGTGTGTGTGTGTGTGTCTGTTTGTGTTTGATCCCTCTGTTCTCTGATGTCGCACTTGGGGGAAGAACTGGGACAGAGACCGAGTGGGATCAACGCTCCGGCAGAATCACAACCGCTACCACTTAGCGGGATTGGTTCACACCGTTTAATAATGGGCCAATTAGAGTGTGTGTTCCCCTCCGCCGGAGAAGGGGTCTGGGCTGTGTGTTGAGGGCCAGGAGTGAGAAGGAACTGGAGGGGTCCAGAAGGTCCGGATCCTAGCTGGCAGAACCCATGAGACACAGTGATCCACAGCAGACTGTGGAAGACATCTAGGAAAGAGGGGATGTGTGGGGTTCTCAGGAGGAGGGGGTCTCTTGGTACATTGGTGACCGTATGCTGTGACACCTGAACACACACTGACACACACACATGCACGAGCACACTCATGACCAAACACACACACCTGAACATACACTCACATCTGAACCAACACACATGCACACACACACAAACTCACCTCAACACCCAACACACATGCCACTTATACAGGCATATATAAATATAGACACGCAAACAAGTGCACATAGAACCATGTACGCAAAGAGAGAGAGAGAGAGAGAGAGAGAGAGAGAGAGAGAGAGAGAGAGAGAGAGAGAGAGAGAGAGAGAGAGAGAGAGAGAGAGAGAGAGAGAGAGAGAGAGAGAGAGAGAGAGAGAGAGAGAGAGTGAATGAACGGCTAAATGACAATAGTGTGAACTGTTGGTGCATAATGGGCCTACCTGCATCTGTCACTTGCTCACTGAATTATTATGGTGGGATGCTGGGTGAAGACATGAAGCCAGCAGCACTTGGGAGGCTAACAAAGACACAAACACTCAGGCCGGAATGTATATATTACCAATGAAGCATTGCACTCTTCTGGACTAATAATAGTGAAATAATGCAGCTTACATAAAAAGTAAATTGTATGTTTTTTGCTTGGTACTATTGCTTGGTGACAGCATGATTCTGAAATCGGCAGGCCTTGGAAAATATCAGGCTATGGAAGATAACTGGGACCACATGGATTTGATAATGATGGAAGATTGATGGGGAATGGATTGCGGAATCTGGAGGGAACTGGGCCAATATAGCCGATCAACAGTTAGTCTGCGCTCGCTCAGTCACAGGGCTCTGTGTATGGAATGCTGTGTGCGTGGAGTGAACACTACTCCACATCTACTCCACGCATACACCATAAACACAAACTTTTACCTGGACACACAAGCGACACTCAACTCTATAGGTGCATGTTCCTTCTCTCACACACAGTTTCTCTCTCTCGCTCTTTTCTCTCTCTCTCTTCATCTCTCTCTAGCTCTCCCACTCTCTCCCTCATTTCCCCCCTCAGTCCCAGATGTCAGGAAGGGATCCACTGTGTCCAACCACATTACATTTTATCGGACAAATGAGGTCAAAACAACTAACCGTGTCCATCTGTCTATGTGGAGTACATGTTTTAACATGAGTAAGCTGAGCTCTATGTATGGGGTGATGACTTTACATAGTGCTGCAGACTGACATTAGGTTGCTGCACGCACAGGGATGTGCTGTGATAAAGCGTTATTAAAAAGGTGTGTGAAAGAATCCTTTAGAAAGGTGTTGACCAGGGGCACCTGCAGATTTCAGTGGCATTCAAATCCGAAGCACTCCATGTCCAAGTGAAACGTTCGAGGTGAAGAACGCAACCTGAGGCACGGAAGCGTTGGGATTGCAGTGCTGTCTATTTTATATTGTGCAAGGCCAGGTCTCTTGTTGGTCCACCATTGACCTGCTCTGCAAGTATCTCCACATCACCGTAGATTAACCGTCCAGACACCAGCATCTCAGCGGTGTGAATAGGCTTCTCCAGTGGGAGTTTTCACCACTAAATAATAGCTAATTATAGTTATTTACAATGACAACAACAACAAAAAAGACACAGGGCCAAGGTGGAAGAAATATGCCGTATTCTTCCATGAAGTAGCAAGGAACACCCATGCACTTTATTCATCACTGTCGTTCATGTCTCATCTCCTTCCATGGCCTCACGTCATCGCTAGTTCCCTTCGCCATCCCTCCTACGGCCGGTATCCTCCTAGACTCCAAGCCTCTGTGTCACTTCTTAAAATGTGGTGATTGCATGTTCCTCCCTGCCTCACACCCACATCTCTATCTACTTGTAGAGGAGCGCTTTGTTTTCCCTCTTTTTCTCTCTCCCTCGCTCACTCTCTCGTTCTCTCTCTCGCTCGCTCTCTTTCTCTCTCTCTCACTCCCTCGCTCGCCATCTTTCTCTCTCTCCCTCCTTCCCTTTCTCCCTCACTATCTCCCTCTCTCTCCCTCGCTCTCTCTCCATCTCCTACTCCCCCTATCTCTCTCTGTCTCTCTCCCTCACCCTCTCTCTCTCTCTCTCCCTCGCTCACTCTCTCTCTCGCTCTCTGTCTTTCTCTCTCTCTCACTCCCTCGCTCGCCATCTTTCTCTCTCTCTCTCTCTCCCTCCTTCCCTTTCTCCCTCACTATCTCCCTCTCTCTCCCTCGCTCTCTCTCCATCTCCTACTCCCCCTATCTCTCTCTGTCTCTCTCCCTCACTCTCTCTCTCTCTCTCTCTCCCTCCTTCCCTTTCTCCCTCACTATCTCCCTCTCTCTCCCTCGCTCTCTCTCCATCTCCTACTCCCCCTATCTCTCTCTGTCTCTCTCTCTGTCTCTCTCTCTCTCTCTCTCTCTCTCTCTCTCTCTCTCTCTCTCTCTCTCTCTCTCTCTCTCTCTCTCTCTCTCTCTCTCTCTCGCTCACTCGTCAGATCTTTTTGCACTACTTCAACACCCGTTTTTAATGCTGCTCTTGAGAGGGAAACATTTCCTCCTAATTCTATGAAAACTGTTAGAGCGAAGAAAAGGTTGAGGCCAAATTGCGGCTAGAGAGCGGCGCTCAAGACGCGGCCAATCTGCCCATATTTACATATTCCTTCTTCCTTCTCTCAAATTCATTTGTTTCATTCCCCAGTTTAGTTGATGGGTCTATCAAGATAAAGTAGGTTTTTTTTATGTTTATGAACAAGATATATGTATATATGGTTCGAGAAATGTATGGTTAGAGAAATCAATGGATTCAGTATTTGACTGTTTCTGGCTTTGTGTCATAGTTTGACTCTGTTATTTAGTTTTCCTTCTCCACCTGTCCACCAGATGTCCTTAGACCTTTCCCCTCGCTCCACAGATCCTGCCACTCCCATCTGCAATCGCTTCATTCCCCTCACCTAAGCGTCCTTGACAATCATCCCACCTGCACCTCATTCCCTGATCAGTCTCTCCCCATATATACCAGTTCACATCCGTTGTCGGTTTGTTTTATTTGTCATGTCTCTTTGTCTGTGTTTTTCACTTGTGATTAATGTATTCTATGCCTGTTTGTGGAACTGAGATTCTGTTTCTTTATTAAAAGCCTTTTCTGTGACATCTCCCCGAGATGTCACAAAAGATCCTCATCTGCATTTGGATCCTGTCCCTTTTGTTCCTGCTGCGCCGCTAGCACTGGTCGCGACACTTTGCCTCTAATCACCAAAGCTACAAGTATAATAAGACTTGACGTCAGCGCCGGTCTTAAATCGGTTCACCCTTTGATTAAAGCACTTGAGTCCTTTTTCATGATAAACCAACCCCCCCCCCCCCCCCCCCCCCAAAAACCCATATAGCTCCTCTCCGATACGAAGCCGTTAATGTGTGCAGCAGCGTATCGCACAGATAGCGCGGTGCCTGCTCCTCCACTCCTCGCAGTCTCTGTAATCTACTCCATCTGAATGCTAAGCCTATTAAAACCCTATTATTCCAGCGCACTGTTTCCACTCCGTTGTGCTATTTCTAGAGTCTCCTGCCACAAACCGCCTTTATACACCAAATCACTTTAGCACTCTCAGGCCCCTTTTTCGTTCGTTCATTTGATTCATCTCCACTTGTTTAGTGTGTAGAAGGAGCGCCCGCCGCACTGTGGGGCTGAGCGACCTCACTGGCTGGGGCTTCAGTATGATGTTTGTGTCACAGATCACACAGCGGGGAATCAATTAACAGACAGCCCCGCGTCGCAGTGACAGGCGTGTGTGTGGCAC
Source organism: Lota lota (assembly GCA_026745465.1). Classification (NCBI taxonomy): domain Eukaryota; kingdom Metazoa; phylum Chordata; class Actinopteri; order Gadiformes; family Lotidae; genus Lota; species Lota lota. The sequence goes on along the minus strand of JACYXH010000810.1, from coordinate 2,134,624 downwards.
TGGCGAGAGGTTTGGACAAGCGCCTTCTCAAGAGGGAGAGGGACAAATAAATACCGGGACTACGAGACAGTCTTTTCTTGTGTTAGGAATGTGAAACAAATGGCTTCAATTGAGAATGATGCATCCATAGGTGTCCCACGTTTCAAATAAAAAGTAATTAACTTCTTCTAATCGAGACAACCCAGAAGAATCACAAGTGAGTGACTCACTCAGTGAGTGTTGGCTTAGTGGAGCAAAATTCAAAGAATCTGGGCTTTTACTTTCTCAATGTGTCCCCTCTGGATGAAACCAGAAATTAATTTGGCTCAGCTGGTTAACACCTTTTATCAGGTACATGCAATTCCCAAATAGTACTGAAGATTACTGATGATTCAAGTACATTTAAACTACTACTACTGCTTCTACTACTATTACCACTACTAATACTTACACCGCTGCTGCTGCTGCTACTGCTGCTTCTGCTACTACCATACTACTACTGCTACTTCTAATGCTGCTACTGCTACTACTACTGCTGCTGCTTCTGCTACTACCATACTACTACTACTACTACTGCTGCGTCTGCTACTACCATACTACTACTACTACTACTACTATTGCTGCTACTACTGCTGCTGCTGCTACTAACAACTCTTCTCTGTGCCAACAAAATGAAGCGCAGGTGTGTATCCTACCTTAGCAGCCATCACCATGGAGGAGCCGCCCCGGATGCCCAGGATGGGGATGTGCGTCTGGGCCGAGATGAAGTCCAGGATCTGGGCGATGGCCTCCTGGTCCGTGTCGTCTCCGAACACCACGCCCTGCAGGGAGCTGCGTGTCATCTGGCCGCAGATCCGGTTGATGATGCTCTTGGGGTCCGTCTCGTTCATGGTCACCACGTCCACCTTGGGGGGGTAGGGGATGTGCAGGAAGTCCTCCTTATCCAGCCCCGCCCCCAGCGCCACGTCAGTGGAGTTGCCCACCAGGAGGACGGCGATGCTCAGGGAGCTGATGAGCTTGGGGTTGATGGGTGGCACAGGGGCGGGGCCATGTGGGTAGTGAGGGGGGATGGGGACACCTCTCTGGGTCCCGCCGCCGCCACCGCCACCCCCGCCCCTCTGGGTGCCCTGCCCTCCCGGGGCCCCCCCACCTCCTCCAGGGGCCCCCCCGGGGCCTCCTCCTGGTGGGGCTCCACCGCCACGGCGGGAGTCGCAAACAGGTAAAAGGAGCAGGGAGAGGAGGAGCAGAGAGAAGGAGAGGGAGCGGGAGGGCAGGGCCAACCGTGGGAGGGTGCGGAGGGGGTGTTGTTGTTCTTCTTCTGGAGGAGGAGGAGGAGGTGGAGGAGTAGGAGGAGGAGGAGGGCGGAGGGAGGAAGATGGGGAGACGAAGTGCCTGTCCTGGAGACGGGAGAGAGAGAGGCGTAGGCTGACAAGCATCGTGGAGGAGTGTGAACGCAGTCCCTGCAGAGAGAGAGAAAGGAGACGGATGAGAAGGATGGACACATACACACGCACACACATGCACACACACACACAAACACACACACATGCGCGCACACATACAGTATCTGGAAATCGCAGTGTCAGTTTAATAAACAAAACACACTTTTTTAGATGTACATAGATCCAAGCCCTTGACATACTCCCAATCAAAACAAAAACTGTTCTTACATTTCTTCAAATTATAGACAACCAAAATACAACAAACATTTGTGATTCATGTTTGGTTTGTGTGTCTAATCTGACTCCATACAAAGTCAACACAAATGATGTGTGGGGGCCTTCTCAAGACAGGACACTTTAGTCCATAGACACAGCACAGGTGGCGTTGACCCAAATAGCTGGGCTCTCAGTCCTGACTCAGAGCAGTGCATGTGCTTTCATGGAGCGTCAAGTGACAACGCCAGCGCCATTAAATTCTGCTCCTTGTCTTCCTCGACAGAACTAGGTAGCACACATGAAAGAGTGAAGGCAGGAGATAGTGAAGCGTGTGTGTGTGTGTGTGTGTGTGTGTGTGTGTGTGTGTGTGTGTGTGTGTGTGTGTGTGTGTGTGTGTGTGTGTGTGTGTGTGTGTGTGTGTGTGTGTGTGTGTGTGTGTGTGGCGGGGGGGGGGGGGGGGGCGTTGCGCAGTCCTGTGTTTGTGTTGCTCTCTCCTTCTGCTGTTAACACCTTTCTCTCTCTCTGTCTCTCTCTTCTCTCTGTGTGTGTGTCTCTCTCTCTCTCTCTCTCTCTCTCTCTCTCTCTCTATTGTCTCTTATCTGTTCTCCCGCTGTTGTTGCTCTCTCTGTCTCCCGCCCCCCCCACCCCCGTTCGTGCTTTTTGAAGTCAGCTGAAGGCCTATTATTTACGAGAGAGAGAGAGAGAGAGAGAGACAGAGAGACAGAGAGAGAGAGAGAGAGAGAGAGAGAGAGAGAGAGAGAGAGAGAGAGAGAGTGTTGGGGGAAGTCGACGGGCAGAGAAAAATACTATTAGCCATAGCTTTCTTTTTTTCTGGATGCATGCACTGTGTGTGTGTGTGTGTGTGTGTGCATGTTTGTATGTGTTAATTTGTGTATTTTAGTATGCACCCCCCCAAGCAGCTATAGATCGTTCCATCAAGCACGCAAGAACAATTTATTGAAGCACGTAGACACAAACGGCTGAGGCTCCCCTGTCTGAACCTGGAGACTAAATGTTTTCCAGTTCTGACGAGCTTGCTCTCAATCTGTGGCGAATGAAATCGCTCAGCAGGAACTATTCGTCTTCATTCACATTACGAAAAAAAGAGAATTTATTCCATAAGGCACAGGTGGCCAATCATGTGTCATTTGGAAGGCTTTCTGACCAATAGCGGGCCAGCAGGTGAGTTCCATGATGATCACATTCTGCATGACAGAGACATTTTTAGTGGTTAAGGCCTATAAACAGCATCAGTCAAAACAGACACATTAATATTCACAAGATAGGGGCAACTCAACTCAAAGTAAGCTTAGGGAAGCAGGGGGTGTAGAAACTCCTCATAGTATTGCACTGCCTAACAAGAACAGCTCCTTCAACGTATTCAAATTAGTCACCGGCTGATGACAAATTATAATTATTTTCAGCGATCAGAAATATAGCTGCATTCAACAAAAATGTCCACAATACTACGGATTTCCGATCACATTTAGAGATGAGCTTTGCTTTGCTACAATGATTGCAATGATTAAACCATCTTCAGGCTTGACATTTCAAGGTCAACTGAATCCTCCTATATTGTATATATATATATATATATATATATATATATATATATATATATATATATATATATATATCCTATAAATTAATAATGGAATGGATCTTGATCCTTCACTAGATAAAACAGGAGAGAGAATCATTTCATAATCAGAAAAAGAATAAAGATGATATTTATAAAAATATAAGATAAGATAAGAAAATATTACTTTATTTATCCTGAGGGAAAGGATTGTACAGTTGCAGTACAAAGTAGAAGAGTTGAAATGGAGGCTGGAACCACCTCAGCACCCCCTGTGTCTGCTGTCCCTCTCTCTGCCTGAGGCTGATGAGGTGTAAGGTTTGATTGCAACAGGGAGAAAGGATTTCCTGTGGCGTTCTGTGGTGGAACCAGTCTGCTGCTCTAGCTGCTCCTGTGCGTGACCAGCACATTGTGGAGAGGGTGAGAGTCAGTGTGAATGATGCTCTGCAGTTTGCACAGCATCCTCCTCTCTGACACCACCACCTAAGACTCAAGCTCCGCCCCCAGGCGGAGCCAGCCTTCATGATGAGCTAATTGATTCTGCTGCGATGATCGACCTCACCCTGCTGCCCCAGCACATGACGGCAAAGAAAACATATATATTTACACACATACATACATACATATATATATATATATATATATATATAATAATATGGGCATGAGGGAAAATGTGAAAGGGTTGTCTAAAACTGACTGCCAAAAGAGGTGCTATTATGTTTGGGATGTGTGTCAGGTTTAATTGCAGGTGCTATGCTCTAATTGTAAGGTCACAGATCCCAGGAGAGGAAGCGTAGACCGGGCGAAGCTAAACGAGAAGAAAAATATAAAAACAGAAGAACAGCAAAGGAGGAGTAGAGAAGGTAGGAGGAGGAAAGACACAGGGGGAGGAAGAGGATGAAGGGAGGACGATAAGAGCAGCGGGGGAGGAGGAGCAAGAGGACAGAGGAGGAAGAGGAGGTGTAGTAAGGGAGGGAGAGAAATAATCGAGATTTGTATTAAGAGAGCGAGAGAGAGAGAGAGAGAGCGAGAGAGAGAGCAAGAGAGAGAGAATGAGGGAGAGAGATAGAATGAGAGAGTGAGAGACAGAGACAAGAGAGAGATGGTGAGCAGGGAGGGGATGAGGGACAAAAAGGACAGTTGAAAGACAACATGATTAGAACAAGATGATGAAAGGAAGCGGAGGATGCAGAAGACATGAAAGAAGCCTAAAAAAAGAGAGAAAAAATAATAACTGTCATTTGGTGTGGATACTCAGAGTGCATGTAAACGGGGAGGTTAATGAAAGAGAGATCACAGAAGAAAAGAATGATGAACTGAAAGCGGCAGACACTGTCGAAGATGAGCGATAGAAGAGGAAGAAAAAGGGAGGGATCATGAGAAAAGAGAGGGAGAGAGAGAGAGAGAGAGAGAGAGAGAGAGAGAGAGAGAGAGAGAGAGAGAGAGAGAGAGAGAGAGAGAGCAAATCAGGTCTACATTTCTGTGTAACAGCAGTGCATGGTTTCCATAGCAACAATTGAAATATGCCCCCACACAGCAACCTGATGGACATGGAAATACACACACACACACACACACACACACACACACACACACACACACACACACACACACACACACACACACACACACACACACACACACACACACACACACACACACACACACACGTTAGACTATGTACTGCACATAACCGCTCCCAATAATACACAATTAACTTTTATCTGAGCAAGAACATAGCAAGAAGCCTACTCATCGATTCACCGATTTTGTACTGACCAAAATAAAAGACTTGCTACAAAAAAAAACACTTCTCGTTGGCTTTAACTTGTGCACTTAGTTGAGCGCTCTGCAAAATCTCACACACTGTGTTTATAGAGAAAATTATATTTTGTCCTATAACTGACATTAAAAATCAAACTCTTTAAAAACAAAGTCAGGACACAGAGAGCCTAATTTACAATATACATGCTTGATTAACAGACTGCCATTAGCATAATGTTGGTAATTTTACTGTGCATGCTGTGCACACTAAAGATCTTTCTTTGCAATCAAATAACTTTCAATTAATAAGTTTAACTTTCAGTTAAAGGTCTAGGATGTAAGTTTGCCAGAATTCAACCATTTGCAATTTTGTTAGAATTTGGTTTCACTCTGACTACACAACGTTGCAAAATGATACATAAAGCTTCCCAATGCACCTCAAATAGGGTTTTTGCCTTTCCCCGAGTTACAAGAAGTATTTATAATCTTCAATGAACTGTAGATGGGTAGCACATATCTAGAGCAATCATGTGCAAAGAGCTAAAACAACCAATGAGAAACCACAGCAAAGTGCATGCGCCATTCTGATTATTATTATCATTAATATTATATTATATATATTATTATTATTATCATTATGAAGCTACAAATGGAATCATTGAACCTGCTGGCTTCACCTCGCAATGATGGGGCAGTCAGAAGACAGAAGGCATGCAGACTAGCTGTTTTCCTTGTTTCCATGTGCATGTTATGTATTATTTTGTTCTTCATTGTGATCTACATGTTTTATCGTAGGGTGCTGGAACCCCCTGTAGCCTACGTATATTTTGAAGAGCATAAAGTGTAACGTGCCGCTAATATACACAGCCCCATGCTGACAAGCTGCATTTGTGATTTGACGAATAAGTTATACAAAGCAAGACAGGAAAACACCCATTCTACTTTTGGCTGTAGGCTACAGGCAATGCCAAAAGAGCCAGAAATCTAAGCTTGGAGCGAATTCTACGTAAAAAGGAAGCGGATAAGTCACATAACATACAAGTGATAAAGTTTAGTTGGTTATAGGAATGCCAAACGTTTGACAAACAGGTTTACGGCAATGTGTATTTATGCAGTACTGTCATTACTAAACCACTATGTTCAGAGTTTACTCATGCAGTTTTGGTGTCTCGTTATACATGCAGCAGGTTTGACCAATGGGTTTATGTTAGACGGGGACCCAATGGTGTCTCCCCCCTTTCTTGACACAACAGTCTCGTCTTTTAAACCATTTTTAAACTCTCGAATAAACCCACATACTTGAAGGGACAGACACATTTTGGACGTCAACGTGTTTGTCTACTTCCACTGAGCCTGACCATGTTCGATGTATAGAAGTCCCGAGATATATTATTTGAGAACAAGGCTATGGTTTGAGGCTATAGGATCTTAATCCATGGCACCAACCTGACGGTTCCTGAGTTGTGTGGTGTGTGTGCTCGGGTGCTCTGATAGTGTGAGAGTCAACGTTAGTTTTCAGCGTGTTGGTTGCAGGTGAGCGAGAAGGTGAGAGCAGCTCTGAGTGCGGGATTCCATCAGGAGCAGACAGGATCGACCTTTCCCAATAAATAAATATAAAACACATTCAGAGTGCCCTGAAACTGAAAAAAAAAAAAACTCGAAGCTTGCGTCCTGCACCTTTGCACGGAGGTCTACTTGTTCACATGACAACAGAGAATCGTTAGAGCCGACAAATCTATGTTCGTCGCACATGTTATTGTGCTCCTGTGAGCTCATCATGGCGGCGGAGGTATCATTGTCATGGCATTGATTATTAGCATTAAAAAAGGATTAAAGTTAATACACACCCACACGTGTGCCTCCCGCAGGTAGTGATTCAGTCATGACCAGCGTGCTCCCCATGCAGCGCATCAATAGAGCTGCATGCACCTGTGCAGCTCTCGCTGTGCCTTCAGGGCGCAACATTTGGATCGCTGTCGGTGAAGGTCAGGCCCGTTTGGGTTAATACACTCCACACAATCGTAGCGGTAGGGCCCCTGGCCTGTTTGTTGGGGGCTACCGGGTTCCAAAAATAAACGCATGCTCATTGTACAATCTCAAACCAATACGGCTAATACTTTCACAAACAGACAGAATAAACTGTATTCTGTTGCTGGTTTGAACACAGATTTGTCCAGGACTTTAATGTTTCATTGTTCAATATGCGTTGTGGCTGGTAAGCGCATTGTGCCAAATAATTTACACCTTGAGGGTGGACGTTCATAGGAAGTGCTCAAATCCTTTTTTGTTGACAACTGCTCAAACGTTTTTTTCTTTCTTTGACAAACATTACTTGTTGACTAAAACAAATGTAGGCCAATAAATTAATTAATTGAATAACTACTGAATGCACTATGTTGACTCAAGTATGCAGCTTTACTCAGGTATGACACTATTGTCATGGCTGTTGAAAGAAAAAAAAATGAAAGAAATCACAAAAGACACATGGATGCACTGCAGCAAGCTAACTCATTCCTAGTAAGAATAAAGTGTCGTGACTATCTAATGCGCTCACTGGTGTGAATACCTGCCACTAAAAAGGTACAAAGGACCACTTCTGTTCCTGGTTAGACAGGCTTCATTCTGAATGTCACAGTCTTTTCTGTAAAAAGTTAAATGTATGTTTAATTCCAAAGGCTTGGAGCGTTCCTCCATGTGTGGCCGTGACTGTGTGTGCATGTGTAAATCTCATGCCGATCTGACACATTGACAACACTCAGGGTCTGGACGTAAACCTATTTTAAGGGAAATAAAAAAAATGCCCTGTTTGCTATTTGCTAAATACCACAAACGAAAGTATATTCAACCAAGATTATTATATTTCTATTTCTCTTAGAGTATACATTTTCAAGACATATACTGAACACATTTACACCTGAATCCTTTGTTGTGTCGCCTTTATTTGGAAGGTTTTGCTCTAATCTGTCTATGTCTGCCGTCATAATAAATACATCGTTGTTCAGCCACAGACAGGTAATTATTCAATTCAATCCCGCGACACAAACTGACAGCGAGGGCCGAGAGCATGTCAGTGACTACTATTTGTTTCAATGTGCTCGCATAGTTAATTAACGATCTTATCCTGAACCATTTGAAAACAAAAGATATGAAGCTATTGAGAGTGAAAGAGCTATTTGGCCTTTAAAAAGGTGTTGCTTTATCATGTGCGGTGATGAAGGTTAAATTACTTTGTTTTATTTGTAAGCATATTATGCTGAGGTTACACATATGCACACACACACACGCACACACACACACACACACACACATCACACACACACACACACACACACAAGTCTAATTAAACTCCAGTCACAGGTACTTCCATTGGCCTATAAAGGCCCCTGGACCAATCTGGTACATAAAACTGTGTGGCACAAATCACTTTCTCACCCGTGTGTTTCAATGGACCTGAGAAAATTCTCCAGCCTCTTATCTTGCTAAGAATCTCCAGTTGCAGAAAATTACAGTGAAGGATCTCAGATGTTTGACTGAACTCCCTTCACCGTGCTTAAGAACCTGCTCTTTTGCTAATTGCGCTCAGAGTTCAACTAACAATGACACCTCTGTAGTGTGACACTCTCTCCACGCAAGACCGCATGTTGTCCTAATCAGGGGGACACACACAGAAAAATATGTGCATGACACACAAACACACACACACACACACACACACACACACACACACACACACACACACACACACACACACACACACACACACACACACACACACACACACACACACACACAGGGATGGGGAAGGATTCCTCCACCCTCTAGTCCCCGGGGTCTTCATTACCTCATTGGAGCCATTTATTCTAGCGAGTCGGAGGGTCACAACGCCTGCTCCTCACTTAATTTAGCAGCAAAGAGATGCGTCCCTCTCAGCATAAGCAGGCCCCCCCAGGGGGCCCCCCAGCTCCCAGACCTCCAGTGTATCACAGCTAAATGACCCGCGTGTCTCACCGGGTCACCGTAACACACGCATGTCAGTGTAACATGCCCCTACGCCCTCCTCTATTGTGGTGGTGGACACACCAAAGTCCTGTGCTGCCACGGTCACCCACCCTGATCAATACATGGGATACAAGGACTTGAGAATAGTTTGAAGTTCCAATATCTGTCTGTGGAATTAGAGCAGAAGCACAAAATCGGAATCACAATTGATATAAAACGTCCACATGACAGAGAGACACAGACAGATCTAGTGATGGACCGCAGGACGGAAGGCCTGCCAGTTCTGACGATTATCTTACCTGCCTAATACAAAACGAATTCCCGGAACTACCATGACGTCAAAGCACAGACCCACAGATGGACGTACGAGTACAAATGACGTACTGAAGGACAATTTTATATTTTATATTTTGTATTCTTGGAACATTTTAATGCTGAAATAGCACCTCTCTTCACTATTTTTACCTTTTTATCAAGCCTCAAGAGTGATCAAGATCAAGCACTCAGATCAAGAGTGCTGCTATTTAAATCAATGACCAATTCATTCGACGCACTGACAGCTCCAAAGTCCAAAGGCATATCTAGGGTGACTCACACACACACTCACACTCACACTCACACACACATTGTGCTCTTTGATTGAGCTGTACCCATTCATTTCAATGAGAAAACCCACCGGTCATGCTTGTCTGTTACACACCCAGTGTGTGTTATACCCAAACAAGTCTGGTGTCGGAAGTGTTTGCGATGACAACCACCATAACCCTGGGTAACGGGGTATGTTCTTTGTGAATTGCAGGTCATTTCATGGGCGGCGGTGTTGCTTCTCTTTCTTCGCAATATTTTTAAGAACCGCAAAAGAACAGAACAGAAGATTCAAAACTGGAGTTTATGTTCATAACTTCTATAATTATTGATGAGGTTCCTTCATCGATCAAATTGAAGACGGCTAATGTCACATGGGAACGGCAGCACCTATCATGCACACACAGGCGACTAGATGAAAACAAATCAGTGAGCCGTAAGACTACACACTCTTCTCCACTTAGAGCTAACCACGATGACGCAGTCCCGGACACGCGGAGGGATATATCAGGCCAACCTGTCCGCCCTTTCCCCTCTAATGTTTCAGTTTACACCTCTTGGGAGGATCGAGCCCTACCGGGCTCAGGCTAACCCATCATTACTGCTGTGCACTCCTTGATATGGCGGATGGACACGTGTCCTCTCTACTTGAGATAGGGGCCATAAGCGTGTTGTGACTGCTCATGTCCCAATTGATTTTAAACAGTGCGTCAACATCGGATGAAGGTTAAAGAAAATGTCCCTTTGGAGCTATCCGTGTGTCTATCTGTCTGACCTTTCCAGAATCCCGCATAGCTGCAATAGCTATTTAATTAAAATATAGTCCCCATTGAGGCCAGAGGAGGACAGAGTTATAATTGAAAGATCGTTCAAGTAAGGAAAAATACTGTTCATTCTATAAATAAAAAAAACGTTCATGTTTGAAGAAATGGTCCAAGTAGGTTATGGCATGCATCAGATTCCATATCCAGTGAAAACCGAACAGCTGGGTGAAGGACTCTAAATGATAATCAACATGCACTTCCTTCTCAAACTCAATCTACTCTATTCTGTTCCCCATTTTTTCTTTTCACTCTCTTCCTATCCTGCTGCGAACATGTTATCATCCATTTGGTATGTGTGTTTCTCTCTCTGTCTCTCTCTCGTTCTTTCTTGTTCTCTGTCTGTCTCTCCGGCTGTCTCTCCTTCTTTGCAATGCCATCTGTGCTACACACGATTCTTCAGTTTCCTGACGTTCCTTTCCCTCTATCTCTCTCTCACAGTCTCTCTTCCCTTTCGAGTTCATGGAGTACTCCTCCGTAGCAGCTCTCCCATATCACACCAACCATCACCGACCTACCACCAAGAATCTCATCCCGGCGCTTCTTCTCTGTTCTGCTATCTGCCCCCCCCCCATCATCTGATACAGTAAGACTTCAAAAGACACCCTGCGGCATGACAGGGGAAAAAACGGACAATTACCCAGATCAATGTTTGTCCGCTCGTGGTACCAGCCAATCAAATCATACCACTCCTGAGCCCCACACACACAATGTTGGGTACCACACCAGTTGTAGGCTGGTTCAGCCATTGGTGTCACATGGAAAGGGAGATGGCTCATTCCATTTGCTTTGTTCACCATGTACGCCGGCTAGCACACACATGGGAAAATACTCACCGTTTGAGCTTGTGAGATGACCTACCATAACAGAGGTGTATTTTTGGTAGGCGCTGTTTTCACACGCTTTTTCAGCTCTATTCTTGGTTCTGCCACGTTCTCACACTGTCACACAAGAGAAGCTATGGAAAATACAGCAGGAAGAGGAGTTTGGAATTGGGGTTATTTTTGTTTGTGGTAATGCTAGGCCCAGAGGATTTACCGTGTTGTTTTAGGCAACATGTTTCAGTTCATTCCTGAACAGCCGATGTGCAGGTTGCTGTGTTTACTCTGCACTGGTGGAGTTTTTTGATGCTGCTAACAGACTACGAAATGATAAGGGAGCATTTATCTCATCTCTCTCTCTCGCTCTCTCTTGTTCCCTGTGTCTCTCTCTCCCTTCATTGCAGGATGAACACCAGGCTGCTGATCCCATATAAGGACTTTGTCAACATTTGGAAAGATGGTCAAATGACGGCCAGAACCATAAATTGGCTCCACCGCCTGTCTGTTGGGCCCAATGTCATCGCCTTGACAACCATCCCAAGGTCCCTCCGGGGGCCGATACCACTCCAGATACAGCATGAAATCAAACAACGGGCCGCACCGCCAGTCTTCGCCCCAGTGACGCCATAATAACTGAGTTTGCCGTTCTCTTGTGGTTATTTATCGTACTCTCTCATTACAGTTCTCATGTGGCCATTAAGGGAACAGCAACATCGATTTTATTTCTGAGACGATGCAGTTTGAGATTGGTGAGGGTACCAGATTTAAGTGAGTTTCCCCTGTAGTTATGGGGTAGAGGGGAAAGGCACCATTGACAGGCGATCAAATGAAATGCGGCATTACCATGACTATGTATTTCTCTGGGTTTGGCCATTGTTGGAAACATTTGGGGTCATGTAAGTACACAACTCAACAAAATATGTAACATAAGGGTAGTCGTTTTAAGATATTTTAATGCGGAAATGTTACATATGATACCTTTAAGAAGAATCCATAAACCCAGAGAAATACATTTTTCAAAAATCATAGCTTATCTAAAATGTGTTTTTATTCTTTATCCTAATCCATTTTCCTTTCCAATGTCCCTGTTCTTATATAAATACAATTATTTTCAAACTGTTTCTCTGTCCAACAGTTATCTGGCATCAACTGTCTGTGCTGGCTGGTTGATTCACAGATTGGCTTGCTGAAAGTCTGTTTGACTGACTGGGTGGTTGGCAGAATGATTGACAGACTGGATAGCTGACTTAACAGTCTGGCAGACTGGCCGACTGACTGACTGACTTGACTGGACTGAATTGAGTGGCTGGCTGACTGGCTGACTGACTGGATGACTGACTGACTGACTGGCTGACTGACTGGTAGCTGACTGGATGGCTGAATGGCTGACTGGCTAGTAGCTGTATGAATGGCTGACTGGATGGCTGGCTGACCACCTGGTTGACTGGATGGCTGAATGACAGGTCAGCTGACTGGTTGGCTGACTGGCTGGTAGCTGACTGCATGGCTGACTGGCTGGTAGCTGACTGCATGACTAAATGGCCGACTGACTGCCTTGTTGACTACCTGGATGACTGACTGCCTGGATGCTGGTGAGAGGACAGGAATAATAGCTTGGCTCTTCCCCACTCTGTTGTCTGGGCCTTGGATCCCCTTTGAAGCAGCACATCTCAGTCCTTGTGATGGGCTTATTGAAGCTACTGCCTCGCTATGCCTGATGTCAATACTAGGCCCCTTCTCAAGGCCAGACTAGACACAGCATGCAAGAAAAGATACGTATTTCTTTCTTGTTTTTTGCCATGGTCTTCTCTCATTCTCACATTGAGACACAATTAACTCTTTGTTACATGCTACATATGCCGCATGTTTTTCCTTCTAGAGTCAGGTTATAGGTATGATAGTGATTGAGTGAGTTGTGATGAACTTGGAGTTATGGGAAATGGTGTTACAATGGTGGTACAATTTCACACCGGTATTCACCAAGCATTCTAGCTAGCACAGCAGTAATCAAAACCTATATGTTATCTTAGCTATATACATTTTCTCAATATAGATTTTGGGTCTGAGCCTAATTGTTGTAATTTCTTGTCTTCACTATTCAAAAAAATGGTGAAGATCAGATAGTGGCTGGATCACTCAAGCCATACAGGAAGGGTCACCTCACCTTTACTCTTTAAAGTCCTTCACCAATTTTACTAAGCTGTGGACTTTTGGACGAAAGTGTCACCATTATTATAAGAGTTAACACAAACTATATTGTAAATAGATTTTTGCTTGTGTGTGTTTGTATGTGTTTAAAGGGGCCTTCCTATTAAAGTAAATCACTTCCATACAAATTAAATATTTGTGCTCATTTGCAGCTATTTCAGTGCACTGAAATAAGGTGTGTGTGTGTGGAGTGTGCGCGCTTGTGTTTGTGTGTGTGTGTGTGCATGCGTGTGTGCGTGTGCATGCGTGTGTGTGTGTGTGCGTGCATGTGTGTGGGTGTACATGTGTGCATGTGCGTCTCTTATAGGCCTGTACAGTACAGACAACGACGCAGGAGAGTGAAGGTGGGAGTGGTCACCACAGAGCCAGGCCTACCTTGTACATTGCCAGCCCAGATCTCCTCTCTGCGCTTCAGAGCTGGCATGATGGTGTTGCCTGGTGCTCAGATCCTCCTCTCATAGCCTCGGGTGGGAGGGGGTTGGACAGGGGAAGCTGTAGAAGGAAGCAGCCCAGGAGGTGGGGGGAGTGCACCTGGTTTGGTGAACAGTGTTATTGTGTGGTAGACAAGGCAGGGGCTTTGTGTGGATTTAGAGAAGTTGTAGCAACGTCTTTGAGGGAAATCCCTTGCTTTTTCAATACAAGGAAATAACGCTCCAAATAAATATGTTGAGGCACTATGCTATTGCTCCCTCCCCAACTGTGCTTGAAGCATAGAATGACCTCCGTCCTTAAAAATGATTCAGGTTTTAGTGTGTGAGGAGTCACAAAAAAAAGTGTGCGTTGAAGAAGATGAGAGGCCGACAGAGGGACATTCTTTCACTCGTCTCTTTCTGTTCTGGTCTCATCCTCGCTTCCGCGAACGCTGTCTTGCAAAAAGGTGTGATAAACGGTTGCCTTGGAGATGTGTAGATGAGAGAGGATGAGCAGTGAGCCAATCCTCTGGGTTCTCTGCCACACAACGCTCTGCTCTGCTTTCAGGTGTCTTAGCCGGTCATGGTAGGCTGTTGGCCGCCTGCTTCTGCTCCCTCCTCCTTCACAAGTCTGAGGAGGCAAGGAGGAAAGTGGGGGTTGGAGGGTTGAAACACACATGCTTGCTCAGATGCCAACTGCTTGGCAAGATCAAAGCACAACAAGTCAAACAAACTTATACTTCATCAACATGCTATGATTTTCTTGTTATCCATTTTGTTTTGGGATGATGTACAGATGCATGCCCATCATGCCTTTCTTATTAGCTTTGTTCAGATCCATCAGGTTTCACCAAGCCACCGCTCGCTCATCTGACAATTTATGGTATTTCCTAAAATGAATTTAGGATATACCAAAAATGTTTTCATAATATATACCATATATGTACACATTGTAACATCTCTTATCTCGAGGACTGACTGGATACTGTATTCTCCATGTCATATCATATTAAATCATATCCTTCTCCTCCTTTCCATTTGAATGTCCGCTGTGTGTAAATGTGTAAAATATGTATGTATAAATGTGGGCTTTTTGAGGAATCATAGAAAGCAATCTGTGCGTATATTTGTGTGTGCGTGTTGGAATGGGTGTGGAAATTTCCCACATTGAAAGATTACCTCAATGTCTGGGAATTCAGAGAATATTGCCAGAAGATATCCATTTGTTATGTTTTAATAAAAGTACTTTAGAGGCACCCTCACAGAGGATACCGAAAAACGTACCCTCCTAAATTTATTAATTTAGTTTCTTATAAGTGATTCAATAATTAATTCAATCATTAAAATTTATCTTTTATTCTTTTCTGGATCAATGGTTTTAAACTCTTCCCCATGGCATCATTAATTAAGTTTCAAATAAAACCTAATGGAAACAGCATTACATTTTAAATGAGTCCCACAGGGCTTTGGGCTTTCCAAAAAATGTGCAGCACGTAACATTTTCCAACTGCTAAATTATATCATAGCACAGATCATCACGGCTAACAGCAGTGTGTCATAGAGCCATGATATTTTAGAGATATGTGTGAGCCACAGTGTGTGTACCTGTGCTGTGAGTCAACCCGAGTAAGAGCCTGTTTCTGGGACTTAACACAGCATGGCAGGCTAGCCGTGTGAGTAATGTTATGAATAAGCAACAGTGGCCAAATAATGAACCTCAAGCAGATTCACAAGAACCAGTGGCAGAGAACGGGAATGACCACATCTGCAGCCCTGTCTGGGTATACACTCCCTGCACTTAGTTCATTGAATGCATCATGTAAAGTGCATACAGATTTAATGCAGATGCTTATCATATATTTTTATAGTTTTAGAAAAGTGATACAATTATTTGTCTCTCTCTCTATATATAAATACAGATTGTATTCAGTCCTATTTAAGTTTTTTATATATAAAA
This sequence comes from Lota lota, assembly GCA_026745465.1. NCBI lineage: Eukaryota > Metazoa > Chordata > Actinopteri > Gadiformes > Lotidae > Lota > Lota lota. Next base: position 2,118,843 of record JACYXH010000810.1, on the reverse strand, counting down.
CAATGAACATTATATATAACATTCCATTCGATTCAACTTTATTGAATTGCACAGAGTAGTAGGACAACAAAATGTCGTTTTGCATGTAGCCAGATGGTTGAAAATAGCATGCGAAGAAAAAAATGCAGGTACTGACGTAAAGTGCAGGAAATGAAATGGTGTGACTATATATATAAATACATGTGAAATTGAATAAAAAGAAAGGTATGAATCGCGATAAAATATACATAAATATGAGGCGTGGCCTAAAGAAAAAACAATTAGCGGAAGGGAGATGAAGAAGTGTTCCATTGTACAAACGCACAAGTTCATGCAGAATACAACACCCACCATCGACATGCTGCCAAACCCCATTCAGATGCAACATTACACCCCGACGCATTGACACCTTAACGTGTGTATGTGCACTCGCAACGTGGGCATAAGCACACACACACACACACACACACACCATTGTTCTTTCAGTGTGTCTTCTCATGCATGTGCAAACAGTCGGTGAAGGAGTGAGCGTGACAACGTTTCACTACTCACCTAAGACACTCTTTTCTGTAACACATAACGTATAGGCTGTGGTCAAGGTGTTTACAGAGCAGCGGAGGTGGAGACACAGAAGCAAACACAGAGCCCAGGCAGCCATCCTGTATATTCCATCATGACGCCTCCTTCCCCCATATCCACACATTAGAAGCACGTGAGACCTTTATATGAACCCCCTTTATACGTCCGTAGCTAACGTGTGGTGGAGGGGGTTGCTGGAACCTATACTATTGGGGGGACTTAGTCAGTCCTGAACACACAGCCTAAGTCAGGTTGATGTCCATGGGTGGGTGGATGTAAAAGATGGATAGGCGGTCTGTAAAGAACAACTGGCTGTATGGAGATGAGGCAGTGGTCTTTTCTAAACATCGCTACCAGGCCACCATTAGGTGGAGAGGTGTAGCCCCTCATAGGCTATGTCAGGTAGCATGTGATAAGGGGAAAGAGGTAGAGAGATAGGGGGAGAGAGAGCGAGGGTGAAAGAAAGGAGAGAAGAAGGGGCAGATGAGCTTGGATGCTAATCTATTCTTATCTGCCTATCAATCTGTCTCCAACTACAACCTACACACACAAACACACACACACTATCTGGGTTTTCAGGCCTCAAAGCCACGGAGAAACATTAGAGTAGCCTGTTAATCCAACCACCAGCCAATGCCAATGGCTCATCCCAGTCTGACAAAGAGAAAGAGAGAGGAGGACTTTGAACACTAGGAGCAGGGGAGAGAGATGTTGGGATGGAAAATGGTAAATCCTGGATGAAAAGAACGCAAGGAGACGAGTGGCTGAATGGAAAGATGTGGACAAACAATGGTAGTCCGTTCAGTAGAGGATTTAAGTGATGGTACTGGGCGTATTAGGGAACAGGTTGGAGTGTGCGTAGACGTATTGGAGGTGGGAGGAGGGCCACAAGTGTAGGTGTGGATGTATTTGTGGGTGAGAGAGAGAAAGAACGAGAATTAGAACGCAAAGATAGAACAGGAGAGAGAAAGGAGTTTTAGAGAGCGGAGAGGGAAAGAAAATGACTGGTTATGAAGCAGCCACATGATAGGATGTGCAAAACAAGCAAAAAATGTAATGCATTTAAAAGGTAATTAGCGATATATTAAATCCTCATTGACTGAAGGCAAGAGACCAATTTCATTTAAAAGGAATACCTCATTGATAAGAGGGTTATCAATTAAGATCGGGCAGACAGAAAATGCTAAACATTATAGTTTGCTAATTTGATGTCAATGACTTTATCGTGGAAATGAAGATACAAATATGGCCAAATCCCAGCAAAGATTGTACAAAAAAAAAAATCTCAAAGCCGTCACTTGTAGAAGATGTAGAGGTGAGACCTGTGCTAAATGAACTCGCTGACCAATCGCCTTTCAGCCAGTTTAGTGTACGAGTGTATGTGTGTGTTGATGTGTGTTTTAAGTTTACGTAAAAGCACACACAAATACACACACAGACAGACAGATAGACGGACACTAAACAATAGTTAACCTACCTAGTGTAACATTAAAGAGTCCAGCGATATTGTGATGCATTGGAGAGTGGGGAGAGTTTGGAAAGACCAAAAGGGAGGGAAAGAGGGGAAAAAGGTGTCATTGATGAGTTTTTTGTTTTTGCTGTTTTCTTTGAAGAAGAATCAGTCCAAGTTGATTTCACGTCAGATTCAAGCAACAGAGAGAGAGAGAGAGCGAGAGAGAGAGAGAGAGCGAGAGAGAGAGAAAGAGGAGTGAAATTGTGTGGAGTTGATAAGGAAGATGTGGAGAGGATAGACAGACAGACACATAGAAATGGCACCAAATGGAGACAGAGAGGAAAGGGAGTGGAGAAAAGAAAAATTCTAAGGAAAATATAAACCTCCTTTTTTATCCCACTCATAAACAGCGGAAATTGTACACTAGGTAGATAGAGAAATAGATGAGGAGACAAATGATGGAGAGAGCAACTAAATGGCAAGATAGAGCGCCTCCCAGCACTGCGATGAGGAACAAGAAAAATATAAAACGAAAGAAAAAATGGAATACTCCAAAGGCTTCCGTTTTTGCTCTATCGAGAGGGCCAACAGGGTGGGGGGCTGGCTGGTGACAACCCCCTCTTCCTCCTTCTTCTTCTCCTTCTTCTCCCCAAGCCTCTCGGCAACTGTTCAATTCTTTTTCTGCATCTTCTTGCTCTGCTCAGACGTGGCCGTGCACACCCGTTTCCTTTCAGATTAGCGGTAAGCCTTCACCAATGCAGCGGCGAGACGAAGCAGTGGGATTGCATGGTGGACTACCGGAGAAAGACGCACACCTCTAGTCTGGGGTAGAGCGCACAGCACAACTCACAACTATACTGAGCTTGACTCTCCTCCCCTGCTCTTCAGAGAGAGTGAGAGGGCAATGGGGGGAGAGAGATATATGAGGAAAGAGAGAGAGAGAGAGAGAGAGAGAGAGAGAGAGAGAGAGAGAGAGAGAGAGAGAGAGAGAGAGAGAGAGAGAGGGGGGGGGGGAGATTTTGAAGCTGAAATAATTCTATGTTGAGGGCTGCTGCAACAATTGTCAAGGAAACCTTTCTGTATGAAATCAAATGGCGCCCTCTATTGGTATTTCGACTGGCGTCTTGTGGATTTAGTTTTACTCTCGTTTTAACTTACCTGACCCCTGTCGGAAAATCACCTCCATTCGCATGAACGCGCACACTGAATATCACTTTTTCTGCTCGCTCTTCCTGCCTTTTGATGATGGGAAAACACATTAAACTACGACTGTTTAATACTGGGGAGATCCCCTTCGTCTGAGATGGCTTGTAGACCCACATTTCTCCAGAAGAGAAGGAGCAGCCCTAACAACGAGGGTCATACGCCCACACAATATTGACATCCAACGTTATTGGATGTCCTGCAGGTACTCGGTGTGCCAAAGGCTAAATCCACAGGGGTCTGCAGATCTCTCCTGAACATGAGCGTGGCCGGTGTGCACCCAGTCCTTTCTTGCACTGCTGACCGGTACGCCCACAGGACCAGCAGTAGTTAGCGGTGTCGTGAGGTGACGACAGCCAGATGCGTTGCGAGCATCCGACTCCACCAGTCCGTCACTCTAGCAGTGGAGGGGCCACATACCATCACTGCAATCATTGAAGCCTCGGGGCACTAAAATTAACAAGTAATATTGAAAAACATTTTCAATTGAATCAATCAATTCTATTTTAATCAGAGTCCTCATCGTTTGATGATGGGGATGGGGAATCAGGGGGGTTCTGGTGCTTCTTTGGCCCATAAGGACTTATGTTTGGCCTCCTGGGCTCTACCTGAGAGGTGGACACAGGGAAGACCAGTACTATTTTTTATCAGGTGCCACCGATTTGTGTACTTCTCCTGCTTGTGAGTCAAGAAGACTTTCCAAAGAGGGAGGAAACTTTGGCCCTTGTGGTAACGCAACATTTCTTACACAATGTACAAACCACCTAACTGGAACATCGGTGGGTCGTGTTTCCAATAAGAGCGCTCACACTGGTGCTACCATACAGCCGCGATATAACTTCCAGCACTGCACAAAACCTTTATCCATCAACAGTCCTTCTATCAAACTGGAATCCTCCGACGTGTGTTCTCTTTCTACCACACGACGCTGTGTGACGTGGCGCACCGTGGCTCGTCTGGTGTGCGACCTGCTTTGAAGAAGTGATGTGTGATTCATGAACGATTCGTTCAAAAAAGAACGAATATTTTGTGCGATCCGGTACATACGATTCGTATCTGCGAGTGGATCGTTCATTTCGTTCTTGGTTTTGCGCATGCTCATCACTTTTTAAGGGACCCTTATTCTATGTGGTGTTTAAATGTGTGTACTAAAGTAGATCCTTGTTTCTTCATGTTCCAAAATAAACCAAATTATGGTGATTAATTATGGAAATGAGAATGTTGGCTATATCGTGTACTGTTTGTCTAATTGCTTAAAAACTAATTTTTAAGTAGCCACCTACGTCTTCAGTGTTACCGTACATCCCCCAGTGTAGGCACAAGAGCATTACACTACCGTATATGACACGTATTATTTCTATGCGCAAATGAACAATCCGACTCGAAAAGATTCGTTCATTTGAATTAACGACATTCGAAGATCCGAGTCCGAAAAAAAGATCCGAACTTCGCTTCACTACTTTGAAGCTCTGCCGCAACCGAGCCGGATCAAGAGTGGATCCGAAAGAGACATACTTCCTACACACAGCACTTTAATCTTTAAGCATTATTCCAATAAAACAGGGGTTTCAACCAATTTACCCATTTCGGAAATTAAAAGGAAATAAACGACGACGTAAACTAAATGCCCGCGTCCCTATGAAATGTAACAGGGTGGCATTGGAAATGAGTATGGTGGCACAGCGCCGCTTTCAGCCTACATTGTTTTGGGAGAACCCTGATATAAATATTGCAAGGTTGATCTAGCCTAAATTGATAGAAAATATATTTCCTTAATTTCTCAAATAGCGATAGCAGCACCAGGGCGGGGACGTCGGAGCTTATCAATACTACGGTGTGTAATAATTCAGCCCCAGGGCCCGTTTAATACCAGGTTTTGGTACCCATCCCTAGCAGAGAGGCAGGGCGGGGGAAAGAAAAAAATAAAACCGGCAGAGTGCGGTACTAATGTCACGCTGTCTACCGTCAAGCCGTCCACTTCCACCACTTAGCATGCACCAGCTGCCACTTCTCCCCGTGCTCCCTGTTTACACACCTGCCGGAAATCTCCAATCTACACTCTCTATTTCAGCCATGGTTTTCTTAGCAGCCAGCGCTAGTTCATTGTTTACTCTACTCGCGTTAGTATCCACGTTCCCAGCTCTCGTATGCTTACTCCGTTCTCTGTACCTGCCCCTAACCTGTTCTCTCCCTGTGCCCAGCTGTCCGCCGGATTTCCTGCCTGTCACCGAACCCCTGCCTGCCTGACTGCCTGTCCGTTGCCAAAGCCTTGCCTATCTGACCACGGTTTGCCTAGCCCCCGACTTGCCTAGCCCCCGTCGATATTCATCCTCAATAAACTCCTTGAACCTCTCCGCCGTCTCCGCCTTTCTGTGTCCTGCGTTTGGGTCCCCTCGTTCTGTTCCCCTTAACAGTACGAACTAGCCAACATGGACCCAGCCGACACAGAGGCTCTTCAACAGGTGATCTCCCGCCAAGGAGCTCTCCTAGGCCAACACGACCAGGCCCTACAGGAGATCGCCTCCAACCTCCGGGAGTTTGCTCAGGTAGTCCGCGAACTTCGCGCTCCTGGGGTCCTGTCGAGCGTTCCTTTTACAGTGCCCCCTGGTTTTCGAGCTGCAGCCTCACACCTACCCCACCGGATCGGATTATCGGATCGCTTATCTGATCGGGGCGCTGCGAGGCAAGGCTCTCACCTGGGCTACGGCCGTGTGGGAGCGCAGCTCCGAAGTCTGCTCCTCCTACTCCGCATTCACAGAGGAGATGCTGAGGGTTTTCGACCATCCTGTTTGGGGCAGGGAGGCTTCGAGACGCCTGCTGTCCCTATACCAAGGAGCTCGAAGTGTCGCTGCCTTCGCCGTGGTGTTTTGCACCCTCGCAGCAGAGAGCGGGTGGAATGAGGAGGCCTTGCAGGGGTCTTCCTGAGCGCGCTCGGCGACACCGTCCAGGACCAGTTGGCCTCCCGGGAGGATCCCTCAGATCTTGACCACCTGATAGCTCTTGCCATTCGTATAGACAATCTTCTACGCGAGCGCCGCCAAGAGAGGGCTCTCTGTCCGTCCCCGACGCCCCTCCCCATTCCGCCTGCAGTTTCCCGGCCTCCTCCCTCGAACGCCGGTCCCTCCCATTGCGAATCATCGCTCAACCCCGAGCCAGAGCCCATGCAACTTGGACACACCCGCCTCTGCCCTGAGGAGAGAGAGCGTCGAATTCAGTCCAGGGCCTGTCTGTACTGTGGTCAACCTGGTCACTTCGTGTCCGCCTGCCCCACCTGCCCGGGAAAAGAACGGACTCGCCAGTAAACCGAGGGATCCTGGCGAGTCACGCCCTCAACCCCTCTGCTTCCAGTCCCCTACTCGATGCTGCCCTCTTGTGGCGGGATCGAGCACTACCGCTCACCGTCCTTCTGGATCTGGAGCAGATTAATCTTTCATCGACCAGGAGGTGGTTCAGCAGTTGGGCATCGACACCACCCCGCTAGACTCCCCAATTGAGGCCCAGGCCCTGAACGGTAAGCCGCTTGCCCGTGTAGAGCGCCGGACGGTCCCTGTCAACCTGTTGATTTTGGGGAATCACCACAAATCCCTTTCTCTCCACGTTATACTGTTCTTTTACCCCGGTAGTCCTGGGGTATCCGAGGTTCCGGACTCACAATCCCCAGATTGACTGGGGATCCAGTCGTGTAACATCATGGAGTCCGTGTTGCCTCTCCTGTTGTCTGCGCTCTGCCCAATCTCCCCGTGCCCCAGAATCCGGGATCGAGCCTGCGCCCCCCGACCTGTCCTCCGTGCCGAAGGAGTATCACGACCTGGGGGTAGCCTTCAGCAAGTCCCAAGCCCTGTCCTTGCCTCCTCACCGCCCTTACGACTGCACCATAGACCTTCTTCCCGGTGCCCCCCTGCCTAGCGGTCGCCTCTATAACCTCTCCCGTCCCAAATGTGAGTCCATGGAGGAGTATATCCGGGAATCCCTCGCTGCTGGAATCATCCGCCCGTCGTCCTCCCCAGTGGGGGCGGGCTTCTTCTTCGTTAGCAAGAAGGACCGCTCCCTCCACCCTTGCATTGACTACGGTGGCCTTAACAACATCACAGTCAAGAAAAAGTACCCCTTACCCCCTATCAGCTCCGCCTTCGTTCCCCTCCACGGAGCCACGGTATTCTCCAGACTGGATCTGCGTAACGCTTACCACCTGGTCCGCATCCGTGAGGGGGACGAGTGGAAGACCACCTTCAACACCCCCCTAGGTCACTTCAAGTACCTGGTCATGCTCTTTGGACTCACCAACGCCCCCGCGGTCTTCCAAGCGCTGGTCATTGATGTCGTCCGGGACATGCTCAACCACTCCGTGTTCGTGTATTTGGACGACATTCTGATATTAGCAGCTGGAGGAGCACAAGGTACACGTACCGCAGGTTCTCCAGCGTCTGCTTGAGCACCGGCTGTACGTTAAGGCAGAGAAGTGCGAGTTCCATGTCCCGTCCATCTCCTTCCTGGGTTACATCATCGGCTAGGGAGAGGTGAAGATGGACCCCTCCAAGGTCTCTGCGGTGGCTGAGTGGCCTACTCCCTCCAACCGCAAGAAGCTCCAGCAGTTCCTGGGCATGGCTAACTTTTACCGCCGCTTCATTTGTGGCTACAGCCAGGTCGCGGCACCCCTCACGACCCTGCCCTCCATCAAGAGGCCCTTTGTGTGGACGCCGGAGCCACAAGGAGCGGTTTGTGTCGGCGCCCATCCTCGTCCAGCCTCGGTCAGTCTCTCCTCCAGGAACCACCCCCAATCCAACGGGCAGTCGGAGCGGGCGAACCAGGAGATGGAGGCCACGCTCCATTGCATCACGAACGCCAACCCATCCTCCTGGAGCACTTAACTCCCCTGGGTTGAGTACGCCCACAACACCCTCATGAACGCGTCTGTCTCCCTTCATGTGCTCATTGGGGTATCAACCACTCCTGTTACCTGCCTTGGAGGCAGAGATTGCGGTCCCGTCCATCCAGGCTCACCTGCGCCGGTGTCAGCGCACCTGGAAGCGTTAGCGCACCGCCCTGCTCAGTGCATCCTCCAGCTCTCAGTTGCAAGCCAACAAGCGCCGCCGGCCGGCTCCGCAGTACTCACCCGGGCAAAAGGTGTGGCTTCGTTCAAAGGATCTTCCCTTGAAGGGGGTCACCCCAAAACTTTCTCCCCGTTTCATCGGTCCCTTCGAGATTGAGTCCCTTGTCAACCACTGTGCTGACCCTGCCAGTGAAATTCCTGCCCTGGCCGCAAGGATATAGTGGTTCTCCTTCTCCAAGGTGGGAAATGGATCAGGAATGTCCACAATGACGTGTACCATGGGGGCTCCCACCTGGGACATGGGAAAGTCTGATTAGTCCTGTCTTGGCAGTGCATGTGTCACAGCAGTTCACAAAGATTTCAGTGACTTTCCTGTAACCAGCCCAGTGAAACCATTGGCGCTGTTTGTTTAGAGTCTTAGCTACCCCATAACGACCTGCCCCGACTCTGCGTTGCACCCGTTGGCGCCGGTCCTTGGGCACCAGTATCTGCTTCACACCTCTTCCTTGGCCTGGTACATACCAGGCCCGGTACGCCAGACCCGTTACACCCCCCTGGCACACACTGTAGCCCCCAAAAGTAGGTATCTGTCTCCGCAACTAGCCAGGGAGGGGCATGCCCTGGTGTCATCTCGCTCAACTTGGCGCCAACAAGATAGAGCAGTCCTCTCAGGGACGTCGGGAGAGGGCATCGGCATTGCTGTGCAGGCGCAGGCCTGCCCCCTGAATGGCTTGGAAGACCTGGCAGCATCCTCGCCATCTGCCTCTCAAACGTGGCAGGGGCGTTGCAGAGGCCGAAGGGCAACATACAAAACTGTCAGAGTCCTTGGCCAATGGTTAATGCCGTCTTGGGTCTGGCTTCTGGTTCCACTTGCCAGTAGCCGCTACGTAGGTCAAGTGAACTGAAACAATGACCATGTGATTCGGTCGAGGGCATCGTCAATGCAGGGGAGTAGGGTAGGAGTCCTTGAATCTTTGGAGCAGGTCTCTAAGCTGTTGACTCTGCTGAGAGTCCAGCCCTTCACTGCACTGCTGATACAGGTCCAGGATGGCGATGTCTGGTGAGCGTGTCTGAGGAATGATAGCCTCGGATGAGGTTACCATCATTGTAGTTGGCCAGGCAGTGTTGTGGAAAGACACACCACTATGCCAAGGTATGCCGCTCTAGTAAGAGCCACATTGAAGCCAAGAGAAAGACACAGCTCACAATGTCATCTCCATATTTGGAATCCCACAAGGTGTCAATACAGATGAGAGATTCATGCGTACCCACGGAAAAGTTGTAAAAATCGCAGATGCAAGGGGTGCAATAGAAACAACAGCTAAACAACACCTCCGCCAAGGTATCCTGCCAGACAGAACAGACAACGTCTAGCATACCTTCATGACTATGATTGAAGAGCAGAAGCACAGGTTAACAAAAGACTGTTCTAAGTCGAAGGGCCTTTTAGTATACTCTGATGTCACGACCAAGGTACAGCGGAGAGGTGTGTGTGGATGTGTGGAGCTCTGTCTGCGGTTGCTGATGGCGGTGTATTTGTATGTGTCTACACGTTACCGCAGGCCAGCTACTTTCTATCATGTTCATTTACCTCTATGTTTCCCTTTATTGTGCAGCCAGTGAAAAATAGTCTGTTTGTTAGTGGCATGTGTGATTCCGAGGAGTCAACAGCTTACGACCGTGAATGTAATTAACGGTCTTAGAAACACCTGTACAGCGGAGTGATACATGTCTAGTTAAAAGTCCCAGTGCTGTTATACTCTATATCAGCGCTCATGGAATGCCTCTTGTCCAATCAAATGACTTGGTCGGAATTAACTGTTGTATAACGTCGTAATGTGCAGCATCGATAGGAATGCGTCATTCTCGTAAATCAGAATGGCCAAATGCCGGACAAATACAGAGCGTAGCGTAAGACATTGTTTTTTCAAACCACAATAATGTATGTTTTAAATGTAATTGGTTTCCCAGTTGAGAACTTTTTACGTAAACAAGAGAGCTACACATTGGTTTCAGAAACAGCTGTGCATCGCTGTTTATTTTCCCTACGTGACATGCGTTTCAAACTGTTCACGTCAGCCATTACTATTTTGGAAGCATGAATAAATGCTCTTCTGAAAAAGCAAGAGCAGGCCCGTCATATCACTTTTCCCATTGCAATAAGCAAGGGTTCAACTACAATAAAATGTCCTTTATAATCCCAACCCAACATTTTTTAAGATTACAAATGTACCCCAATTGATTTGTTGCTTTTACATGAACCAAGGAGATCTAATCTGATTGAAATGACAAAGAAGACGTTTATAAATGGCGTTACAAGTATAAGTCAATTTTTCTAGTAAATGTTCCTACAGCCTGCCGATCCGTTAACCTTTACAAGTAAAGCCAAATGGACTGTATTTATATATGGGGGCCCTCGACGCCTTTTACAATTAGTGCCTCACATTCACCCATTCATAGACCCATTACAACTCATACCACAGCGGCACGTACTATCTCAGGAGCAGTTAGGATTAGTTTTTTTGCCAGGGACACCAGTCAGACACTTGGCTAGGAGGAGCCGGGGATTGGACCAGCAACCTTCCTTCACCCTCTACTTCCTTAGCTATTGCCTGACAGTGCCTGTGTGAGATTAGGAAAACGTATGTATTTTTGATCAGCCCACATTTACTAATAAATACAGAAGAAAAAAGACGACCAGTAAGTCAGCTGTTAAAAAAGGGTAATGCTTTTTTTGTTAAATTACATTGGAATAAAGTAAAAAGAAAACAACATTTTTATAAAAAACCATTTATTGTATTTGTCAAAGTCTGGTTGCCAGACAAAACATAGAAAACGTACAATCATTCAGTTTCTACTGAGCATGTTTGCATGTCTATGCAATTCTGCAAATTCTAACATTGATAGTTCTGTCGTCTACTGTCCAGGACAGGAAAATAACATGAGTCAGCAGAACAGAAGTCAACATCATAAATATCTGATTCAGTAGGGGCTAAACAATTTAATTATGTACAACAGCCTAAACTGGCAATAAACAACATATCCACTGGGCAGCACAATAACCATTGCCGCCAGAATGGTCACACAGGTCGCTGCCTTTCACTTGCAGATACCAAAAGAACAATGGTCAACAACTTTGTGTTTTGGTAATAGGACGGTAAAGTGTTCAAGTTCTTAACACCATTAATGCAGTGAAAGGAGTCACCATGACTTAACCACTCACCAAAACACTTCTATCCATGGTAGCTTCTAAGCTCAACTGGTGTTGGAATGGATGACATTGGTACACTGGGGCTCACAGAAGGAGCCAAAGCGGCCATAGATGTCTTTGGCTCGCACGGCAAAGTGGTAGGTGGAGCCCGACTGGAACTGGGTGAGTGTGCAGGCCATAGGCAGTGGGAGGGCCTTTACCTCCCCAATCTTCTTCCAATGCTGCTGGGAAGCACTGTTGGAGTTGGCATTGTCCTGGTGGAAGGCGTACAGGTGGTAGCTGTCCACGGCGGCGCACGAGCGGTCTGTTTCTGCCACGCACCAGGACAGCACGATGCCGGTCTGGCTGGGCACTAGCTTGAGCTGGGGCTGCTGGGGGGGTGAGGTCTGGGTGGCCTCCAGGGAGAGGCGTCCCATGGGCGGCAGGGCCATGGGTAGGGGCGGTAGCACAGTGGTGGGGGGCCGGCTCGTAGGCGTGGTTGCGGGGCGGTCCTGAGAGTGCAAAAATGATATATGAATATTCTCTCTTCGTCAGTGTTTCATTCCCAAACTAGTTTTCCATCTATTCATTAAACATTTGTACAGAATCTTTTAATGAATTATGATTTAACGATTTGTTTAACTATATTAAATTATGTGACAATTTTTCCACTTAAACCCTATAAACGCTTGATCATGACAAAAGTGTTTGGATTAGTCCAGTAATGCTTAATGTAAGTTTTCTTTGGCTGTGTCCGCTAAACAGGTTGGAAAACAATATGTTGGGGCACCTGCGAGCATGTCGAAGAATGTCAGCAAAAAGTTGAGATTGACAAACCATGTAAAATGCAGTTTAAATATCTTACCACTGGAGGGTGATGGACTGTCACTTGAGGACTATTTACAGCGATTGGATTGCTTTGCGGCGATGACCTTGCTGCAGCATCTAGGCAGAATTGAGATAAATTAATCAACTGATTTCAAAGACCCCAAAATAGCCAGGCTATGAGATGCTTTCTTTATGTCGCCAATAGCTTTTTTAAATGCATTATTTGAAGAATAATTATTTTCTTAAACTAAGCCTTGTCCGATGTTTCCATCCACTCTTTGGACACATACATACATGCACCAACCAACCAACCAACCAACCAACCAACCAACCAACCAACCCACCCATGAATAACACACATTTCTTTGCACATGCTAGTGAACACTCAGACACGACTTGATGGTGGGAGTCTTACTGTTAGGGATGGTGATCACAGGACGTGTGGTAGCAGGCGAGGGCGGGACTGTGGCCTTTTTAACTCCCGTCACTGATCAGAAACAAAACAAAGAATTAAGTCCACTATTTTCTTATGATATGAAATGAAAAGGCCATCCAAAAGGATTCTCAGGGTTACCTTGCACATCGTCATCATCCTCAGTAAGGTCTATGACCGAGCCTTTAGGTCGTGGTGTGGACAATGCTGCCTTGGTTGGAGTAACACTTGGAGTTTGATTGTCTGAAAATGTGAAAACGGCAATTACAACAAAAAATACACATGCCTCTAATAGGTCACCTCTATGGTAAACATAAAAAAACATTTAAATTAATTACAACGTTTGGCACTCTGCTCTTACCATGTTCACTTTGGCCTATTCTATGTTTCTTTATTGTAAATCTACCAACAGACTCGCAAGACCAATTCCAATGGTGTTTGTATGTAGCATCAACTACAGCCAGCCCCACCTGTCTTGGAGGTCAAAGATGTCCCTTGTGGAGGTCCCGGGGCAGCGGAGCCCGTTGCAGCCGGTCCAGAGGTGGCAAGGCTCAAGGTGGATGACACTGCTCCAGCCACAGACACCAGCTGTGCCGGGGCTCTGGCTGTGGTCACCGACACCCCGGCATTGGGCATGCCAATACCCCCGGCTCCGCCATGGTAGACAGCCCGTGCCAGGGAGATCTGCGCCGGTGACATCTGACCTGTACTGTTCTGCAGGGCCGTCATGACGGTGGCGGTGGCTGGCTTCAGTATGAACGTGGTGGTGGGGGTGGTGGTCTTGGCCTTGCTGAGGGAAGTGACGGCGGAGAAGGACGACACCGGGAGGTTAACCAGTGTGCCCGCCTGCCCGTTGGCAACGGACAACGGAAGCTGGATGAGCAGCTGCTGCCCATGGCCCACCATGCCGCTCCCAGAGGTGGCCTTCACCAGGAGTGTTCCTGTGGAGCTCTGGGTGGTGATACTTCCCGAGGCAAGGGAGGAGATGGTGTTAGCGCTGGAGGTGATCAGCTGGAGGATTGGGGTGTGGGCGGAGGCCACTGAGGTGGCGGGGACGAGTGTTGGGGTCGTCAGAGATTGGGCAGGAGTAACTGGAAAGATATGAAAAAATATATAGGTCATCAGATCAATCTCAAACAGCTTGTCGAGATTGATGAGGTATTTAAAAGAGGCTTTTGAACTTTTTTGCCACTTGTCTATTGTCACTTTCTAACTGACCAACCTGTGTGGCTTTCTGGATATGATTTCAAAATATAAATATTTAAATTAACACACACAGAAAAATGTTGCCTTTAGAAAGGTAATGCTCAGCCTAGAGATTTTTAGAAGTGAAAATATGATGTCCTCTGCATTTTATGTAGTCCTAATAGCTAATCAAAATACAGGATAAAATGTTTGGTTTACTGGAAAGGTTTAGCAATTTGTCATTTTGTAGGCTTACAGTCACAGGAAACCAGTGGGCTTAATCCCAACCGAATAATGGTTGGGATGAATTTTGACAGCAATTTGATGGCTACAGTTGCCCCTAACGGTGTAAAGCTTTGGTGGCCAAAACGTTGCAACCATCTGATGGTCATAATATTAGCTGTAGCTTTTCATCGTTGGTCGACCTAATGGCTATGGACGATTGTTGCGAGGTAGTGTCCGTTGTCCCAATAGCCATGTTCATTGCGGCAATGGTAATAGTTTTGGCTATGGTTTGCTCCTTTGGATGAGCTCACTGCTGTGGTGGCCGCTGGCTATAGACTAGACAGCAATTGGCCATGCTTGGGTTGCTGAATTTAAAACTAAAAGGAAATTATGTATTTTAGATGGTGTCCCGGTAGGGGAGAACAGAAGTCTTCATAGACCAGAAATGTTATTTTCGCATATTTTTATTATAATCTTTGCATTGTATCAACATATTTACGGATGGTTCATGATCATTATACAATATCGCAATATTCTTGCCAATACAGAAACCTGCATGATACCAGTATTATATATTTGCAACATCAACACTTCACATTCCACAAATGTACCTTTTCTTTATAGGTCAAACCACATACTACTACTGTGGCATGTGTTTTAATTGTTTTTCCGTAAAACATTTGCAATCACAATATGGACACTGCTTCTCTGTTGGAGTGAATGTATTTGTGGTTTTTCTTTAGTTTTAATGTAAATTTGAAGTCCTGTAGAATTCCTTTGCGCGATTTGAAGGTGGCAAACCAGCTGCATCATACATTTCGCAAGGTTCCTCATCCTTGACCCAATATGCATCCAGGTTCTCAATGTCATTACGACAGTGTAGGACTCAGATTAGATTACTATTGGAAAATCTACAATATCCCCAGACTCACGTTCTGGACATTATCATACCATCCATGTCTGCAGCTCCTTTGCCCTGATGCACTGTCAAAAATGACAATGGTGCATTTGAATTTGCATCCTCTCTCTTCAATCAGTCCTTGAGTAAATTGAATGAATATCAACCACAATTTTGGCAGTAGCTTCATGTAGACATGGTTTAATAGTTAATGTAGACAGAAGTCCCTTAATGCAGGTAAAACATGGCTGAGAAATATTTATTCCGTCCAGATGTCTGCACAACCTCCCTGGATTGACCAATGAAACTGTCAACCGAATTACCGCAAAACACTGCATTTTCACACTCCAGTACAGAGTACAATTTACACACCAACAGTATAATATGTGGGGGTAACAGAAATTATTTGCAATCGGTTGTCGCTCATAATTTGTTTGGCTGTTGACATTATGGCCATCGGACCGGTGTAGCCGTAAAACCTGTGCAGTTTGTAAAAAGGATGGGCTTTTTGGTGACAGATGTCACCCGCAGCACATCTGCTTACGTGATACCTGCAGCAGGTGGGCAGCCTGTAAGGCAAAACATGCCATTAAATATTGAGGGCCATTTCTTCACGTTCTTTTTGAGAAAAATGGAGGAATTTGGTTCCTCAATGGAATCTGGTTTGAAAAAGTGATGTTAAAATTGTAACATAGGAATACAAGTGTGGTATGTGTGTGTGGGGGGGGGGGGGGGGGGGGCGTGGCTTAGCGCCGGCTGCAGAATGAGGAGCAGAGCGGCTCAGCCGGGGGAACAGACGCAGCTGTAGGAGATGAGCACAATTAGGAAGGTGGACATAAATACTAACGTGGTGTTGTGCTCTCCATACAGTGAGGTCGGGACCGGTGGCGCTACCAAGCAAGAAGTGATCACGAAGACCGTTTGTTCAGCATCGATTGAAACATGCGTGTGGCAGAGCCTGATTCACGGAGGTTGGCCACTCGGTGTCCCCTCCGCCACAGACGAATAAAAACCGCTGCACGTGATAACTGTGCCTCCTCGTTTGTTCGAACCCTGTCAAGAAGCGTAGGCCTCGCTACAACAACAACAACATTAAATTTTTAGAACATATCCCACTTGCTCTGTAAAATACATACAAGAAAGACATGGCATGTATCCTACAGATACGTAGTGCAGTAAATGCGTTTAGTAAAACATAATTTTTCGAAACTTTGTGAGGGATAGATGTTATTAAAATGACATTACATGGTTAACTAATTTCCTTAAGTGTTTAATAAAGTAGAAAGCCCTGTAGAAGCCTGAACTTTCAGTAAGGATAATGGCTGTGGCCCTTCTCCTTCCTATCTTTGTAATAACAAGAAATTATACATTATTCTTAAAGAAAACCGCCCATTAAAATTGTAAAGGTCATGATTTCAATTAATTAGCAAAAAACAAACTGCGGAATGCCATGAATACAATTTCAAATTATGCTCCAAAAATGAGGAACATTCGATTTTTTTTATTTTGATTATTGGACAATTAAATGAAATATCCATTTGTTTTTCTGAAAAGTGAACTGCATCTACATATTGTTTTGTTTTTTTCAAGGTGAACAAGGCAAGGCAAGGCATGTAGCTTTTGTTCACAGAACATGCATTCTTCAGCTGTACAAGAAATAGAGTGATGCAAGTATTCCTTTTTACCAATCTATAAATACAATGCTTTTTCAAAATTCTCTTTGCTGGTCTACTCAATACATTTTTTTACCATAAGTGGTATAAGGACTTGTCTGGACTTCAACAAGTCCAACAAGTTTTTGCAGTTTACCAATGAATATAATGCAAAATTGGTATGATGCAATGTTTTATTTCTGTTCAGGTCCCAGATTGTTTGTATAAATGACACCCATCCAACACTACCAAAGGAAGGCCTTTATCCTCAATACTTCATAATGGTCTGGGGGATGTCATTTATAAAATCTTATTCTCAGCTTATTTGACCTCTAAACAAAGTTTTACTACAAACAAAATTGTGGTAAAAGGTTCCAACGTTGAAAGGCAACACATTTTTTACATGTTTGGACCACAGTGGGAATAAGTAGTAGCCAATAGGTGCAATAGAAAACTTTCATGGGCAGTCATGAAAATGTTGAATATCTTTCTGCAAAATAGGTACTGTATTTCATATAAAACAGATAATTATTGAATTGTATTAAAATTACGTACCTGACAGTCCCTGGGAAACATTCCAAAAAAGAAAGCGTGTTTAGCATTTCGAATTGTGACGTCGTCGCCAAACTACCTTGAACGGATGTTGCTGACAAGATAGGGCTGTGTTGAAACATCAAAAAGGTCAAGATCTAGGTCTAGATTTCTAATTTAGCCTTTTTATATATTAAATTATTTATTTTAGACCTGTGTTGCATGCTTTTTAAATAGCTTGTTATTTTGTTTCAAGCTATTCAAGTGGAAAGCATTGATCTTGCATGATGTTCTGATTGACCGAACAGCCCGCTCACTTTTCATCAGACCACTACGCTGGACGCCTTTCCAGTACGGCCACTCTTAACTCAGTTCAGCCTCAGGCAGCCTCACAGCTTAGTTTGCTGCACACTACCCATCAAATCAACAAGATTCAAAGTAGCAGAACCTTGCCCAACCATAATGAAAAAAAGTGGGCCGGTCGGCCAAAAACGCTATAGGTCGATAATGTAGCCCAATCTTTTTAAAATTACTTTTCAGTAACTTATTTTGTTCTTGTTCAAATTGTATTATATGAGGCCTGCCAGACCGTCCCACAATCGGACCGGCCCTTCTGGCATTTGGCAGAGAATCAGGTCTGGACATTGTTCGAAGTTGCCCTTTCAACCATGTAGCACACAACAGGAGAATGTCCATGGTTGATGCGTTCTCACATACTGGGGATACTCCGTTTAGTTTAGGCAAGGGGTGGCGCCTGGGTAGGGCGCAGGAGTAATAATACAGAGCATAGCAAATTCGGCAGTCAGCGGCAACAACCGGCAACAGGGCAACCGATGGAGAAAATCCATAGCAAAACCGTGGTATACGTTGCGAGGGCTCTGGCATGTCCATAGTCGCTCCTGGGGCTCGGCCCTACTGGGCATGCAGTTTGCGGTGCTGAACTATTTAGCAAATTTTTCTTTAGATCAGTGGTATAAATGGTATAAAAAAAAAGTCTTTGGTCAATTTGTTTCTAAAGCTCTTCCACTAGGAAATACTGGAAACTGATCAATGGCATATTACAGTCTATGCTACTCACCAGTAGTAGTAGTAGCGGAAGCAGGGCCTGCCATTGTCTGCTTTATCTCCATGGACGTCCGGACTAGCCTGTTTGAACAGATGGCTTAAACTTAGTCATGTACACAGCAGAAGGCCCCTCCAAAGCATGGGTATTAAAGGTGATAAGATGTGTCCACTTCAACACATTACATTCCTTTCCTTTGCAATCTTTGGTGAATACCAGGGTGTGTATCCATTAAATAGGCATACATCTACAAGTACATGGCAATGTGCAAGGGATGCATTGTTTTACGAAAACGAAATAACGATCACAAATCAGTTTAGATTACAGAGGGCTACATTTAAGTAAGCTTTATTTAATAGAATAACATTGGAGTGACGCAAGGTGCATGACAAAAATAAAGACAAATCATTTTAATGTTTTTACATTCTCAACATTACAACTGGTCCAATACAGCTTAGCCCTTCTTAAAACAACAAAAAAGGTCAAGAGGACATGGGGGTACTTTCAGTGTATTTTGAAGGGATCTTTTCTTCAGTGGTCTGAAAAAACTCTGGTCTCCTCTCTACTCTCAGTAATTCATTAATGGAATCCCGAATTTCTCGCCAGTGGTCACACGTCAACTCTGTAAAGCGCTTCTCTATGTATGTCCTCAACGTCTTCCTCAAGTTCCTGGGCAGTGCGTCCTTGCCCAATACGCCCACATAGTTGACTTTTAACACCCAGTCACAGTATGTTTCATAGTGGACCAAGTTCCGGAAAATATAGGAGGCATAGCGGTCAGCCCGGGGCGTTGCCCAGCTTCCTCTGCAAAGTTTGTAGACCCATTTCTCGCATTGAGAGCTGATTGGGCGAAGTTTGATGTCCGCTCTGCAATCTCCCTCGCTGAAATTTGCCAACCGGTCAGCCAACCCAGTTATCTGTTGACTGTCGTCTCCTACTCCACCATATCCTTCCTTCTTCTCCTGCATCGTTGCCTTCTGCTTCGGCATCAACACTTTTTGCTCCTGCGTCATCATCACTTTCTTCTCCTGCATCATCATCACCTTCTTTTCCCGCATCCTCATCATCATTTCCTTTTTCTTCTTCTTGAGTGTTAGTGCGGAAGTCTTGCCACCAGAAGGCGCTAGTCCCTCTCTGGGTGTCCCGGGCTGGGACTCCTCTGAGTGTCCACGAAGCAGGCTGTTGGGGAGGAGAGGTGCAGTTTTTACTACACTCTGCATTGCCTGAGGTAGTGCTCTCAGGCTTCAAATTGTAGAACGTCACAAGACCCTGGACCCACACTCACTCAGGGGTTACAATGCAGATGGTAAAAAAAAAAAAAAAGAGAAGAGTGTGTGTCAATTTCAAATTTTTGGTGACGTAAATATTAGGACGGAAAAAGGAGGTAGATCCTAAAAGGGTAAAAGCAACGTGAAATCTTGTTCTCCAAAAGTATGGTTTTGGGAGATGGAAGGTTTGCAGTCTTTATTCTGTCTCCATTAGATTTCAGTTTTCCAGTCACAAGGGATTACAGATAGTAATCCATGACAATGTTAAATATATGCAGTTGCAATGTCTCCGAGTGTAATACGGGCTTCAGGCCGGTATTGTCACGTTCATACAAAAGCCCATTGGCAAGATGCAAAAATACCAACAAATGAAAAAAGAGCACATCAAATTTTGCAAGGAATATACTTAAGCTAGCATGATCAATTAATTAGAATGGGATACATACAAAAAAAGTTGTATATGTTGACATAATTTTCGATGAATTCATGCCTGAGATCTGTACTTCACTATATATCTTGACTGCTTTGGTTGCCAGTGATACAAATACCTTCTGTTAAAACTGTTTGATACATGGAAGTTGCATGACATTGGACTTACCGTGGGATTGAAGGAGAACCTGAGGGTCCTGGAGCCTTGGCAGCAACAGCAGCGGTTGGGACTGCCACAGCAGCGGCAGTGGTGGCAGCAGTGGCGGCAGCAGCCGCCGCAAGAACCTGTAGAGCCCAGTTGTTCATAATGAGAACGCAAGACTGGAAAGAAACTACTTTTGTGTGAATAGATCATGATAATAACTTGCCTCCTGTTTTCTTTTGTTCTCCAAGGCCTGGTTGGCCTCGCCAAACTTCTTAGTTAGCCGGGATATCTTGGCCTGAAGCGAAAAGAGTCGAGATGCTCATGATGTATTTATTTTTAAATCAATCTCACATTCTATTTATCTGAGTTTCAATGTTGAAATTATCAATAAATCCACAATCCACTTACTTGAAGTGTGTTTAGTGTGGATTGGTGTTTGGTGGCACTGTCAATCTTTTCCACTCTGTCCTTCAGTTCTTGTAAGTTCTGGTCAAAAACAGTTAGCTGCAAGACTCTCAACCGATCCTCCACTAACTGCTGCACCACCTAGCAAAACAAAAGGTGATCGTGGTTAACAACAAATCCTATAGCTAATTCTGCACACATCCTGCAATAAAGAACAAACTGGGTAGTCACAGTTGGCCATACAAACCTTTTCAAGTTTAAGGCGACTGCCAGCTTTCGCAGTAATCTTTAGCTCCAATTGAGCTTCTAGTTCCACTCCATCCATCTTGGGCCGTTTCCCATCCCGCTCAACTTTCTCTTTTTCCTTCTCTTCACCCTCGGACAACGCTCGCTTCAGACCTAAGGTGGTCTCTTGCATGTCTGTGACAACAAAGTAACCGCCACAAAAACAATGTTCCATGTGCTAATGTAATATGTTAAGTTACTCTTCCCCCCCATTCCCATACCCATATTTGAAGATGTCAATTCCACTTCCACTTATCCAATATACATGGATAATTTAAATCACGTTTGCTTGGTTGATATTTCAAGGACTATTGTATGTGCTACCGTCCTCCCCCAAGAATTAAACATCAGATTTGCCCCAGAAGCATTTAATAGGTTATTTTAATCAAAGAAAAACAACTGCACCTGCTATATAGCATACACGTACACAGTTGCCTAATATTTTCTTAGGCAGGAAGAAAATAGACAGGAAAACAAAACAAAAAAAATAATAGTTTCAGATACGTTTTTGTCATATATAAAACAACTCAATACCATTATTACCATTGATAAAACAACCAGCTATTTGACCCATCCCAATCCCCTTACCTGTCTCTGTCGGAGGGGTCGAGGAGGGACGAAACGACTTTGGGGTCTTAACTACAGCATCCTTCTTTTCCTTCTTCGCTTCAACCTTCACAAAGTCAACCTCCATCTTCTCCACCTTTGTAGCTCCTTTCTTACCCTCCTCTTTCCCATCCTTGATGACCTCGTCTTTGATGTCCTTCTTGTTACTTTTTCCAAGCACCTTCTTCTCCTCTTTTGGTTCCAGATCTTTAATTTCCTGGTGCTTCATCAGAATCGTGGAGGTGGATGAAGATGGAGAGGGTTTGGGTGAAGAAGGTTTGTCAGTTTTCGTTTTGGCTGTGGAGTTTTTCGCTTTCGTAGTGTCACCAACCACTTTCATGTCCTGTGTGCTGTCTAACTCTGAACGGCAGTCTTTCTCCACTTTTTTGACGGGGGGAGGGGTGGGAGCCGAAGAATTCAACACTGAATTCTTACCCGACTCTTTCAAAGAGTCTGTGGCTGGTGGCTCTGCTGTACTTTGTTCATCCTGAAGTAGAGAACGCAAAGTTAACCAAAACACTACAAGCCAACATTACAAGAATGTTGGCTTGTAATACACAAAATGAACATAACCAAAATCCTACCACATTAATTAAATAAGGTTGTTGGATCAGCGTTAAAGTGGCAATCTCAAAGATTTTCATGTAAATAAATGTCTGTCAAGTCACGATCCATCACCGAATACAATGGGGATTGAGCCTATTGCCCACTAATGAAAGCCCTTGCATTTGCAGTATTACGAACCGGGTGTGGATTGCGACAAATGGTTGTAACTCTCGGGAAACGTACCACTTATCGCCAAAGAGATCAAAACGGAAATCCCCGTAACTGCCACTTTAGATTAAAAGTCAACTATGTTAAAAGTTTACCTTTTTATTTTCAGTCATGGTATCTATTTTGGCGGCCTTAGTGTCATTGCCTGCCTTGGTCTCCGTTGGAGACTCGGCCGAGCTGCCATTTGATGGAGAGCCTTGCATGACTCCGTCACCGCTCTTGCCGGGTTCAAAGTTCAGAGAACGGAATGGGGACGTGGGAAAAGTGATATTTTCCTCTTCGTTTTTTGGACTTTGACAAATAGGAGGGGAGGGGGACAAGTTGAGGGACAGCGAAGGTGTGGGGGATCCGCGGGACGCTGGGGAGGCCGGCGACGTAGCCTGGGAGTGGGAGTCTGATGTGTCATGGCGTTCCTTATCCAGTGTTTTGTGCCCATCCTCCTTGTGCCTTCCATTCAGCATAGGAGGCGGAGAGGGATTTGACAAGGTAGCCCCGCTCGACAACAAGGTGCTGTGAAGTGTCTCAAGTTGTTGCCGATCACTGATCTTCATGGTTTTCCTGGCACGGAAAATTTTCTTCTTCTCCTCTGCAACAGCAACTTCCATTTTTACCTGAACAGTGACAACAAGAAATAGGTTTTTAGTTGTAAACTGTGACATTAAGAACATTCAACCAAATTACTAGAATATCGCCTGTATTTATCCCAAGTCTAAAATAGAGAGGTGCACTGCTTCGGAAGAAACACTGGAGGTCGCAGTAGTATCCTATCACTGTTGTGCTCTAGAAGGATCTCTGTTTCTGTGGTTTGCATCATTTGTTCTGAAAAGGTGGTGTTCTCCAATTACAGATTTAAGTCCGCGAAATCCAAAACAGTTATCTTCACTGCCACAGCCATTCCTGATTTCACGTATTAATCCTGGATGACAAGCTTGAATAGCAATTCAGTGAGTCAGATACATTTTTCCATGTTACCAAAAAAGCTGGCCTATTTCCCCTTCCTAAATTAGCATGTTCCCATCAGCAAGTTAAGAGGTGGTTCACAGCCAGGAAATAACATTGCAGACAACAACAGGATTGTGGCTCAATACCGTTGTTTACCAGGCCTCCTTGTTCCTATTGGACACATGTTCAGCCAATCAAAGCTGCCAAATGGAGAGCGCTGGGAAAATGTAAATTGGGGTATTTCTATAAGTAGTGCTTATGGATTGCTAATTTTGGTCTTTATCAGAATTTCTTTTAAATAACTAAAAATACACAAATAAAATAGTCACACAGAATACACACATCTCGCTAAACCTTCATGTCATACTATTAGTGCCTCGTCTTCTATAAGGAACTGCTTTGCTAGTGGTCAGGGATTTTACCCCCACATAGCAACATAGAGAACCATCCATTTTTTGTATAATTAAAATTGCATGTATTAAGGTTATCTATTATGGTCCAACAAGTAAAGTCCTAGCTTTATATAGTAACTGTAATTGTGATAATAATCCACTTGCTACATTCATTAAAGGTTAATAAAATTAGCTTTACTGGAGCTGCAATAACATAGAACCACCACAAAACCTTGTATTACAGCATGGGGTGGTTCAGCAGGAATAGCACGAGGCAATATTCTATCCTAATATGGTTTGTATAGACTAGAGCTTAAGCAACATTGTGGTTTACAATACAAGGATAAATCACAACTAAGGAAAGACAGTAATTTATTTTAGGCCATGTGTTTTACACTCTGTGTAAAGCTGAACCGAAAAAGCAGCTCATGTAAAATGTTACTCCTCCAAGCAAAATATCCTGAAGAACGTTATGTGACAGGTGCCAAAAACTGATTGGCATAAAGTCCTAGCATGCCATGTCAACACTGCAGCGTTACTGCACACATTTAAACATGTTGTCTTCCCACCTCCCCCACCATTCCCATTCAGTAAACGTGCCTGAAAATCCTTGCAGGAAGCTAAAATGGCTCCTCTATGCCATGCACAACCAGCCTCACCTCTTAAGAGCTAGCTGCATACATTCCAATGGCAGCAACAAATGCCAGATCAAAGTCAAACGCAAACACGTTTCTGCATACTTCGCAAAAACGGACCTCATTTAATTCTCAATTATCATCTTTGTCATTTCTTCAACTGAACAATGTTTTGGAAATTTGGCTTTTAATCAATAGCCCTATGTATCAAAAGCCTTTAAATGTTAGAGCAAGATGACCGCAGCAAAAAAACAAATAAGACATTGAAAAGAAGAAATGTTTATTCCTTGTTCCCTCCACCAAACCATGAATAACCACATTTACCAATAGTACAGTCAGATAGCAACACCATTACTAGTGGACAGCGCAATGGAACACAAGTACAGTGCATATCTCGTCTCTTAGCAACAACACCCATCCCCCTCTATGTCCCCATCTCAGCTCTTTTGGGCTGAACCATTATGGTGGAGCTTGGGGGGGGGGGTGCATCTTACTAAATATGTAACCATAAACCAGACCAATTAACTCAATCTTCGAAATTATAACAGTATGAATAAGGTTTTACTAACACCTCAAACCACCACTGATCTTAAGCAGCAGAATAATCCAGTTTGCTCAGTCATACAAAATGTTGCATTGAAAAGGGACAACCTTTTGCAACAAGCATAAAATGTTTCACCTTAATACATTTCTTTCAATGCTACATGAAGGTAAAAAGCCTCCAGAGTCCTGGACAGTCCACCCTTTTTCATTCGTCAGAACAGACTGCAGATACACAAAATGGCCACCAGTGCTACCATACTTAACCATAGCTATGAGCCGATGGTTTGGCACATTTTTCTCCATGGTGCCCTCTTTTAAACCTAAGTTACTTATTGTAGCCAGCTCTTTTTCTTCTTCCAAAACAGAACCATCAACACCATTTGAGTGTGATTTAGTTTCACTTGTGACACAAATTGATTAATTAAAAAGGAGTAGATAACAGTATCCTGTTATCATCTACCTATGCATACAACAGTCAGGCTAGACTCCAAGAAGAACAAAAATAAAGACAGAATCTCTACTGGAGAGAAAGGCTATTTAATAAAATTTTCAATTTTTTCGATTTTATATGGCGAACTGCTGAGAAGTTCACAAGAGGGTTTTGCTTTAGTAAATGTGTTGGTGTTGAATGATCCCAGTAAAGACCTCTTTCCATCTGAGAAGTTTGAATATGGGACATATGTGCTATCCAACACAGCACAGCCAATCATCTCCTGAAAAGTGGTGATTCAGCCTTCACCATCTACATATTTTCCAATGCAGATGATATTAGAAGTTGAACTAGGAAACAGGCAGAAGTACAATCTGTGGCATTTCCCTGGCAGGTCCTTCAATCAAAATCCTTTAGTATTTTCTCAATTTCTAGTAGTCATGAGTTACTTACAAAAGGCTTACAAAAGCGACACATTTATTTCAAACCATACAAATACAAAAAGCATGTTTTTTTGTATTTCAATCTACATCTACAAACTACATCTACAAGTGATCAATGACTCACAGTGCAGATACGCAATGTTATGGTGTGAGGAAGAAAGAAAACGTGTGCGGGGCTGTGCAAAGATTGTGACATCTCACTTTTTGCAGAGATGCAATAAATACATTATGCAAGTTTGAAACCTGTGACAGGTTTATTTAGGAAGATTGATTGATAAAATATTTCAATCATAACAAAAAAATAATAAAAGAAATATCATGAATATTTCATTTTCTAAAAAGGAAATGCAATCAAGGTCAAACAAAGACAATGCCAACTGTTGGAGCTGTTGAGTCTTAATGGTGCACACTGTTCCGTCAACTCAACCTAGCTAGCAGTCCAAACGAGTGCACACCCTGACTTACTACTCCTCCACAGTACAGCTCCCCTCCCCCACTCTGGAACAACATCTGCCGCAGTCACACATGGACCAAACCATTGAACCAGAGGGGTCTTTTTTTTTTTTTTTGCAAACATACATGATTAATACGAACACATTCAATTATAGATAATTTATTAGGGTGTGGAAAAACAACCTTTTCTAAACTGTGTATGAAATTAAAGTGTTCCGTTTCTTTTGCTGGTTGAGGGAGCCAGAGGCCAGCTACACAAAAGGGAGAAAACCAGGGAGGAGCCAAACTAAGACTTTACCAAGTAAATGTAATCTTTTGTATTTACCATGCAAGAATAGTTTATTGACATAAACATGGTACACCGAATATCTGCACATTAACAATCAACACAAGTTTGTTGACGACAAACACTGACTAGCTAGCAGCACACTGGAGAAAAGCACTGCAGTGTCCCCCGACTAGCAATACCCATCCCCCTCTCTGACTGCCTCTCTTGGTTAAATACATGCTATGGCACGCTGACCTCTTTTTGTGGTATGGCTACCCAGTCATCTGCTGATTAAGTGTTAATCCAACACATTTGTCCTGCATAAAACACAATAACTAGCAGCAGAGCTATTGAGTCTTCTATCTATTGAGTGCACATCGTTGCCTCAACTCAACCTAGCTAGCAGTCCAAACAAGTGCACACCCTGACATACTATTCCTCCACAGAACAGCTCCCCTCCCCCACTCCGGAAAAACCTCAGCAGCAGTCAGTCACCCATGGACTAAACCATTCAACCAGAGGGGGATTTTTTTATATTATTTGTTTATCAAACACACAAAAGATTTGTACAAACACATAAAATATAACATCCGGCTGTGGATTATTTATTTATTTTAATGATAGCTAAAACTAGGCAGTGTGTGAAATTAAAGGGTTCTGTTTATTTTGCCGATTGAGGGAGCACGAGGCCAGCAACACAAAGGGAGAAAAACAAGGAGGAGCCAAACTAAGACTATACCAAGTTTACTTATTTTTTTCTGCCAGTCTTACTATACAAGAAGAATCATTTAATGATGAAACAAACATGGTACACCAAATAATTGCATTCATTATCACTATAAGTTATATTCAAGCAACACAGAATAGCTAGCAGTGCAATGGAGAAGTGCACTGCACAGTCTGGCCGCAACACCCATCCCCCTCTCTAGCACCGTTATTGCCACGTGATGGAAAGCTACAGCAAAGCATGGACTAAACCATTATGGCAAAGGTCAGAGTTTTTTTTTATAAATACCAAATTATCTCTAACTTGTAGTTACTACTGCATCCGTGGCAGTCTCTGCTGCCCTCTTTTGATAAAAAAAGGTTCATCCAAATGTAGAATTACGAATTAAAACGTTCCCCTTAAAAGGATCAAAAGATGGGATATCCATGTCCACATGCATACAAACTAGGAAAAATGATTAGAGAGCTTTGTTGTTCACACTTTTTGATAATGGATGTTAAGAGCCCAAGAATATTTTACTGACATGACACTGATGGTATGGAATTCAAGTTAATAAACATCTTTGTTAAGTTTTCATCTGGGACAGAAGGCCACAGAATTCCAATAGGAATTCCAGGCCTGGCACGGTTCTCCACAGAAAAGGCTTCCGTTCATAAAGTTTACATCTGTGTACTGAACTGTAGATTCAAGTCTGGGCTTAAAGGCATTTCCCGTAGTTATGGAACGCAGTTACCGATACTACGAAGCACAACGAAGTAGCACTTTTAAATTGTAAGTTAATTAAGTGCATTTCTGAAAACCTAATTGGGGTGTGTCGTTCAATTCAGGTTTTTCTTAAATCCACACAGCTTGTAGATTGGTTTGCGTTAGACGACACTCTCTCTTGGTTAAACACATGCTTTGGCACACATCACCTCTTATTGGCTGTGGTGATGGTTACCCGGTCACCTGCTGATTAAGCTTTGATGTGACACCCATGTCCTTCATAAATACAAAAAATAGTAGCAGAGCTATTTAAGCAATATCACACCAGAGGGAGTGCTGTTATACTGCATGTCAGCACGGCTGTGATTTGGTTGTAGGTACGAGGCCGCAGGCCGAGCACCTACAGTTCTACGAGCGCAATTTATTAGTTAACAGTAATAAGTGACAACAGAATATGATGCGTTTGTTTAATAATTTATTAGGCTCCGTCCACAAAAGAGTTCCCCAAATGGACTAGGACGGGCCTGTTATGCAACAAACATTTTCCTGTGCACTAGCTTGCTTTTTTGTGTATGTCTTCACGTAACCCCAGGCCAGCTACTTTATATCAAATACATATATCTGTACGTTTCCATTTATTGTGCAGAAAGTGAACTAAGAGTCTGTCAACAGTCGCTTTGGTGGCATGTGTGATTCCGATGAGCTAACAGCTTACAATCGCCAATGTAATTAAGGGTTCTTAGAAACACCTGTAAAACGGAGTGATACATGTATAGTTAAAAGTCCCAGTGCTGTTATATTCTATATCAACATTCATGGGATGCCACTTGTCCAATCAATTGACTTGGTCGGAACCAGCTGTCGTATAATGAGTCTTAACAGTGCACATTGTTTCCTGAACTCAACCTAGCTAGCAGTCCAAACGAGTGCACACCCTGACAACCTACTCCTCCACAGAGCAGCTTCCCTCCCCCACTCTGGAACAACCTCTGTGGTCACACATGGACTAAACCATTTAACCAGAGGGGGATTTTTTTAAGATAGTAAAAACACTAAAGAATCACACAAACAAGTTGGGATCAGGGTGTGGAAGGACTAGTTTTTCTAAAGGATAGTGACGTAGGCGGTGTGTGAAATTAAAGTGTTCTGTTTCTTTTGCTGTTTGAGGGTGCACGAGGCCAGCAACACAAAGGGAGAAAAACAAGGAGGAGCCAAATTTAGACTATACCAAGTTTACTCAATTTAAACTTCCATTGTTACTATGCAAGAAGAATAGCATATTGGGGATATAAACATGGTACACCGAATAACTGCACATTTACTTCAAGTTGTTAACAACCAACACAGACTAGATAGCAGTGCACTGGAGAAGTGCACTGCACAGTCTGGCTCTTAGCAACACCCATCCCCCTCTCTAGCACCGTCATTGCCAAGAGATGGAAAGTTACAGCAAAGCATGGACTAAACCATTATTGCAAAGGTCAAAGGATTCATTACATAAAATACGTAAGCAATATTATTACTAAATATTTAAAATAAGACTCTGGGGTTTTAAGCATATCTCTGTCCCATTATTAACACTAGAGCAAACAAGCAGCACAAGAAAGGTGTGTTTTCTATGATTTTACAGGAAAACAAGCGGAATCGATTACGCTTTCCTTTAGCGTCCTATACATTTACACAGACAACCCCATTACCATTTTTTGTATTTAGTCGGCTGGACAAAACTGCATGGTGACTAAGAGCTTATTCCACACTAGTTTTTAAATAAATAACAAATTATTGTTAACTAGTAGTAACTACTGCATCTGTGGTTGTCTCTGGTGCCCACGTTTGCGATAAAATTGAGTTTTTATCCAAATGTCAACTTTAGAATTACAACTTCTCCCTTAAACGGGTCCACTTATGGGATATCCATGGCCAAAAGCATACATATTGTGCAGTCAGCGAAATAAGAGTCTGTTGACAGTCGCTTTGGTGGCATGTGTGATTCCGATGAGTTAACAGCTTATGACCATTAATGTAATTAATGGTTCTTAGAAACACCTGTAAAGCGCAGTGATACATGTATAGTTAAAAGTCCCAGTGCTGTTCTACTCGATATCATTACTCATGGATTGCCTTTTCTCCAATTGAATGACTTGTTCGGATATAACTGTTGTATAATGAGTCTTAACAGTGCACATTGTTCAGTCACCTCAACCTAGCTAGCAGTCCAAACAAGTGCACGCCCTGGCATCCTACTCCTCCACAGAGCAGCTCCCCTCCCCCACTCTGGAACAACCTCTGCCGCAGTCACACATGGACTAAACCATTCAGCCAGAGGGGGATGTTTTTGAGTTTAGCAATAAAACTCAAGATTCATACGAAGACATTAAATATAATGATCAGGGTGTGAAAAAACTCGTTTTCCTAAATGATAGCCATTATTAGACAGTGTATGAAATGTAAGTGTTCTGTTTCTTTTGCAGGTTCAGGGAGTAAGAGGCCAGCAACAAAAAGGGAGAAAAACAAGGAGGAGCCAAACTAAGACTATACCAAGTGTACTCTTCCATTCTTACTATTCAAGAAGAATCGTTTACTGGTAACATAAACAAGGTACACCGAATAACTGCAAATTCACTATCACTACAAGTTGTTACAACCAACACAGACTAGCAGTGCACTGGAGAAGTGCACTGCAGTCTGGCCCTTAGCAACACCCATCCCCCTCTCTAGCACCGTCATTGCCACGTGATGGAAAGTTACAGCAAAGCATGGACTAAACCATTATGGCAAAGGTCAAAGGATCCATTACGCAAAATACTTTTTACGAAATGGTAGGACTCAGGGGTTTTAAACATATCACTGTCCCATTATCAACACTAGAGCAAAATATCAGCACAAGAAAGGTGTGTTTCTATGATTTAATAGGCCAACAAGTGGAAGCAATTATGCTTTCCAATAGCGTAATTTACATTTGCACAGACAACACCATTACCTTTTTTTTTTTACTGAGTCGCCTGGACAAACTGCAGGGTAACCATAAGAGCTTATTCCATAATCGTTTTTCAATAAATAACACATTTTCACTAATTAGTAGTAACTACTGCATCTGTGGCTATTTCTGGTGCCCACTTTTGCTCTTTTGATGAAAAATGTCTTTTACTTTAGAATTACAACTTCCCCCTTAAAAAGGGTCCACATATGGGATATTCATGGCCACAAGCATACATATTGTGCAGAAAGTGAAATAAGAGTCTGTTGACAGTCACTTTGGTGGCATGTGTGATTCTGATGAGCTAACAGCTTACGATCGTCAATGTAATTAACGGTTCTTAGAAACACATGTATAGTTAAAAGTCCCAGTGCTGTTATATTCTATATCAGCAATCATGGAACGCCACATGTCCAATAAATTTACTTGGTCGGAACCAGCGGTCGTATAGTGGGTGTTAACAGTGCACATTGTTTCCTCAACTCAACCTAGCTAGCAGTCCAAACGAGCACATTTTGACATACTACTCCTCCACAGTGCAGCTCCCCTCCCCCACTCTGGAACAATCTCTGCCGCAGTCACACATGGACTAAACCATTCAACTAGAGGGGGACTTTTTTTTACGTTGAGCAAAAACACTCAATTTATACAAACACATTAAGTGTAAATGAGGAGGGTGTGGAAAAAGTAGTTTTTCTAAATGATAGCAAACTAGGCGCTGTGTGAAATTAAAGTGTTTAGTTTCTGTTTGAGGGAGCACAAGGCCAGCAACACAAAGGGAGAAAAACAAGGCGGAGCCAAACTTAAACTATACCAAGTTTACTGTATTTAATCTTCTGTTGTTACTATGCAGGAAGAATAGTATATTGGTGACATAAACATGGTACACCAAATAACTGCATATTCACTACAAGTTATTCACAACCAACACAGACTAGCTAGCAGCACACTGGAGAAGTGCACTGCAGTCTGGCAGCAACACCCATCCCCCTCTCTAGCACCGTTATTGCCACGTGATGGAAAGCTACAGCAAAGCATGGACTAAACCATTATGGCAAATATCAACGGATCCATTACGCAAAATACTTAAAGCAACATTTCTACAATAATTGAGAGTTAGGCTAAGGGGTTTTTAAGCATATCTCTGTCCCATTATCAACACTACAGCAAAAGAAGCAGCACAAGAAAGGTGTGCAATATACAATTGCACAGACAACGCCATTACCATGCTTTTGATTTAGTTTGCTGGACAAAATTACATGGCGATACCAACAGCTTATTCACAAACTATAACGGTGTGTCTCTGGTGCCCACTTTTACTCTTATGTTGAACCAATGTAAATACCCTAACCCTTTATTCCATGTCTATCCAAATGAAGACTTTAGAATGATACTTCCAATGACATCAGAACAAAGCTGGCAGCATGCCCCTTAAATAAGTCCATAGAGGGGTTCTCCATGTCCACATGAAAACACATTGAATGAATGTGAAGCTCGCAAGAATATTTTAATAGACAGATGGCACCGGGTTTCCAGTTAATAAATATCTTTCCATCTGAGATTTTAATCTAGGAAAGAAGGACACAGAATTCCAAACGTATTCTAGGCCTGACTGTGTTTTCCAAAGAAAAGGATTCCTTCGATAAAGTTTACATCTTCGTACTGAACAGGAGGTTCAACCTTCGGCTTAAAAGGTGTTTTCCATAGTTATGGAAAGCAGTTGCCAATACTATGAAGCAGAACAAAAACGAAACTTTGAACCGTTTATTCCAGAAAGTTCTGCTAATTAAATACTTTCTGCAAACCTAATTACAGGTGTGTCGCTTCAATTAACGTTTTGCCTCAATCACTTAAGGTTTCAGAACCGTTCACAATGAATTAGAAAGAACGAAAAGTTCACCTTTCAATTAACTCAGGTATCAGAAATTTTCATAATGGTTTAGTAAGTGAGAAAAGTTCACCTTTCCAAGCAGCCTTTAAGTTTTTGAGGGGTTGTTGGCAGGGCCTTAAAATAACTGCTCATCACAACAGCACATGGCTTAATAACAATGATTTAAAGAGACGGGACTAAGGACAAGCTGTATCATCTCACTTTTTCTGAGGGATGTATTGTTAAAACTTTAAAAACAAGGTTTTACCTATGTTGACAAATACAATTAATAGTAATGAATGCTTAATGGATTAAACACTAAAGACCAATAAATGTACGCAACATTTAAATCACCTCAATGAGCACAACTTAATAAATGAAGTAACATTGCATGCACAAAGTAATCTGCACATTGTGCAGCTAGCTGGCAGTCCAAAGGAGTGCACACCCTGACATTCTACTCCTCCGCAGAGCTGCTCCCATCCCCCACTCTGGAGCAACCACTGCTGTTGTCACGCATGGACTAAACCATTTCACCAGAGGGGAAATGTTTTATACGTCTTTGATTTACAATAGTAAAATAGCTTGATGGTAATGGTAAAATAGCTTGATGGTAATGGTAAAAACATTTTGAAAGTAAGGTAGGGAACAATGACTACGAAATGAGACTCACTGAAGGATCCGTTTCTTTGGCACTTTCAAGGAGGCCAGGAGCACAAAGGAAGGAATAAAGGGAGGAGCTTAACAAAGACTATACCATCACCGACGTTGTTGAACAACTACAAAATACTAAGTACAGCACTACAAATCTCCAGTCATTAATAGTAACACAAATAAGTAAAATATATACATCAAGCATGTTTAAAATCCTGTCACTTTTTTTTAAAGCAATACAAAAGTTAGACTAGCACAGTAAAAGCCACTGCATATCTTGTCATGTAGCAACACCCATCCCCCCTCTAGCACCATCTCATAAATGGAATGTTAGCACACAGGATGGGCTGAACCATTATAATGGGGGCGGGGGGACTAACTATCCCAACAGTCCTGACTTCATATTGTGCATGGCCACTAGTAGTTACAAGAATACACAATTATTACTTGGTCAGCGTTCTCTACGTAAACAACTTTGCACTTAAGGTAATTTAAGTCAGGTGTGCTTGATAACTGGTACACACATAAGTACATATAAATATAAATATAAATATAAATATAAATATAAAGGCTTTATAAATGCTTTTCATATAGCCTGATTTAACGTACAGGCTATGCAGTGTTACATTACTCTAATCATAGTCAATAAGATAAATAATTAGGATTGAGCAACTATTTAGAGTAATTCATTAGAAACTATTGAACATTCTGGCTGTCTCTGGATTTTTACACGTGTACACACACATGTGTATGTAAACACACACACACACACACACACACGTGTATGTAAACATATACACACACACACACACACACACACACACTATATCATTCTTCTGAGCTACTGTCCCCGAATGCATGCAGTCTCCAAAGCAAAAAGTTGAGAAGTTGTGTTCGACATCGCCTTAGAGAGACAACTTTAGATTATCAATACACTTGAGTTAGTGGAGAGGAGTACAGTAAAGTAAAATCGACTGGAGAGTAATGGCCATATAACATTGAAATCATATTTCCAGAGTTTAAGTCTTTTGGGCAAACATTTTTAATCTGAGGTCTACTTAAGCTCGGAATCAGCAGTAAATGTACAGCCAACCTATCATCTTGGAGGTTTTAATAAGCCCCTATCAAAATCTGGACCCATCTTCATCAGGTAAAAGGCCTTGCACTGTCTTCCTGCAACCTTCTACCCACAAAATGTCATGTTGACATTATGGCGATTTGCTGAAGATAATACGTATATGCAACAACTGATATTGGAGATTGGAAGCAACCTACGACCAAACCCTCCAACATCTCTTAGATAGCAAATCACTTTTATTTAACCATTAAGCCACCAAAGCTTACATTTTCTAAACACCTAAATCTTGTAACGGTTTGAATTCAACTGGGTCAAACAGAAATGCTTTACATGTTGTATACATTTTTAACACCTGGTAAGGGTAGCAAGAGGGTAACAAAATGACTCAAGCAAGCACATGGCTGGAGAATAAATAAGAGGAAGAGGTGAATTCAAGTCTATAAATTTAACTTGGCAAACGTGGCCAATTGAGATTGCTTCATTATTGGCAACAGTGATTATAAATCATTATAAATGTATGACTTATAATTAATAAAGAAAATAAAGAAATAAGCAAAAACCCAGTCAAATTGCAAAGAAAAAGTATCTCAATTGCTTAAAGATTTCTCATTCTAAAAAGGAAAACACCATACTATTTAACATAATTTGTGAAAAACACATTATTGTGAAATATTATTTAATCGTAAGAAGTATAGCAGTAGCACTGCATCTGGTTATGCCATATGCAGTTAGTTTGTCAATCCAGCCATCCCAGTTCAGCTTTAACCCTCAGTTTATGCCGAAACACAAATTGGCCACCCATGTTGCTGAAGGCAGCATACTAAACATGCATCAGTCAAGGAAAAATGTTTTATACCAATCTTTTATACAGGTGAATATTTCCAAAAGCATTGTGTACTTATGGACTTTATAATACTCAACCTACATTATTAATAGTCCCATTTATTACTGTAACCAAGCAGCAACTGTCACATGATTCTGTGTCGCACTATGAATTGTGGGACAGTCGAACAATTGTGTACTCTTCTATTTTACGGAGTATAGTTGCTCAGCCTGAATATAAAACTAAAGCTCTGAGTATGTGTTTTCTATGCAAGACGCAGTGAAGTGGTTACATCTGGTATTTGCTGCAGAGGGCTGTTCCAAGTCCCCAAGCAAAATGCCAATATCTGAACTAGGATTTGCATGACATGACATGCATCTTTTAAATTAGTCTATTAATCTATTAAAAAAGAAAACATCTTGTAAGAATGACTGAGCACTCCAGAGAAAACTGAGCCTCCACCACACTGTTTGAACTTGTATAGCTAGCGGCGCTCAACGCAAAATCGTCCCATCCACATGTTGCTCACTGTCTGCAAAAAGTCGTTACTACTAATCATGCTACTTTACCGCAACATCGTTAAATCGGTTGTGTAGAAGTACTATTTGCAGACCTTGGATTCTTGTTAATACTTAACTAGAGAGAAAAATCTGTAACAAGTCCTTTTTACATTGCATTAGATGCCCCTATGCAACCTACTATGAGTACTGGCATCAAGATGTTAGGCAAATTCCCATTTTCATTTGCTTTGTATGTTTCGGTAATGAATGATTATTAGAAATAATTATTTATATCCATAAACATTCCTGCTCATGAATGTTTAATCCCTATTCCCTTGCGTCAGCGCCAACAGGTCTTTGTTCATTTGAAATCATTACCAGGTTCAATTTAATAATTAATAAATATTCCCTTTATGTGAAAAAGATTTTACTGATGCTGTACACAAGTGGGGTTTGGTGTGCCATAAACCAAATACACGAATGTGGCTATACTTTTAGGAAATATTAGATACAAATATAAATAAGTTGTTGTAAATGACCCAAGCACCCAAAGGCAATATATGCAGAAAATCATATCAAAATCATAATGACTCAAGATTACTATTGGGCTGAAATGGTGCGCAAGATTTCCTCTGGTTTTGATATGCTAACCAGCGCTGAACAGAGAGAACTCAGAAAGGGAGGGAGGGAGGGGGAAGCCAGAAGCTTCCATCTGAGGCAGGCACGTGGTTGTTCTTCAGGCATGCGCAGCTCAGGGAAATCTGCATATTAGCATGTATTCTTACTAATAATTAACCACTGCAGATGTATATAAAAAAGGTTATTTCATATAACCTGGGTACCCTGAAATGGAGGGGTTATAAATATCATGCTAAATGTAAGAAAGGCAATTTAAGCTAAAAGTCTGCAAACATTCCAAATAAAGAAGACTTTTTTTTTTACACACTGGAATGAGAAAGAACTAGAGTTTGATGTCCACACAAGTTCATGCTAGCAGCACACCAGGTTTTGCAGTCCACAGACTGACAGGGCGCACAAATACCCATCCCCCACTCAGTCACAGTCTAGAGTTTAACATCGAGCACGGACTGTACCATTTTAGCAGAGGGGTGCTTCCTTTAAGCAGCCATGAGCCAAACCGGCAAAAGAGAAATCCGTTGTTACTATCCAGACCTTTGCTGTGCCCAGGCAGAAGCCAAAAACCCAGCTAGAGGGAAAATATAAGGGATTTCAGCTCTGATATGGTCAACCTGATCCATGAGACTATTTGCATTTTATTGTGAATCACAACCATGGCATTTTTCACTACCAAGTACAGGAAAACATTGGTCACCTCCTTTAAAATTGAAAAGAAATACATAGTGGAAATAATTTATGTCTTATTCCTATGAAAATCCCATGAGCTAGCTTCGATATGTTGCCCATCCCCCATCTAGATGGATTTTTTGTATGCATGCTGCAACTCAAAATGGCCACCACTGCAACTAGGCGCAGCTCCATGTGACACGAACAATGTCCTTCCACTAAACACAAGAGGTTGACTGCGCCTCCTTAGCTCCTTGGCTATCAACATCACCCTTTACATTATGTAACCTAAAAAAGCTGGGAGTTATTTTGCCCCATTGCCCTGCTCAGCAACTGATTCTGTCTCATTCGGTTGCATCTGTAAGTGGAGTAGTTCTGTGTGATTAAATGTCATCCTGTATTCAATGATTCATGGACAAAAACTTATCCCATCTATGTTATGTGTTTTTCCAATATGAAATGTACAGTCTGCCAGACTAAGATGAGCATGGGATAGATTAAGGATTGTGTCAACAGGTCAGGTTGAATCTCACTTAAATTTATGCTACAAAATACAACCACCCAAAAGCAGAGAATCTGCTAGAAGGAGGGGCCTGATCACTGGCCTGGATAGTAGTCATTAAATCATATATTAATTACATGTAGGATCGAGTTTAGATTTATTTGCACAATGTAAATGCAATGTTCAGCTACAATATGAGGAAGACATGTGTGGTGACTTAAAAAATCCAGGTTTTTTTCGACTGTGTATTTTGTCCCAACATCATGCTTCATTATTCAGAACCAATGGTTCATCTTTGTTTAAGTGTTTTTAGGGACTGTGGGGAAAGCACACTGTAAAGAGTACGCTACTGCTAAAGCGGAGATATTCTGTTAAGGCTTTTGGTTGTAGGTCAGAGATTCTGCAAAGGTAATGTGGCCCACATATAGACAGCTGTTCGATATCCAGTGTTAACCACCACATAATCAATGTCTAGTACATGCCACTAGGTTAATCAAACAGAACATTTTACCAAATACACACAGGGCCTTCTGAAAACAGAAAATGCCTTACGACTTCTGTACTGACAATGCCACATTGAATAGCATCGCAACCTACATAGGCCCTAAGTTTTACTCGGTTCCGTTGTGCCATGGATTTGAGTGGAGTTGTATTATGAAGAAAAAACAACAGAAATACAGTTTCTGTTGAAAATAATGTGAAAAGGTTGGATGGCGTCAATGTTGCAGACGACAATTTTTTCACAACACGCTTAAGAAGCAGTACTCTTGTTTTAGACAAACTCTGACCATGCTGGTTTCCCTTTAAGCTCATTAAAAATAATTAAACCAGACATTCATAGTCTTAAACAGGTATGTTGTAACATTGTGTATTACAAGAAGTGAGGCTTTCAGAGCATGACTTAATATATTGAGGGATTTGATTGAACTTGGTTGTAGTTTTCTTAAATCACAAAGATTGGACACAAAATTAGGAAAAATAGCAAATGTTTTACAATTCACAAATTGGAATGTAAATATGAAAATGTCTTATTAGAATAGATGATTGATTTCTCTGGTTTATGACATGTTAAAATTTGTTTAACTATCACAGAGGATTTCTACTGAATGACAACACCACAAGATCATATCTATTTTCTTTCTCAATTACTGATATAAAGCCAAAAGCACTGGTTTAATCTGGTTCCAGCTCGATTTTGCAGGTCTACGGCAGTTGTTTAAAATAGATAATATGCATTTTATATTGGCATACTGGAGAACTATGCATGTTAATAATTTCTAGGTTTTGATTACTAGGGGATGTTTCGATTTTAGAGGCCCTGCAGTTAGCCCAAAATGGCTACAACTAAGTAAGTATATAATCTGCAGGGAACGTTAACTTAGAAACGTATGATGAGGAGGATGTGGAGCCAAGTTGTAGCAGAAAGGCATTGTGTGGCTTCAATACTCAAGCCAAGATGGTGCTCTGGTCCTCATCAAGGACTAATTTAACCCAAATAATCAACATGTCATGAGCATTTTGTTATTATGTTATACTGTAGCATATTATATGTAAAAACAGAATGTATTGATGAACAAGCACAGGAAATGCAGCTGCAATGGTGTAGACATTAAGCCACACATACATCCTAGACATATGTCATCAATGGCAAACTACTGCTGGACTGTACCATTTATTGTCATGGAGGGTGTTAAAGTACTCAACTTTAAGCACGTTAAACTTTTTGAACATTTTATTTACAACAGACTATGGTGATCTAAATGTAAATCTAAATTAAAATGAAGGTATTGGAATGAAATGGTCAATTTCTCAACAAAACATGGTAGTAATAAGAATTAGCTTAAATGTAAGCGTGCAACCAAAAACAATCATCAAATTGTTGTTTTAAGCCTCAATTTGCATTCATTTGCGTAATAATCCTTGCAGTGCTGCATTAAGCCTTCACCAATGTTGTCATGTGTGGGTGTTTATGTATGTAAAAATGATGTGCAACTTGTTTGCCTACATTTGATTGAATACAACACATGTTGTAGATGACATACAATGTATGGATATATCTGCTAGAATTGTTCTGAAAACAATGGCCATTGTTTATAAAACGATCAACACCACACTTGACAACTCATTTATTACATATATTAAAACAATAATATTTTATGCTAGTTGCTAAATGACAACTATGCTATACGGAAACATTAGCTTTCTTTTCTTGAATACTGCTTCTAATGCTTACCTGCAGGGGTCACTGTACTCGTACAACCAGGATAAAGCTCAAGATTTCAAGATCAGGACATTTAAAAGCGGATTTAAATTACTATTTATTTATTTAACATTTGTAATAACATGTCTTTTTTCTGAAGAAAACGGGCAAAGATAGAACGTGTCGCTATAACATAAACTATATAGGTTACTTACCGATTCCTAGTTACTCGGCAACGTTCCCGCGATTTCTACCGCTGCATTGACTGAAATCCGCCGCTTCCCGCTCGTGCGCTCCCAGGACCTTCAGTACGACCGTTCCACTGGCAAATTACTAAATGCGGTGCTCATATACTGCCAGTATACTTCAGCGTTTGCCGGCAAGACTAGCTAGAGCTACCAAAACAAAAAGCGTATCAGCGTGCTTTCAAGACTGCCTCTACCACTGTCCGTCTGCCACAGTTTTAGACTCCTCCTCTTTAGTGGCAAAAAAAACAACGTCACCCAGGGGAGGGGGTGGAATAGTCTGCATAGAGCACCAAACGAGGAAGGAGTCCAACTGTCATGCAGAGACCGTTTCGTGGTAGTCTACATAAGTCGTCAAACGGACTCGGTGTTGAAATTGTTTGATAAGGGTAAGTATTGTCAATTTAGGGACGCGATTTGTCTATTTACAAGAACTTGACACAAGCTAGACACTCAGGTATGGACCATTTG
Source organism: Lota lota (assembly GCA_026745465.1). Lineage (NCBI taxonomy): Eukaryota > Metazoa > Chordata > Actinopteri > Gadiformes > Lotidae > Lota > Lota lota. The sequence goes on along the minus strand of JACYXH010000810.1, from coordinate 2,078,499 downwards.
CCAATAACATGTGAAACACCAACCATCGACGGTCAAGCAATGCATCAGCAAGAAGCAGAAGTGAAGTCGCATTGTATGGGAGGGGGATTTTGATCTCGTTGTGAAAGCGAAGCGAACTGTGGGGGAAGGGCCCGGTGGGAGGAGCTTAACTAAGAATAGTCTGAACCATTGTTGTGAAACTCATGAAAATGCGCCAGTTTATGTCTCTCTAATACAATATTAACATTCGATCACACAACCATTTATTTGCTCCTGACACATACAGTATTTCATAAACATTCCCAAAACCACAGGGATCTTTGTTTTGGCTATTGGATATTAATTGAATATTTGCAAAGTAGAAGCGCTCACCAAAATGTATGCCACTTAAAGTGAGGTTCAATATTGTTAAGCAAAATTCAATTTTGGGCAGATTTTCCAAGCTGCTTTTAAAAGCTATTTTTCAGTTTTCAAAGCTAAGTTGAATCATAAACAATACATTAATAAAAATGAAATATTTTTTGCTGAAATGTGTGATAGCTTACATTGCATCTATATCAGCACAAACACAAAACACATTTAGAGTATTGTTATACAAGGTCAGCCATTTTGTGTTCAACCATGTGCTCTGGGTATATGTAGGTCCCGTTGTGGCCAGCAGGGGGAATTGAATATTTAAGTCAAAATATATCCCTGTAATGTAATCCTTTTCCCAGTAAAACATCAGTAGAGCGAACACAAAATCACACTTAGATGTGTATGTGCGCGCACACACACACACACACACACACACACAATAACATGTCTTCTGTGTAGTATACAAGGTATTGAGATATCTGTTGCACCAACGAATCAAGTTCATACGGTTCATTCGGTTGTCCTAAACCAGAACTTGGGGAACTTATTTTTTTTATGACAATCGTCAAAATAAAATAGACATCAGAGCAGTTATGATCATTGTCATGACATGGTTTATCGCCATCTTCCCAAAAAAAAACAGTAAAAATAAAGATAAAGATAATCACTAAAGTGTTCAGATTGACAGTATGGTGAAACATCAAGGCTACCTCTGCCAGCTTGTAAGTTATATGCAAGCTTAGACACGGGGTTTGTCCGCAATCATTCACTCAATCACTTCTCCCCACTCACAATCTAGGGAGTTCTATGTAGAGGACTATATAGGGGGCTCATCTGGAAAATGAAAAAACACTTTTGGCACTACACGGGTTGCCGTTTATTACGTCATTGCTGTCGCATGATTAAAGCGGGCCAGATCAACAGCTAGGGCTGGTGCACCAACTATAATAAATAGTGGCATGTTATATTAATGAGCGTATTTTCCCAAATTAATAATAAAATATATATATATAAAGTATGACAAAACGATTAAAAAAATATTGCGCCACAACTCGTGGATTTGTCTCTTCTTTGTTGTCATAAGGAAAAACTAACTATGCTCGAAAATACTTCTTGATAATACTCCTTATAAAACAGCTTTCATCGAAAATACTTCTTAATTATAGTCATAAAAACATTTAGCTATGTGGAAATGTCACCCAATGTCAATCTTTCTTTGTTTGTTCACAGGATCATTCAAATATTTTTGATTAGGAGAACAAAAGTAATTACTAGAATAGAAAAACGAGAAAACTGAGACGTGTTGCTCTTGCTACACTAGCAAGACATTTAACATTTTTTGGGTGAAAATATTAATTGTGCCAGACTACACCCCCTTCTGGGGATACTTAGACAGGGCCCAATTTTGTTTCACATACAGTAAACTAGTACAGTGTGTGATTGTAGTGTCACATAGCTTTTAGTCACAACTCATTATATGACACCATTTTATCTTTATTTACAGTGCAGGGGTGGCACAGGCAACCCTTAAACTACATGGAATGACCATAAGGTTTCTTTTGAAAGACAAAAACAAAGAAACGAGTAATTCTGTTGTGGAGATGAAAGGTAAGTCAGTGTAGCCTAGCCTAGTTAAGCCCAACGCTGTACATAACGCACACATTGAGTATAAGCTGTTGGCTTGCAAGTTACTTCTTACCGTGTCAAGAGCGTTTTTCGTCACGGCTGTGAATGATATCCACAGGGCCGCACACAAAATAATCAGGCTCATAAACATTGCTTTCCACCGCCTGATGAGCTTCAGAGAACTGGTGTTGGCTTTGAACGTCTAGCTGCATCTACTGCATGCGGCAGGGTTGTAGTCAGTTTCTGGATTTATTTGTTGGCTACCCAGGCTCCATGATTCCAGAGTTCTTCAAAATGGTGGATACCCCTCTATGGCACGACCCATCACACTCATAACACCTTACAGGGAGCCAGTGAGAAGTGCAGTTGCATCAAGGTTCCACAGGCACCATCCAAAGGCCTGTTATATGATCGAAAAGGCATTTGGCATTATGAAGACCAGGTGGCAATCTATATTTCTCAAGGCTCTGGAAGTGCACCCTGCTTCTGCGGTGAAGGTTATTACTGGTTGCGCCATATTTCACAACTTCTGCCTCAGATGGAGCACACTTGGGACTGTCGAAGAGGCATGTGGTGAGATTATAGTTTTGTTATGAATACACATCAAAATATGATTATTCTTTAAAATAATTTCACATAACTCACTCCCATCCGGTTTCAGAGGCAAAATGTTAAGAGAACAGGTTATACCTCTCAGGTGAATACATTTTGCCACATCGTTATCACATTGTGATATGTGCCATAATGGCCTAATGCATACACATTAAATTCACAATTTATTGAAAAGTATGTATTATGTATACATAGAGTGAGTAGTGAATGACAGCCATAGTCACCAAAAATGTCAGGTAAGCTGGGTTTTTCATGGGAAACGTAACATCAACGAGTCAATTATCAAACATATGAAAGGACAGTTCTCTTCAATGTAGACAGTTTGATCAGCTACACAGTGAATTTAATTGTGCACTTGAGCTGTGAACTCAATACCATATGGAAATTCGAAAACAGCATATTGAGATCATTTGCCTGGACAATTAAAAATATAATGTTTTGATTACAAGTTATCATATTGCAGCAGTACATTGTAGCAGTAGAGCATCGTGTCCTTGGAGCAAAGTTGCATCACAAATGTTTAAGATTTGTAAGATTCATTAATACCAAACTCTTAAGTCAAAATTGTATTGTGCAGTTTATTTGATGTTTCAGTAATTGAATCAAATAATGATAAAAAGTAGTATAAAAAGTATGCTAGCACCACAGGTGGTTTACATATAGACGTATAGTATTTATGTATGAGAATGTAATTTTCAAAATAAAGAACCTCCAGGAAATAGGCAAAAGTAACTTTGTCAGGAGAACAATGAGAATTATGTTACTTCACTATGCATAATTACATTTCTAGTCACTGATCTAGTCGCAAGTTGTGTGTGTGTGTGTGTGTGTGTGTGTGTGTGTGTGTGTGTGTGTGCGGTTAATTGTACATTTTAATAGTATGTATGTTTTGGTTTCAAATCACCTTTTGATAGGCAGCAATCATCTGTAAAAGATAAGGCCATAAACATTCAGTGGAAAATCTGATGTGACTCAGGCAGAAATCATGTTCACTGAAGAGGTAATGTATTAAGGTTTTATTCACGAAGAGTTGAGTCCCATTTATTAAAGTTTTGTCATTTCATTCTTATGAAATAGCCGCAAGTATGTTAGCTAACGTAACGCATACTTGACATTAGATGAGTCACCTACCAATACAGCTGTAGCTAACGTTATATGGCAATTTCAATCATGGGGTAGCCCAGCACTGTTACCCATGGTCAAAACAATCATACTAAAAATAACTTAATGAGGGTGGTGAACAGTGTTGTAACTGTAACGTTATAGTGTTACCATAAGCATAAGCACATCGTTCCACCCTGGTCCCACTATTTTAATTTGGTCAGACCCCCTCTTTGAACGTAGACTGGCTTTAAAGAGAAATTGCCTCATGTGGTGGGTTGACTTGCACAGGGATGCTGTTTCTTGCCAAATGAAAAACAAAGACTATTCGGAAATGTCAATATTTGTGAATCAAGTTATTTGCTGAAAACCGTTCACATTGTCAGAAATGGCTACACTAGATCTTCTGTGTAGCCTCTATTTCATTGGCCTCAAAATGATGGGGTCAAACCACCCAGTTTATAGGGTAATAGTGGAAATGCAAATTGGTCAAAAGATAAATGTAAGCAACCAATCATCATCTGCCTAAAAAGAAGGATCAGTAATTATGGGGGAGAGCAAGATTTTGAAACCAAACCAAAAAAGACTCCCCTCCCTCTCAAATGGACTGTACATGTTCCTGCGTGGGACTCATCATCCAATCCATCATACTTTTGCTTTTGCCACCATGGCTTCTGTTCCGCTTACAGCTTACATCAGCATCAAGTTGCTGATGTAAGCAATAGACTACGTTATAATTTGCCAGATCGATTAGAGTACAGTCGGTTTGCATACAATTAAACTATAAAAGCTTGTACACCTTAACATAGCTGTAAAACTGCAAATAGCCCAACCCTAATTGACAGGCCAGATGGATTCCTCAAACCAATCAGGGAAGACATGCCCTGATTGGTCCGAAATAAGTCAGGAGCGGTCTAAAATCTAAATTGGCACATACAGAGGCAAGCACAGTTACCTCAAAACATCCTATGATATCCTCAGTGCTTTTCTAATACTACACCATTTCTAACTAATTTCACTCAAATAATATCTCTTAGATCTAACCTACAGGACTTTTATGTTGCCTATATCTTGTCTTGATTTAAACGTGATTTAGTTGTTTGTTTGACAAGCAGTGTATGAGGCATATGTTGGATATACATATCTACCGGCGGGGCCGTTAAGTTCATGATAGGGGACAATAAAGCCAAGACCTAGCCCCGAAGGCAGACCTTGGGATGGTGGTCATCGTTGCACACCTGGTGGCGGATAGTCCATGTATCCATATCCATTAAGAGGCTTTGATAGTTGTTGGGCTGTCTTGGTTGACGCACCTTTCCATCCCTCAAATATAACTATAGGACAGTACCTTTCGACTGGCAGACCAGCGTGGTGGAGAAAGGGGACCGTGGGGTGCTCCAACTGGGTGAAACCATACTTCTGAGCCTCCCCGGGAAAGTTAGTACAAGGGTTCTTGAAAGGAGACTACCCAACTCTTTACCCTTTCACAGATAATTGAGGGGTGTTTCCTAACCCAGTATACATGTGCTTTGTCTCTTTGATACAGAGGACTGGGTTTCCCAAGAGATTATGTGAAAGGTACCGTAGGAGCATGCATACCGCAGCCTCTGAGCCATTCGGTCCTAACACACCTGGCGCCGGTGGCACCATCTAGGCTTAAGCTTTCTTCTCACTAAGATCGGGCAAAAGTCTGGGCCGTTTTTAACAACACCGCTTCACAATGGCGCGTCTCATACATCGTATTTACAATGAGCGGGCACTTAGAGAGAGTTATTAGAGTAAGTAGTTAGTAGAGCGTTATTTGAGACAGGTGCAATCCATTGGAGATATACAATGACGAGGAGCTGATTGAGAGGTTTCAATTTTGTACGAGGGATCTATTTGAAGTTATTGAGGAGGTATCACCGGTGTGATAGCTGTCACCCGGCAGCTGTTAATTGCACTTTGTTTTTATGCAAATGGTGCATTTCATAATACAGTTGAAGACATGATAAGTGTACAACTAAGGCTGCCATTGTCGAAACAACCTCCGTCATTTCTTTCCAAGTTTACTGCTTTTTCTCGATTGTAATAACGTTGGACTGTTTGGCTGTCAGCGTGTTCTTGTGCTGGTTCAACAGGTCTATTAATTTTTGGATCTCAATGGCCGTCCAGTTGACCTTTCTCTATCTCTGATCCTCCATAATGTTGCCGCAAATTAATAACGATCTGCTACATATGAGCAAGACAGCGGGAGATTGTTAACAAGGTATCCTAGCAATGCATGATGCTAGACGCAGTGTGTGGGCATTCACATGAACGTGCATCGCTAAGACCAAGCGTAGTTAAGATTACTACATTTGATTGGTGCAACCGACTTAAAGTCCATTCTAAAGACTGGTCTTAACAAAGACAGACTAAGCAGTTAGTACCAGGCTTGGTAAAGACCAGTTGGTGCACTGACTTATGATCAGCTAATGTTTGCTGAGGATTGTAAATGCCTCCTGATCCTGCAGATGCACTAGGTACAACATCTAAACGATCTGATGTTTCCTGACCGAACACTCGAGCCAGTATCTGGTTCAGGCTCTGGTCATCTCACTGCTGGACTTCTTCCAATGCACTAATGGCTGGGTTACCAGTCTGTGCTGCTGAACCTATGCACTGGATTCAGAATGTTGTTGCATGCCTGGTGTTCAACCAACCTAAGTGAGAACATGTCACGCCACTCAACCTCACACTCCACCACTGCCTGTAACTGTCTGCATTGAAATTCCTGATGCTGGCATTCAGGCTACTCTCGGGAGCTACACCAACCCAGATCACATTTAGTACCAACCATGTCCTTGCTTTATTTTGTTCACCCTGTGCTTTGTTTCCACTCCTGGGAGTGTCCCTTGTATAGTCCCTTCAAGAGGCTATAACAGCTTGTATCTCATTGTGGGGTTTTTCATATGTAAATGCTTTGGAAGTGTAATTGAATTGTTATAGAAATGTTTGGGCTGAGTTGTGGGGCAAACAAAATATGGAAATATTTATGAAATTAAACATACAAATACTGAAATGTAAAGACAGAGAAAGACAAACCGACATACTCACACAATACCTCTATTGAAAAGTACATTTGTTTCCCAAGTCCCACCTGAACGTGCTCTTATTGGTCTCTGTAGCAATGTCCATACTACACGCCACCTAGGTGGCTCCCATACTCCACCTAGGTGACTTTCCTCGGGCTCCTCCAAGCAATTGGAGAGGTCCCTGTTCGGGCACCAATGTAGCAACGTCCATACTACATGCCACCTAGGTGGCTCCCATACTCCACCTAGGTGACTTTCCTCAGGCTCCTCCAAGCAATTGGACACAGGGTGGTGATGTTGAAAACCGGTTTATTGTAAAAGTTGCATACGATGAGGCCGGTGCTCCGTGCTGCCATGCCGAAGAGCTCTCCCCGAGTGTGTGTGGTGGTGGCTGGTTTAACCTGTGCACACTGATTGCTCAATGTGCAACAGGTGTGCAGCCCCACCCAGCCCCAGAGTCCAATCAGTCTGACTCAGGCCAGGTGAGGCTGCTTAAACCAGCCACCATCCACACACACTCCCACAGTCTCGTATTCAAGACTTTTCAGTCCTAGCCACAATGAAACTCAATGTACAAGCTGATCAACAGCAGAAAAATAAATGGCCATATATATAAAAAAGGTTATTTAGTAATTTCATGAAACAATGTTATTCTATGTCTTCCTGAATTAATTGACAACCGTGATAAATACAGTATTTCAGCTTTCTTTCATAATGTCATGTGCATGGGCTACATTTCTCTCTAAAGATCATAAAGTATGTTTCCTAAACCTAAAGACAGTTGAATTATCGATCCAGGACTAAGATAGGAAAGCCCTGTAAAGAGGTTACCCAGTCTAGTAAGTTCAGATGTAGGCTAGTTCGAACATAAAATAAGAGCTATAGGGGAAAGTGGAATAGAGCAGAAGACGGTTTTGAAACTAGCTTAAAAACGTTTCTCTCTCTGCTCCCTCCCTCCCTATGTCTCTCCGCCATTGAGAGGTGTTGCAATTCAAGCACCTGTGCTTGAATTGCAACAATATTTTTGAGCACCCAATATTTTTGCAATGAAAAAGTGACAGCAATGCAGAGAGGGAATGCAAATGGTGTGTGTGGATCTGTGGAGCGTGACAGCTGTGTCCGAAAGGGTTAAGCTTCTTGGCCACATTTTAAGGGAAGCCAGACTGGAGGACAGGGTTATGATTGGAGGTCAGTAGAAGATTTGGCGCTGCATGGGGCATGATTATGTGCACATGGTGGATGACCTTAGACCCATTCTTGCCGCATGCAGGTGAACTGACTACCCAATGGGACCAATGGGAGGGTTTGTTTAGCAGAATAGCAGAGGCCCAGTCAAGACTCGAGGCTCAGGCAGCACTGTTCAAGTCACACATGAGCCATAAAATGACGATGGCTTTGAGACAACAAATAAGATCCCATATGTGTCAGTGGTGTGGTAATTGTTATGGCTTTGTCAGAGGCTGGATGGATATGGGGCACACGACTATTCATAGTCTCTGCCTTGTCCACTCACCACTGCAGTATGGGGTCAGTATGGGGTCAGACTAGGTCAGCTCCCGTTCCACATCATACAACAGAAAAGTAATATCATGGGCTTGGACCTGTTCACAAGCAAGTTTGACAAAAGGGGCACAGTTATCCTTGATGTGGACTCCCCATGGTGTAAGCAGTAGCCCAGCTTGTTCAGCAGGTTGGGTTGGCTCACAGCCTTTGGTTATAAGCACATCCATTTCTTCATCAGGGATGTTATGTGGCCCAGGAAAGCGCCAGACCCCACTTGTCCCACTGCATGCTCTACCTGCGCCAGCCCCATGCACCATTGTCTGCCATGGGAGTTTGACCACACCTTGCTTACTTCCAAGACTTGCCATGCTTAGGCATTAGGGATGTGTATGTAAACGTTTATGTGACTGTCTTAATATTGGTTAGCCATCTTGGATGATCACCTTGTAGTTGAAATTGTAGTGTAGGCATAAAACGAGGGGTTGTATTATTTTGCATGTTTAATAATCTTTTGTATGTTTTACAATAACTGGTCAATTTCACAGCCAACAGACACAGTGCATCCGATGGCTCTGGAATTCAACGAATTTCAATCTTGTATGGCGAATGCTAGAGTCAACTCACCACATTCACTATTAAATGATGACATCTTTCTGGTTTTCAAAGTCCAAAGATATGGTTTGTGACATGCCCTGTGGAATATATAACGGCATGTGACGCTGATGGCTATGTGACGCAGTATTTTCAGTGGAGCCAGGGGGTAACTGATTGTCAACCTTGACCCCAAGATTTGTATCAGACTTGGAAGGTATTATGATGACCATCAAGCTGATCCCCTTAATGTGTTTGATGAATGGGCTAACTAGAACAAGTTCCGGATGCAGGATGACTTTGCGGATGCAGTCAACTTAATCCTCCACTACATTCTCCAGCATCTGGACTTTGTTGGACCCTACGCCAGGATCTTGTTTGTAGATTCAAGCTCTGCCTTCAACACCACCATCTCTGCTACAGGACCCGCTCTCCTAGCTGAGCGTGCCAGAGTCCACCTGCAGGTCGATCACTTCCTATCTGACAGGAGGTAGCACGTTAAGCTTGGAAAACACATATTTGACTCCCGGACCATCAGCACATGTTCCCCTCAAGGCTGCTCTTCTCCCTGTACACTGACAGCTGCACCTCGAGTCATCAGTCTGTAAAGCTCGTGAAGTGGACGACACCATCCTCATTTGGCTGCTCTCTGATGGAGATTAGTCCGCCTACAGATGGGCGATTAAACATCTGGTGACCTGGTGCGGACTGAACAACTTGGAGCTCAACGCCGTGAAGACAGTGGAGATGGTTGTGGACTTCGGGAAGAACTCACCCCCATCACCCTGTGTGACTCCCCAGTTAACACTGTGGAGTCATTCCACTTCTGCATCTCCCAGGACCTCAAGTAGGAGCTGAACCTCAGCTCTCTCACCAAAAGAGCTCAACAGAGGATGTACTTGATCAAACTGAAAATGTTCAACCTTCCTAAGACAATGATGGTGCACTTCTACACATCCTCACCTCATCCATCAACATCTGGTACACTGTTGCCACTGCTAAGGGCAGACTGCATTCGCTCCACAGAGGCGATTGGCTGCAATCTGCCATCTCTCTAGGTTTCCATCCTAAGTGTTGTCTTTCAACCCAGGTTACTTGTATGGTCAGAATATGCTCACACTATCTTCCTCGACAGGTCAGTCCGTTTTAGAATGCCAGTAACACACTCCAGGAGAGGGAGGTACTAAGACAAAATGTATACCATCTGTAGTCTAAAAGTATGGAGATATGCCTATAATGCTCTTACTTTTGGAACTCCAACGTCATTAGGATGTGGTCTAAAATGAAAACGTTCAAAGTTAGCATTTAAAATGCTTGTTGCAGTGCTACAAAGCCTAAAGCCTGCATATAAATGGATTGGAGATTCAGAACATTATGAAGCGTACTTGCCCATTAGCGTTAGCATTTAGCATGCTAACAATACAGTGCTCGTAAAACTAAATAGAAGCAATATAATACAATGAGATACATACACACGTACATATACTATCAAGTGTTGCTTCAGTTTGCTTTGCCAACAAATCGGCAGTCATGCATCAAATACTGGCCCTGATAGCAATCATGCTATCTGGGCTGGTAGCATGATTGCAATCTGATGATGCACTGTGTCATCTAGTTGTTAAACTCAGTGCCTCATTGATAGTGCGGGTTCAGTTTCTTGTTATGACAAAAGCTCATGCTTCAGATCATTAACCACACTAGTTTATTCAACACAAATTACATTTAAAATCGTTCGAGGCCTAAAAGAAGGTGGGTTCAGAAATGTTTTAGTTTTTTACAGATTCCACAGACCCAAGAAAAAAAATTGACATGTGCCTTTATTAAATCAACAATAACTTAAATGAAATAAGAAATAATGCATGGAAGTTTAAATAAATTATAACACTGAAAAATGTATTTGTGCATCTCGCAATTGCATGACTATTAAAGGGACACATTATGAAGAACAACGTGAAAGAATCGCATACAGCGGCGCTGCGCTTGGTAGTTTAATGTGCACGTATCACACATATGGAAAGCGTTGACACGTTGGTCATGTTGATTGGCTGTTGATCCAGACCACATGGTTACACCCGGCTACTCCACCACAAGCATGCACACTGAGAAACGGTAGCGAGAAAGTATTTTTTTTTCATAGTTTGTAACATTGTCTAAATATGGGTTTTGAAAGCCAATGACCACACTCAAAACACACAGCAAACTCATTTGGTCTACACAATATGCCATCTTGTCAAAGTCACACCCATACATATTATAGTAAAAAATATTCCGAGGGTTAACTACCCCTTACATTTTCAAAACATAAATAACCCTTGAACTGCCCTTAGCATAGATATGTATGTTATTTATCTATTTGTTCTATTCTGAAATAAGTGCATCGCAAAACAATATTGATGTATTTCTAAAGAAAAGTATAAAACCATGAAAACAAGTAATACAATGGTTCGTTTGAAATGATGACCTCAGCAGGGCATGCAAATCGGGTATTTGGCCATTATACTAAATATGGACCTGCATGGAAAGACGTATCTCCCTGTACTGTTAGACCGCACAGATATAAGATATAAGCACATATATAAACACAAGTATTCAGGATTCCAAGGAGTTAGTGTAAACCATAAACACCTAGGATGATCAATAGGCAAAAGAGGAAAAGAGGAGTAAAAAGATGGAAGAAAAAGCAGAAAGTGACTCCACTTCTGGTCGTCACGGATGTTTTTATAGAATACTGCCATCGTGTGGCGAATATGATAACGTTTGAAGTTGAAATTGTATTGGCACCAACTTTTGGACCCTATGTCTAGTTCAGAGGAGCAAACCTGAACGTTTCTGGAGTTCTGCATGATCATTGGATTGAATTAAAGTAAAGTGGCTAGGGTAATGAATACAGATGAATACAAGGGCTGCATTACAGTAAGATTTTGTAATTCATACATAAACTTATTGACCTCAACCTACTACCTTTTTCGATTTTTAACACGTGCAAATAAACCAAAATATTGTCATATTATCCAGGTTGTGATCTTAGGACAGAAATATATTTTCATTTTCATTATGTCCATATCACCCAGTTTAAAAAAATTACCTGAAAATGTACAGAAAAATAGTTTTTTACCACTACCTTTCAGTTCTGCAGGGGTTAAATCCACCACCAGTCACTAAGTGAGTAACTGAGAAAGACACACTTGTCAGCACTCACAAGTGTGCGGGGTATCTTATTAGTAACCAGAACAAACGATCACAATAGCCTGAATTCAGACATTAGTCTGCCCAACAACACTAAAGCAGATTTAATGGCACATGTACGCATTCGCCGAATGAATAATAATGGCAATGGCACTACTCTCTCTAAACATAGACTGCTTTGGCAGTGAATGGAGGAGGACATGGCACAGGTAACGGAGCGCCGTGATAACTATAAAGGGTTCTGGGAGGGCGTGCGCTCTCATCCAAACCCACTGCGAATGGCTTCTGCGTAGGGCTGGGGGGAGGGATCATGTAGGATGGGGAGGGAGAAACCAGACATGAAATGGGCATGGGCACACGAAACGCCTCACACTCATGATCGCTGAGCAGGCAGGCTGACGTCATGGTACGATGTATACTGTTTATCTACATATCTCAATATATAGATACATCTATACAGCTCTCTATATATAGATATATCTATACATCTGACGCCGTCATCGCACTGCTCTCCTCCTATCCTCTCCGTCTCTCCGCCCTCTTGTCCCCGATTGGCTGACTGGCCGATCACAGGTTGCTCTCCTGGGTGTCGTTGGCAGAGACGGGGTGAAGGCCCCCATTGCCGTGGAGCCTCTTGGCGCGGTAGGTTTCGTAGTGGATGTTGTGTGTGACCTCCTTCAGGTCCTGGAGGTGAGACCTGATGGCGACGAAGCCCGGGAAACACTGTCAGCGTTGCACAGTTGTGAATGTTTCTCTACTGGTGTTCAGCATTAAGGATTACTGGAAATCTATCATCATTATCATCATCATCAGGATCATCCTCCTCATCATCATCAGATCATCATCATCATGTTAATAACAATACCTGATCAGGAAATCTCTCAGCTGGGCAAACTCACAGTGGTTGGGGTTTTCCACTGAAAGTGAGGGGAACGAGGGTTTAGCGACACTTGACTTCATGAGTTTGCAGACGGTAAAGTCAGGAACATGAAAGCGATTTGTGTGGTGAAGAGTTACACCCACCTTCCACTACCCCCCAAGCGGTCTTCCGTCCCAGAACCCGTTTCCCGTTGACCTGGTACTCCTTATCGCTGCCCACGACAGCTAAGGGCATCGCCTCCTGCATGTGGAGAGGAGATACAACAAGGCCTTCGTCAGAAAGGATGGCATTAGACTTTATAGAGCTTTAAGGACATTATACATACATTTCATTATAGAGATTAGAGCTTTTATCACCAAGCTGCCATTCTCCAGGGTCAGTTGTTTGCAAACTAGCCAGCAGAGGGTGACCATGAGTAAGATTAGTCTTAAAAATGTTTTTCCACAAGGCTCCAACATGTTTGTGTGTGTGTGTGTGTGTGTGTGTGTGTGTGTGTGTGTGTGTGTGTGTGTGTGTGTGTGTGTGTGCATGTGTGTGCACATATGTGACATTCTAAATGCAGGCACAGATTTGTTACAACAATAAAATCAGAAAGAGCCTCTTCAAAGTCTCACCCGTATCTTGTCGTTGTCACTCTTGTCTTCCATGTCCTCGTCAAACTCCTTCTGGGGATAGTACTCCACGCCCCCCATTTCCAGCTCCTTCCTCACCTGCAGGACCGCAACATGCCATGCTAGTGACTACGCTCTTTTATGGTCAACTTACCATATTCAAAACCATCTAACGCTCATACTTTCACTGCCATTAACAAGAAAATAGCAGTCGTTAATAGCCACTGAATGAGTGAAAGATAGTTTTGGTCTAGAATGAGGTATCTCCTGAGGTATATTATATGGCATGTATACATTTGGTTCATTTCTGCATCTAGATTGTTTTGGTCTGAATTAGGTTAAACTCTGTAACAGATTGGACGAATCTAAACATCTGAAGCTGCTTCCTCACCCTCTGCTTGAAGTCCAGCCTCTCCTCGATGGTCATGGTGTCAGCCTTGGCGATGATGGGGATGATGTTGACCGAGTGGCTCAGGTGCTTCATGAACTCAAGGTCCAGCTGCCGAAGGCTACAGCCAGGGGGGAGAGGGAATGAATGAGTGAGTGAGTGAGTGAGTGAGTGAGTGAGTGAGAGAGAGAGAGAGAGAGAGGACCGAAACAAGGCACAAATAAAAGAAAGCAAAAATAGAAAACTATTCCTGGTTCGAGAGGTGGAATTGCACCCAGGGAGGAAGTGGATGACTTCTACTGCAAAATAATTTTACAGAGCTCCCCTTGACTAATTTAACAAAACTAATTTGGATTTCCCCGAGAGCCACTAATGGTTTAATGGTTTTGATTGTCAACAGTATTTGCCATTCTAGCTATTTGCTTTGGTGGTCGATAAACAGTAATTAACTGCACTGATGTTTGACTTTTCAATATGAAAGCCTGACATTCGAAGGATGAAAAGAAAGGTCTGAAGAAATAGCTGCCATTCCTCCTCCTCTCTTACCCTCACATATCGAGTAGATAAAGCTGTCATTTGGAGGAGAGAATTCAGCTAAGAAAGAGGCTCCATCTGAACTGAAACATTTCTCAGTCCAAAAAATGTAATCTAGCTTTCGTTCACTGATAAGAACATTCACAGCAAACTTATTATCAGTAAGCGCCCGGATGTTTTTTAAACTATGGTCACACACATACGTTAACATAACATAGACCTTACATAACATTATCTTTTCCAATATAAAATCCACCCAGCCCAGTATATAAATACACTGTTGTGTATATATATGTGTGTGTGTGTGTGTCTCTGTATGTGATACCGCTTGTGTCCTAAACTACAGTGGAGAAGCAAGATAACGGGGCGATCCACTCACGAGTGTCCCGTGGGCGAGATGAAGTAGAGGCAGCAGTGGACTCGGGTGTCTGGGATCCGCTTCTTTCTGGTGATGTTCACCTCCTCCTTCAGGAACTTCTCATACTGCTCGTTGATGTACTTTCCTATTGGCTCCCAGCTGGTGGGCAGGGGAGAGGGGTTAACAGACAGCTACAACACACTAGACTGGACGACTCAGTGGGGTTTGTGGAGGCAGGGAGAATCAATGTGATGTTTAGAGCACCCACCAGTTGTCATTGTTGATCTGATCCCCGAAGCCAGGGGTGTCCACAACGGTCAGCTTCATCTTGACCCCGCCCTCTTCGATGACTGCAGAAAATCAAATGGCATTTTTGGTCATTTCTGTTACAAATGTTTTAACAACATATTTTTGGTATTCTTCACTGTATTTCTGCTTTACAATTCATGTTACGCTACGAGTGTTGTCAGCAGTCCAGATGTGTTTTCAATGTGACTACACCCTCTCCACAGACAAACAAACAAACCCAAGTCAGCACTGACTAAACACCATAAAATACCTCTGACTGTCCCATCAATATCAACGAGAACATTTTGACTAAAGAAGTAGAACGTCTATAATTAGGTTTATGATCCATGGTGATAGATTAATTAATTGGCTATTTTAGTGAAATGTGTCTTAGAAAATGTCCTACTTGTTTTCTAGCTATTTGCTATACATAATTACGGTCCCATATGGATATGCTTTTTGAAGTATTCTTCAGTTTGACATCACTCTTGTGACTCCCGCATATATATTTGAATATAATATATGAAATTGGATCTGTCTGTAGGCTCTAGTTCAATCCACTTGCAGCCTTCACAGGGGCATTGGTATCCTGCTCATAGGCGTTCTTTACACGAGGGTTTTGCATCTCAGATGTTATCTCCAGGTGTGCGGTTGAACGAGAGATGTAGACAACCGTTGTCAAAACCACCTCCGGATGTTGTGTACGCTACAATCAATCTAGATTGACACGAGCTAGGATGTTGTCTAGATTAAATCTGTCACGGAAACGTTGTCAAGTCACGTGCTCAGCTCATATGTCACCGGTCACCAACCAACATAAAGCAAGTCATTTGCAAATTACCTGAAATATTGCTGTGCTGTGCCTACTTTTCCACGAGTCCTAGATCTTTAATTTATATTATTAATTAATTAATTAATATATTATTATCGCTGTGTTTCCACCCATTCGCCGAGATTGTGAAAAAGATGGATGTGGTCCAAACCTGATACGTCTCGTGAGCTACCCCTACGTGTGAACAGGCTGAGACGGTTGTGAGCACATCGTGCCTTTCATGTACACAGATGAGTTTTATTGATCATTTTAATCTAGCTACAATCTAGATTCTCTTGAGTACACAGGGCCACAGCGGACTGTCTGCGTGTGCACGGGACGGGTCGGCGGCCGGGTCTACTCACAGTGGGACACGGCCTTGATCTCCACGGTCTTGGGGATCTTCTCGTCGCGGGCCCAGCCGGCGCTCCGCCTGCTCACCTGGGACTTGAAGAGCGTGTTCAACAGGGTGGACTTCCCCAGCCCACTGTGACCTGGGAGAGACAGGGAGGTATGTTGTTGGTGGAACTTCCACAAAGGATGCATTCTTCTTATTCATTCAAAGTATGTTGGTCCTTCCGTAGTATGATTACTACTATATCCAAATAGATGGTGATGAGTGATTCGATAAAACATGGCTTTTGAATATGGGTTTTGAATTCTAGAAACATGTAATTATTGGGTGAACGATTTTGTGATATTATTGGTTGAAAGTATCCACCATAATTATCATCACACGTTTCAAATCACACATGTGCTATTGTAGATGACGGATCACAAGAAAAGGAAAAAAGATCACTCCGGCAGATGTCAAAGTGCTACCGAATAATCCGGTCATCCCGTTTATGGCCAGGCCATTCTGATGATGGCTAACCGTGAAGCGTTGACGTGAAGCTTTCTCTGACTGAGGGATGTCTTGCTCCCTTACAGATTTGTTTTTATTATTTTCCGTGGGATATCACAGGGAGATTCGGAAGAAATGTAACATAACCTTCTACCTGCTGTTCAAATACCGACATCACAAACAAATATCCGAATGTTGGAATATTGGGGCTCAGCACCAGTCTGTAAGGCTAGGCTAGGTCCTCTGCCTTCCTCATTCACTCACCTACGACCATGATGTTGAAGTCAAAGCCCGTCTTCATGGTCTTCTTTCTCATCTGCTCAATGATGGTGTCGATGCCGATGTAGCCCAGCAGGGTGGAGCCGCCGCTGGATCCCTGTGGACCCCCCTGGGAGAGACCCCCGCCACCGTGACCCCCACCGCTGTTTCCCACCCCATGGCTGGCACCCACATGGCTCGGGGTGTGGCTGGGGGCGTGGCTGACCCCGTGGCTGCCGATCATGACCGGGATGGCGCTGGGGGGCGGGGGGGCGGAGCCGCCGGTCCCTGCCCCCAGGGCCTGGGGGGGGAAGGGGTTGGAAGGGGACGGCGCCCCCACATGGGGTGGTTTGGCTGGTACGACCGGCTTTGGCCGTACTTCAGGGGGGACGATGTCGGACATGTCTGCGGAGAGGACGGTTGACAGGAAAGAACGATGGATGAATGGATGAATCCATAAAACATGTTGAATATATTGGCACTTTAGCACAGCAAGCACAGACCCACATTTTATGGCCATTGTGTAAAATAATGACCGAATGGTGTTGTAATGTTTCCAGTTGGTGTGATTAGCCTTGGTAACTACAGCCCATTTTCAATTAAAATTACTATACTATTATTAAACTAACTATAATTATTATTTTACATAACTGCATGGCACATTTTAAGACTCATTGTATCCCCCTTGGAACTGAGCTTCCTTTATCTTAATGAGACCAGAATTACATTAAAAGGTCAAAACTGCCTATTCTTGGATGGTTAATAGTGCCAACATTATACAACATTATATGCCAACCATGCCAACCAACATTATATCCCTTTTCCAAAAACCAATTGACAGCGGTTTTTGGAAAAGGGAAAAATACTTTAAAAAAAAGTGTCTATTGATAATAGCCTACTGATCAGTTAATGCCTGGCATGCACTCACACATTCACACAGGGATGGCAGGAGCGGCAACTGTTGGTGGAAAATGTGTGAGTAGGCAGATGGTTATAACATGAGGGATTGATGTTGAGCCATAATGTGATCAACCTAAATTCCCTAGGGTGCATTGACAGAATATCACATAGGTAAATGAACAAGACAGGCCCATTATGGTGCTCTCTCTCTCTCGAGGTGTATTTTGACTCAGAGCAGAGACACACTCAAACATATCGGCTACGTGGTAACATTTTTTTGTAATATTGTATCAAAGGTTAACACTCAAAGAATCGCGATTCTAAATTCTTTTGCTAAATAACTCGCTCTCCTTGGTTGAACGCTCGCGGTCCGCTGGCGACACGATGATGCCCTGCTTTTCTGTCAAACCCCTTGTAGGATGGTCGCCAAAGCAGCTATCGTCACTAAAGATGGTAGCCTACATTGAAGAGCAAGGTTGCTATGTAACAGAAGTACGCGTGTTCCAAATCTCTCATCGTTCTTCAGCTGCACCTGCGACCTCAGTTGTAAAATTGATCCCATTGTCTTTCTCCATCCATGCATGCCTGGCGACGTTTAGCTGGTAGCAGCGGCTCCAAGCTAGCCTATATTAGCCCGCTAGTGCGTTGCGCATCCTCATCGGTTAACGCCAGTAGCAGATATCGATGTGCAAAATGACTTACCAATGATCTATTGCGAAAAACGCGTTGCGACACTGATATACAGGGATACAGCAGAAACGTAGACGACTGACGCCCCACACAGAGATACAACAATATCGAGACAATGGTCATGTGACAGGTATGGGCACCTCTCCCCTTCTCCCTTCTGGCAAAGACCCCCCCCCCCCCCCCCCCCCCTTTTTATTCGTTACCAAGGCAACAAGAGGAGAGGGAGTTAAAGATGCAGCGCGCATGCCCAGATAAAACTGCATGTGTTAAAGGCGTTTCATTCTACGCATTCGCGCTTGTCTACTTTTGGAAACAGTTGGTTTCTTGCGTTATTACACACAGTGGCTTTAAATGACAACATTATGTCAGTGTTTTTTTTTAATAATAAAAACGTATTCTATTCTATTATATTTATGTTGCATTTTTCAAGACACCTAAAGTGCTTTACATAGTGAGTGTGGCTATGTGTGTGTGGGGTGGATATTACTTCTTTTCCACTACCAGTGGATGAAAAAAAAACCAAAAAGACAAATCACAATTCTATTCTGTCAATAAAAACGACAAAAATGACTACACACATATTTTTAAACTCTACTCACATGCTATGGCACTGTTGTTGCTCTTGTGCACATCTCTGTGTTCATTTTTGGCCTGCCCTCTGTGTTTGTGCATGTGACGCACAGCTTTCACTTGTGTGTCGCTGGACTAGTCACTACCACACTATACCACTAACATTTCACCTCCCTTCAGCCTGTGTGCTGCTGATAAGGAGCCCCCTCCTCCATCAGCCATCACACTCATCTGTTTCCTTTCCTGTATTTCCTGTATATATATATATATATATATCTCCCTTGCAGAACATTTGGGGGAAATACATAGAAGGAACGACTAAAGGGAATGTTTGCTACTGTACTACCGGAGGAATTGGCTGACATTCTGTGTACTCACCCATTGACACATAGACTGTACCCGGGCTATACATGGTGACGTAATACGGCTCTTCTGGCTCCTCTGTGATAGGTGCTCCGCTCGGCAGGGCGTCGGCCTGTTTGTGTGGCGCGGGGCCCTCCGCTGCCGTGTCGACTGGTGTGTGGGGGCCGGTACCCCGGGGTTGTGATGGCATTCTGCAGAGCTCATTTGAGCCGGTGCCAGCTTGGGTTTTATTGAATGGGTCACACTCTGTTGACGATAGCCAGCTTACGACACACTTTTCAGAGGAATATACTGGAAGCTGTGTCAGGCCCCTGTGATCATGTGGTCTTATACATTTGAATTGATTGGGTTCCAGGTAACTAGGGGTTACTCTTTGGTTGTTTGCACTCTGCACCGGTGATTTTGTGAGATCCAACCTATTCAATTGATATTGTAGCTGTGGGTCACTAGTGTATGGTGAGTTGCATTTAAGAGACACAGGTTTGGATCGTTTTAAAGGTAGACTTTGAGAGGCCTCTTGGGTTTGGTTTAGCACCAGGTATGGTTGTTCCTTTGATCCACTTAATTCATTTTGTTTAGAGTCCCATCCTGGAGTGTCCTGTTCCAGAGAAGTGTCCTCTCGCATCATAATCCGTGCATCTGTTGTTTCATTTAGTATTCCACACCAAAGCGCATGTCTTCTTAAGGCTTTAATATCTCCAGACATGCAAGTGTTAGCCATAACTTTCACAGGACATTCTTCCACCTGTGACTTCTTAAAATTATTCCACGTTTTAGGAACACTTTTGGTCAATGTACACTGTGTGTTTTCTACATAGTTTGCATACTTCTTTGTGAGTCTGAAGTTTGATGAACTGTGTGATCCAATATTCAGTGAATCACATTCTTTCCCAACATCCTCGTCAGATTCTGATTGAGTGTATTCTTTTTCTGCCGTTTGAAGACTAAGGACTATTTTACCAACATTTGGCTTCGTAATTTCTGGTTTCTCAATAAAAAGAAATCCATTATCCTTTACTTTGGTAAAACTTGTCTTGCATTGCAATGGCCAAAGGTTCTTGGATGTCATATCACAGGCAGTGTGATATTTAGACTCTTTGTTGAAGGCCTTCCTGGATGATCCTCTACCACTCTCTGATCGAGTGAAGTTCACCAGAGTGTCTTGGTCCAGAACGTCGGGTGTTGCTCCATCTGGGGACCATCGTTTCGCAGGCACTGGCAGGTCTCTGGTGTTAGAGTTCACAATAGATTGAACTCCCCTTTTCTCGGCTACAACCGGGATTGTCTTGCGTTTTGCTCCATGGCTCCCCGGCAGCATCATTTTACACAGGAGTGTTGGAGAGAGATTAGGTCGGATTATGGGGACGGTCAGAGTTGGAGATTTGCTTGGTTTTGGCTCCGTCACAGGGTGTAAAGGAGAAGAATGGCTCTGTGAGTCTAGGGCGTTAAGACAGATGTTTGGCTTTGGCCCCACGGCGGGGGCAGTGGAAGGAGGATTTGGTTTTGAGGCAGGAGAAAGGACACAGATGCTGGGCTTTTGAGAAACTGCTGGAGAGGTGTGTGATTTGGACCTCATCCTGGGAAGAGTCGAAGCTCTATTCTCATTGGTTTTACGTTCGTCCAAATATGGTTTCTGAGAACTCTTTATTGAAACAGAGATGGATTCTTTAGTGGAACGGAACAATTCCAAACATCTGGAGCTTTTTGAGGGAAAAGAGAAAAAAACAAGTGATAGGTTTGGTCATTAATAGGTGAAAAATACGTTATATTCCAAATGTGGCTGCAAATGCAGAGAGCTGAATATACCTGTCATGGGTTGAATAAAACTGTCTTAGGTTGTGTCTTTCTGACACAAGTGGAGGATCCTGAAAAGAGGGAAGTTGGATGGCTTTCTTTTTGATGAGTGGAGAAGAGAGAGGAAAGGGAAGGGGTGAGTGTTTCTTAGGGGGTTCAGGGGGTGAAGACGTTAGCGAGGACTGCGGTTTGAGATGGTTAATGTCACTCATGTTGGTTTTTAATGTAGCGAGGAGAGGGAGAGGACCTTTCAAATAAGGAATCTGCTTATTCAATTAAGGGAAAACGAATGAAAGAAAAAGATTAAAAGCAATAAATACAACAAATACCATACACAATCATAATTTGAGTCACTTTTCAACATGTTTATACATGCAGTAGTTCACACCAAAAACAGAATAGAGCTTCAATTAGTTATTTTAAACAATTTAGGTTGAAGGTAAAAAATTATCAATACAACTAAATTACTTTGAGAAAATGATTGGGGAAGAGCTCTAACCTGAGATGTTGTGCTGCAGCTGTCTCTACGGTAGACTGGCATGGCATGTCAGGAAGACAAGGAGACCACCAGAAGCAGTGGGAGTTCCTGGCGATGGAGCGGCATTCCTCCAATTCCTCTGTTCTGAAGCCGCTCTGTCAGACTCACCCATCCCACCTCTTCCATCATGTCTCACCACCACCCCCGTCAATCAGTTGGTCGTATCCATCTTGTTTGTGTGTTATTGTTTTCTTCTCAGATAAAGTGTTTCATTCAGACGTGGAAAGAAAACCAGGAGACAAATAAGTAGAACTAAGAGCTAGACAGTTGTGTTTGCATTTAATTTTCACATGAATGAAGGAAGCGTCTGGGTGCTATGGGCTGCAGAAGAAAAATGTAACATGGTCCAAATGTTTAATTCTTACTTTTTTTATTTTGGCACGTACAAATTATGATTTATATTGAAACACTATTATTGATCAATTATGTTTTGTATTGAAACACTATTATTGTTCAATTATGTTTTGTATTGAAACACTATTATTGATAAATGATCATGTTTTGTATTGAAACACTATTATTGATAAACAAGGTTTTGTATTGAAACACTGTTATTGATAAACGATTATGTTTTGTATTGAAACACTATTATTGATAAGTGAGGATGTTTTGTGTTGAAACACTATAATTGATAAATGAAACTCTTATTGCAACAGTGACAATAAACACTGAGGTTCCCTCATATCATTGTCAACAAAGTCCTTTCCCTGTCTCATTGAGCTCTCTGAATGGGCAACATGAGATTGTTTTGTTAAGGGATCATCAAGTTACAAAATGAATGCAAAATCTGGCACAAATATAACAATTTACAGCACGTATAATTCATATCACAAATCCTCCTCTTCGGGCCTTTGGTTAATTTACATTTTCTTAAATTCTATTGGCCCCTTTTCCATTATCTCAATGGTTAAAGTCTATAAACTTGAGGTGAAAGAAAGGGTGTAAAATGGCCTGATGCATTTCGTGTACAGTGCTGGCTCCCATCCTAGTGTCCTGGCAGCACTTCTGTACAGATGGCTTTCCTCCACGCCTCCTCTTCTTCCCGGTCATATCAGGGCATTAGTATCCTCATCTCTGCAGTTCACACTGGCCACTAGTGGGTGGTGCCGGACCGTCTTGTTGCTCCACTTGTGGGCATCTTGTAGTCCAGGCTCAAGGCAGTAGAGGCAGGCGCCGAAGCCCGCCAATACCAGCACCGACACCAGCAGGTAGACGGGGACAAACCAATCCAAGAACAACCAAGACATACTGGTTTTGAAGGAGAATGGTGAAGGAAGTTAGATGAAGGGACATGACGGAACAGACAAAGCGGGGGTCAGTCAATGCTACTTCAAGTTTACCTTTAGGCTACGTTGCATCACTCATGCTTATGGAATTAAACATTTCACTTACATTAGAATACCCCATTACCTGCCCAATTAATATGGGTGGATTCATGTGTATTCACAGTCTCCTTCATTAGGCGGACTGTTATTCTCCTGTATACGTTCGATTAGTTGTGCTAATAATAGCACATCAGCACAGCACGACATCATTGCCTCTAGCATACGAATCTGTCTATA
This sequence comes from Lota lota, assembly GCA_026745465.1. Lineage (NCBI taxonomy): Eukaryota > Metazoa > Chordata > Actinopteri > Gadiformes > Lotidae > Lota > Lota lota. Next base: position 2,055,099 of record JACYXH010000810.1, on the reverse strand, counting down.
AAGCTGCCAAGTGAGCAGAGCTGCATACCTGTAGATGCAGCCGGATTAGCCGTGCGCCGATGCAATTTTGGTTCTTTGATTGTTTTTTTTAACCGATGAATGGACGGTTTCGTGGTTAAATCACGGGGATCCTGCGACTGGCTCTGCGGGAAACCGACAGAACCACAGGTGAATACGTGGGCTCTGGGAGGCGAGAGGAGCAGCAGCTGCATGCAGGATTCTTGTCCCGCTCTTGGCAATGACGTTCAAAGGAGGGGTTTGGGGTTGCTATGACAACCGTCCTGCTGGTACGGGAGAGGACTGGGCAGTGGGAGGGAAACTTATATAACTATAAAATATGCTCTTTTTTTTCTTTCTTTTTTTAAGGAGGAGTACGAGGAGGAATTGGTGAGTGCGGGGAGTTGGCGGTGCAGAAAGCGGACCTCGCGGTGGATTCGGGCCGGAATTCAATTGATTCCACTCCATTTAACACAGGGGCCATCGCACAGTTTATGTGACACAAGTTTATTTCACAGGGAGCAGCAAGTTCACCCATATCAGATCATCTGACTGCTACATCAGCAGTGTTTTAAGGAGTCGAGTTTTTAGTATCTCACAGCTTCTAAGGATAATGGCTGAATAGGCTAGGACTATTTTCATGATATGTCCCGCAATAATCGTATAAGGGCAATGCACTCCTAGTGAATTTGAAGTACGAGGAAGTAACATTTTTATTTGAAACAATGCTAGAACAGCCCCTGGCTTGGATAAGCAAGACAGACCCAGAGTTCCAAACTGATGTCATAGGTTCAATTCCACATCATTTTGTCAAATGTCATAGGCGCCGTTAACCTCGGGCCTACTGCTGTGCTAAAGCAGGAACTCTGGGGGGAGACTGCACTGCACTGCACTGCCTGGGCAAGTGTTGTGCTAAAGCAGGAACTCTGGGGGGAGACTGCACTGCCTGGGCAAGTGTTGTGCTAAAGCAGGAACTCTGGGGGGAGACTGCACTGCCTGGGCAAGTGTTGTGCTAAAGCAGGGACTCTGGGGGGAGACTGCACTGCCTGGGCAAGTGTTGTGCTAAAGCAGGAACTCTGGGGGGAGACTGCACTGCCTGGGCAAGTGTTGTGCTAAAGCAGGACTCTGGGGGGAGACTGCACTGCCTGGGCAAGTGTTGTGCTAAAGCAGGGACTCTGGGGGGAGACTGCACTGCCTGGGCAAGTGTTGTGCCGTGGTGTGCACGCCTGTCACGAAATGCTTTGTGAAGGAATTAGAAGAGAAGAGCATCGGTTATTTACACTGCATGAAACAGAGTGTAAATAAAGTATGTTCTTCTCAACACAGAATCCCTCAAACACGTAATTCTTAACGGATAATAACGGAGCTTGTTGTTGCTTTAAGAATGAATTTACGTTCATTACATCAACCATAAACCTCAATCATTTCCATGGGACGCATTTCACGACAGGGGTTTATACCACGGCACAACACCTGTTACCAAAAGCTGAGCGGGGCAGTGTTACCCCTTGTTTCCGGTTTTGTTACGGAGACGTAGCTTGTACATCGCAACGTCAAATCAGGGCTCGGCCCCAATGTGCGTCCAACGTGGGGCCCGCAACTTTGCGTGTGGACTCCACCAGTACTGCCTCATCACCACCCACTCATTCTACAGTATAAATATATGGACAAAAAAACATCAGAGAAAGAGAGGGGTACGTGTCGGCCAGCATTTTTTATTTGTATAATAGATCAGTTATAAGATGTGTTATTGATAGCATTATTGCAATCATTGTTGCAATCATTATTGATCAGCATTGACTGCAGAAATGTCCAGGTAATTTTAAGCTACAAACTAGTTGAAATGTTCCATATTGCAACTTTAAATAAATGCAGACTTTTGATTGTAAAGATCTAGTTTAATTTCTTGCATGTTTTAATAAAAGATCATATGTTTATAAACGTAAATGTTTGTCAGACATACCATTTTACTTTTTACATTAAACATATTTATACAAGACACAGCAGGAACAGAATCACAATAATATGCATTATCATATGATGAAATAAATAAATGCATGTGCCCTCTGTTCTGTCCCCATACATCCTAGTCACTTGATGACTAAAAGCTTTTCCCATTGCACAAGCAATTGCCATAGTGACCTATGGAATGTAAACTCAAATCATTAACCTTATACCTTTAATTAAAGATATAAATATGAATTTATCTGTCACCCAAAGGCATGGAAAATACCAAATGTTTCAATTAATTCAAGGAAAGGAAATCAAGCAACTGGCGGAGAGTGTCGATAAGTTTACATCAATCAATACAATTACATCATTGTCCGTACAGCTTTTAGTCACAGTGTATAAATATGTGCTGGATTCAGTTAGTTTGCATGGTAACTATGGCACAACACGACAGCTGCCGGCGGTAAACGCCACGCTGTTCCCAAACGTCACCGCACATGAGTCAGCTTTCTCTTTTGCTGTTGTTAAATGTAATAACCATAGCGCGATGGGCGCGTCCTATGGGCTTTGGGTGCCTAGGCCACAGCAATTCCAGACCAGCCGACCTGGAAATGCTGTGCGGATGGGACGTTTGTGAAGATGTGAACGTGGTAGGCACATCTGGCACTAGGCGTGAACGGCGAAGTGGTGAATGGAAAGCATACGCTGGTTTGTGTGTGTGTATGTGTGTGTTTATAGCTTTGCTTGGGCTGGGTCATCTGCAGAGCCGTTGCTCTGCAGGAAGTCTGTAACGAAAGGAGCGACGACCTCAGGGTGATTCAGGTGGACGTGATGATCACCTGGTACAGTCACCATAACACGCTGAGAGAGAGACAGATTTATACATATAATATTAGTATATCACATGTGCATCCCCTAAAGTACTCCAGCTGATGCAGATCCCACCCTGAAGGATCAATACTTCCTGATCTGTCAAAACACCTTACACAATATTCACGAGATTTGATTATTTTATATAAAAAAATATATAATTTCTTTTTATAAATGCTTTCCAGATACTAAATCTGAGTCTGGGACTAGTCTAGAAGACTAGACTCTCCCTCTCCTAGATAATGTTCCTGATAGCTATAATACAGTTTATGGTTCTGGATGCTGGGTTTGCTACCAGTTTAAAAAGTTCCCGATTCCTTAAGCAAGATGACTAACCCCCCCCCCCCCCCCCCAAGTCTCCTTGATTAGCTCTTTCTGTATCTGAATATGATTTATGAGACTAAACTCTCAAACGGGCTAGTGCTTTAGTAGCTGGTAAGTGCCATGTGCTGGAAATGTGCTGAAAATTAAGAAATTACCAAACGTGAAAGAATTCACTGTTGTGAAGACACTGACATCCACAACGACTTTCACAGAAATTCCATTGTATGTTATTGTCCTATTTAAGAAATGGTGATGTCTTTTATTAACAATAAATGTATTTTTCATTTGTAGGAATTGTTCACGTTTGTCCCTATTCATTAGTTATTAATTAATTAAATAAAAATCCCCCACCTTCATGACTTATAACACCACCTACACCATCCTAATTTATTACACCATGTACCCCTCAAAACACACTCACATTGGGCTTCCTGTAACCCTGGATAATAGTGGAAGGGAATTTATGTTGGTCTGTTTCAGAAAATCTCTTCTCAAAGCCCTCCTCAGCCCTGTGAAGGTATAAAACACTCTGTAATATGGCAAGACATAGGTATATTATATTAGCATGCCATAACTTAATACAATAAGTCAAACAAACGTCTTACAGAAGCACTAAGACCCGAGTCGTTATCTTAGACTGTAGCGCCAGACATTGCTCCGTGCTAAAACGCATTATGTTCTTCTGAAAACATAAACAAGTAGATCCTTATGGTTACATGCACACTATTTTAATTGAATTTGGAAATTACAGAAATTTGCAACGTCCATGATCTGCACATACCAGATTAATCCGAAAGTCACGAGAGAAAACAAAACCTGTACAAGAAAAAGAAGATGATGAATCCAGGAAAGTAGAAAGCATTCAGGATAACAACAGTCCAAGAAACATCAAGGTTTACCTCCTTCTACTTGTCTGGCGCCTCGCTCTAAAAGGATGCGTGCTGACTGTTCGGAGAGAGCGGGGTTTCCAGCTTGTAACCTGGAAGACATTGAGCACACCTTTCACCTTATCCTGTTGTTCTGCTGTACATTCAAGCACAGAGTCCATGATGGAGATTCTTGCTTCCCTAATAAGACACATTTCCAAGTGAAACTATTAGGGCTATTGGAGCGGGACTAAACACAGGAGGAATGTGCATTGGTCCTTTAGGTGATGCATTTAAATGATTGGTGGTTGAATGATATGCTCTCGCTCTGGACTACAATCTGTGATCATGGTCATTTCAATTACAAGGAATTTTAAAAACAAGGACTTACACAGGCAGCTGTTGATAATGGTACTCCATACCTCTGAAATGCCTGGTCATTAGTGTACACTCTCTCCTCTCTGTTTTCAAACTTCAGCAGCTCTTCCATTCCCTGCCTCATCACTTGGGGCATCTCTTTCTAAAAGTAAAGATAACGTTTTAGATCATTTCGCCTTACCAGTTTTAATTCAATGTGTGCTGTATTATTTCATGACAAAGGCAATTTAAGTAAATAAATGTATGAATTATTTATAAAGAAGTTTGAAGAAGCGTTCGATTACCACATCTGTAGGTAAGAATCCGTATGAGTCTAGTAGAACTAATGCATCCACCATTTCAGGGAACAGTGCACTGAACTGTGGATAACACAATGGGAGTCACATGGCTTTATTTTTTTGTCATTAAAAGGGCAATGAAATAATTGAATACCCAAGAAGGAAACCTGTTCCTTACCATTCCACCTACGTTGCCTCCTGTCAAAAGATAAATAACACAGTACAAACTTATTATACAGGCTTAATCTTTGTGGATGATGAGTGATTAAGTTATTAACTACATATAATATATGTTTCTATAACACCATAGGCTGTCACTCACCCATACTGTGGCCAATAATGGAAAATCTCTCCCACTGCAGAGCTGTAAACAGGTTTAACAAATCATTTTGTAATATTTCACAATAGCTTTGCGTGCTAATATTTAACATTGAATAGTCATTGGAGTCTTACAGTCTGCTTAAATATCTGTTGTGAGAAGTCATGTTGTTTCTTGAAACACATGTTGCTGTTAATTGTTTAAAATGGGTCAGATTGCCACAACCAAATGTAGCGCCATAACATTGTAGTATAGTAGACAGTTCAGCAGTGGACATCAGCAATTCTCAGCAAATCCCATAGAAGCTATCTGAATTGACATATTACACTAATGCTCCTTTGGTATTCTATATGTATAGGTGAACCAGATTTAAATTAAATATTGTGGCATCTTGACTTGAGTTTACTTCACACACCTTTAGCAACTCGATGGACATCAGCCACATATGATTGAAAATAGTACGGGACTCCAGGAGGCCGATGGGATGACTGACCATGACCGGTCATGTCCATCGCCACATATCTATAATCTGTGGATTCAAAGAAAGATATAGAATCCATTGAACTCAATTGATTTGGCCAATTGTTTACCAGTTTCACTTCACTAAAAGCACTGGCGTATACTGAATTACCTTGTGGTAGTAGGGGGAGGAGTGTGTCGAAAGTACCACAGTTGTCAGCCCAGCCGTGTAGGCAGAGCACAGGACGACCGTGGTCTGGACCCCAGACCTTGCCTCTGATTTGGCCCCATGGAACTGGTACTCTGAGCTCTGAAACTACACGAGAACCACTTCATGGAACTGCTGGAAAAAAAACAACACATCACGCTTCAACTCTGGCGAGACGCAATCAGAGACTACTTTACAGTGGTCCAAGCCCAACAACCCGCCACTCACTCTCACACACAGGCCATAATACATATATAACCAACGTTATAACAGACACAGACCGACAGACAGACTCATTTGGGTACCGGCGTGTTTAGTTGACGTCACCACGTGTCGAACGTTTTTCACAGTTTGCATCATTCTCGAAGATCGCCTTTAAAAGTAGGAAAGTTATTCACATGGCAAGAAGCAGCCCGCAACAACAATCTAGCATGTCAATAACACGTAGCAGACAGCCAAATGCTTATTACATTCAGACCCAACGAAAGCGTCAGAAGAGACTACAGCCGGTGTTAAAGGTCACAACCGACTTTCGCGACAGTGTATTTTTCACCGTAGGCAAACCGTGACTTAGCCACTGCACTTCATTGGCTTGCTCGATGTGAACGCTGCCCAATCATTCCACCATAACCAGGAAGAGGAGGGGCTTACCTCTAACCCAGATGTGTATTATATGTGTATTTTTTACACGGAGTTTTGTTGGTTTAAAATATAACATTTATCAAAGTTTGCCAACTCATAATTTAGAATTGGTGTGATGTCTATGTAATAATGTAAATGTCATGTGTATTTCCAGAGCCTAACAGTTACCTTTGCGAGGAAGTGTCTTAAAAAAAAAAAAAAAAAAAAAACTTGGACTCTGATTCAAATCAAGTTGGTGTTGCCCACTACAACCTTTTTTCCCCCAACATGACACACCAGTGCAACCATGTATTTATATATTCGCACATATACATATACAAAGGCAGGAGTTTGTTTAGCTCTATAAAGAATGTACAGTATTTAGTATTCAATACCGTCAGTTCTCTATAAACCTAGAGTTTGTTCCCTAGAATGCAAATAAAGGTAGCATAGCGCTCGTGAGAGAAGAAGACAACAAACTGTTTACATTATAATGTTAAGTTAAAGGCTTTGCTTTTAAACGAATTACAACTTGATCATGAAAAAAAATGAACAACATCCGGATGGCCGAAATAATGTGGCATGGAGAGTAAACAAAACATTTCCAACTTTCCTTGAAATGGGAATAGTGGGTAGATAATTAATTGAATATTTCCAAATTAAGTTAGGCCTACAAGTCATACAAAAATAAGAATGAAAAGAAAAGGTAAGCCTACACGATTAAATTCCATTAAAGTGATGCACTCGTCGGGACAATGATGTAGGAAAGAATGTGAAAGCCTAAAATTAGCTGTGTACGAATCATCTGATCTGATGAGGGCTGAGAACACTTGATTGTGTAAGTGTGTAAGTGTAAGTGTGTGTGTGTGTGTGTGTGTGTGTGTGTGTGTGTGTGTGTGTGTGTGTGTGAGAGAGAGTATGTGTGTGTGTGTGTGTGTGTGTGTGTGTGTGTGTGTGTGTGTGTGTGTGTGTGTGTGTGTGTGTGTGTGTGTGTGTGTGTGTGTGTAGGTCATAGACATGTATAAATATCAGTGCACAGTGAGTGAGTAGGTCCGTTTATAATTTATTCCAGAGATCTGCATAGTCACACAAGAAGCTGTTGGTTGGTATGTATTTGATCTATTTATTTATTTATTATCTAGGATGAGGCTATGTTACATTGGAGTGATAAAACATCCTCTACAACATGTTATAGGCTTACGGAGTTAATAACATTGCATGCATATGCACAATATGCATATAACCTTTTTACATACATTCCTGTTTCCCATCAAATGGCTGTATAGATCATGGCTGACTATGACTTGGTTCTGAGATGCTGGGGTCCAGTGGAAGCTGACTACAACACACACGGGGGGCTGGTTTTGACCCGGTAAGCATGTGTACCAATTAGGAATAATCGTTAAGACAAAGGGACTAGAAAAACAAATGAAGACAACTGCCTTTAGTCCTGTGCTCTCTTGTTTCTCTGTGTTCTCCAGAAGGTAAACCAATTAATCTCCTTCACTTATAAGCCTCCTGTTTGTACATCACTCTTCCTAGCTTATTCACAGAGCACCCAGACACCCAGACGCTGTTCCCCAAGTTCGCGGGGATCACTGATGAAGGGGAGCTGGCGGCCAACGCGGCGGTCGCGGCCCATGGGGCGACGGTCCTGAAGAAGCTCGGGGAGCTGTTGAAGAGCAGGGGTGATCACGCCGCACTGCTCAGACCCCTGGCCACCAGCCATGCCAACACTCACAAGATACCCATCCTCAACTTCAAGGTGCCTGCGTTGTGTTAATACATGTGTGTTTTGTACTGTGTACCGGTTAACCATTGGACTGTCTTTGTTCCCCATGTGATAATTGTTGACCTAATTAGTATGTAATATACAATGTATAATGTAGGACTGTGAGACTACAACTCCTTACAATATTAAGGGCGAAATCTTGAGCATGAAATGTAAGAATGAATTGGGCTTATTTCTTATTCAGTCATGTGTCTTTCACATTTTTAATGAGTATGAAAGGATATTTTTAATAGGTCTTGTTTCTTTTCTGTTTACAATAATGACAATGAAAGAATGTTTTGGATTGTTTGTGGTTGCAGTTGATCACAGAGGTTATTGCAAAGCATATGGCGGAGAAGGCGGGGCTTGATAGTGCCGGGCAGGAAGCTCTAAGGAAGGTGATGTCTGTGGTCATTGCCGACATTGATGCCACCTACAAAGAACTGGGATTCTCTGGGTAATCTCTTCAACAGTGAAACACCAAGGTCATGCCTCAGTGCCCGGGCGATTCTTAAGTCCAAAGAATCCTCATGAGACACTGGTTTAAACTCTGTAACAATTTTACTTAAAAGGACAATATGCTAATTAAACACTGTGTTTATCTTGGTTTTTCTGCACAAGCAAAACAATTCTAGTAATAAAACAAGATTCAGTTTACTGTGTGGGTGATGTGTGTTGTTTTATTTAGCCTTTCAGCATCTTCCTCTAAACCTCTTAACCTCACGGAAATGTATATAGTAACATCGTATATATATATAGTATATATAGTAACAACCAATAATCAAACAAGCATATACATATTTGTATACTGGTCTATTTTGTGTTAGTATATGATTTGAAATTCAAAACTAGCCATACTAGTGGGCTACTAAAAGTTGGATAGTTTCCACTTATGTTAATTTATGCTAGACTTCGGCTGCTTAATATCCCAGGGCACGCACTCGCTCACACACGCACACACTGACTTTGATAATAGCCTTGGTTAGGCAGAATATTGTTCGAAATATACTCAGAAACCACCGTAAAACATTCAAGCATTGTTTTGGTATAATCGCAAGAAAACAACTAATTAAAAACATATTTTGTAATATAAATCAACGTTTCACTTTCTACCTCGCCACCAGTCCTTTCATGATTGGGCTAGACTGTCTAAGCATACTGATATTATTCTTTTCCAGGCTTATCGATTCATTAGTCACCTCACCCCATCCATAACCTTTTAGTTTTGCCACTGCTACTGCCTGTACATTATACGATTATCAAAATAAATGTTAAGGTCATTGCTGTAGCTCCAAATAGTCTACTACTTACTTACTCTCTGACTCACACCAGTCAATGCATACGTGATTCTCAGCAGCTCCTTGTCACCAAGAAAAACATGGACTAATTCCAAATAATACCATAATAAATAATATTAATTTATTATAACCTGTTACTCCTCAACATAATCTCTCTTGCATGACAAAAATGTGAGCTTATCCAGTGGAGTCAAGGTGACCTTTGAGCTAAAAACAAACGCCATCATGTAAGTCTGCTCATGTTCAATACTCTGGAGGATTTTTTATATCTTAACCTTGAGGTTGAATCTTGTGTTGTTGACCCGACACACACACAGAGTATGATGGCAGGAGACCTATGGAACCGTCCTGAATCCCAATGAGAAGTGGTGTTCTGACCTCCTCAGTAGCCCTGAGTGGAAGCCTGATGCTGAAGAGACAACAATAGCACACCTATTATTAGGTCACTCTGGACGTGTTTGCTTGCAGACGTGACTGCACACACGGGGCATCAGTGGTATTATGCACCAGCATTTTTAGCCTTGATCGCTCTCTCCCTCTTCCTTTTTTCGAGGCCATCCCTTTGCCGGATGGATAAATACATTTTTTTGACCTACATATTTATATATTTTAAGAAGTTTTTTTTTAATTGAAATGATTGATTTTTATTGTTGACCCACCTGAACAGGTTCAGCGAGTTCACAGAAAGTAAAATATTTTGACTTCTGTGTGCACTTTATAACTACGGTACAATCTATGGCCCAACATCATATATGCATATAGGTTTAGGAATTCTAGTGAACATATGTGCTTTACGCCACAAAAAGTGATGTTGTGGTCATTAGAGTGTGTGTTTAGCCTATCTACCTTAGTGCCCTCTCCTTTTTGTCCTGTTAGGATGAAGCAACCATTAACTCTCCACCCTCCCAGTCAGTTGTGTGTTAAGTCAACCAGTAACTCTTCATCCCCCTCCCAGTCAGTTGTGTGTTAAGTCAAGCAGTAATTTAGTCAAAACACTATTAATCAACTTAGTAAAAGACAAAACCAAGAGGACTCCAAACCTACTTTTATTAACATGCAACATTGTCAGCCCCAACTTTAAAATGTAAACTTATATAAGTGCAGCTCAATATAAACTGTAAAACATTACATACATTACAAAGGAGAAGAAAAATAAGAAAAAACAAATGTACAACTAAAATCATTCCGCTTTGATGAAAGATAAGCCAGACGATGGAGAGAGGGTTCAGGCGTCGTAATCAGAGTTCTGCTGCTCCGCCTCAGTGGAAATGGTGCAGCGGGTCAGATTGGAGAGGAACAGCGCCGTCGTCATAGGAACGCACCCTGCAGCCACCCTGAGAATCACCAGCAGTCTCTCTGCCGCGTTGGTGACGCCATCTGGTGTCTGGGGTGAGGTTAAAAGAGGTCACTTTCCAAACATCACACAATAGTGTCTTTCCCGTTTCCAACATCCTCGACCAAAAGGTTCAAGCATTAGTAGTACTCTCTGGTGTAGTTTACCTACCTCAGCTAACCTTAGTAGGCACACATTAAAACAAGAGACCGAAATACCCTGTAACATGGTCAGGACTTATCACTACAATGTAAGAAACACAGGTTCCCTAAAACAGGCAAAGGATGGAAACAAACAGTCGCTGGATTACACTCAAACCTTCCAGGAAGCTACTTGAATTATGATTAAAAAGAAGATGTCGTTATCCAAATACACAAACAGTTAAATAAAAGTTGTAAATAGAGAGCAGAAAAGCACGATTGAAATAGCAACTCAGAAAAAACGGCCTCACCCTCTGCACCCTCCCTCCCTACGTTTCTCCACCATTGAGAGGGGTTGTGTTATGTACCTGTGGTGGAGCTATGACAACAATGTGTGCGTGCATGTGATTGACATTGGCAAGATGGATTCCCTGTACCAATCAGAGAAAAGATGCCCTGATTGGTCAGAAGTGACCAGGTCAAAATCTAAATCAAAGTATAGCTCTTAAATCTTACCTACAGCACCTTTTTTTATTTGTAGTTCATTTTTCGTCATAAAAATTAAAAGGAGATGAAAAATACATGGAATTACACCGGCCATGTCTTTTAAAATGGCCCACTTCACATGGAAATGCCAAAGGAAGAGCACATGATCTGGTTCACAAGGCTCTGGTTCACCTCACCTGATCTTCTGCAAACAGAAGAGGACAGTTAAGAGCTGACGCCAACTTCCTGACTGCCTCCATGCGCTCTGCAGGGACGGATGCATTGCGCGCTGCACCAGATAGGCCATTACAACCAGAACCGGAAATACAGAACAAGAAACGAGTCAGCCAAGCACTGGCAAAGAAAGGTGCGTGTGCATCTTTAAACATTTTCAGGATCAGGATTCATGACAAAAGTGAAAATCGAATAGTACATATTATTATTATTTCTTTTCAATAAATGTCGATATTTTGCTGATGAGCTGTTGGAAAATATGAATATATTGAGAGCACCACAGAAAAAACTGTATTTTGTGAAAGCTGAATTGCTCATATAACAGAACACTGAATAACAAATGAGCAGTAAATTAGGGATACGGTTGTTTGAGGTTTGGGGTTCAAGCCATTTTCATACCGTTAGTGACCATGAAGCAAACTTTCCCCAGAAAATAGCCTGGGGCCAAGTGCTTCAGAGATGCTTCGGCCGAGTGCAAACTAAGAACAGAACAGATCAACATGAATCAAACTGACAAATACAAAACTGTCTTGCATTATGTCATATCATTTTGCTGTATTGTATGTAGGGAATGAGAGCGAAAGCTTATTTACGGCCTTTTATAATAAAATACTTTTGTTGAATTGAAAAGATCTGGGGCTGCAACACTTCATCAATTCATAGTGAACCCATTATATTGATACTATGGTTGAATTCTTGTAGGTGTCACTTGTAAGTCACTGAATGCAAACATGTCAAATAGGTTTATTTAGACTGCACTTTGAGATGTACAGTTGTCAATCACTACGTAATGTAGGCTATACAAAAACATGAATACTGTACATGGTTATTTTAACACATTATATAAGGGTCAGACAACGAATCATAATCAATGACGATTATTCCAGTATCCTCACACTGACCTGAGCTCTGACATCAGGTTGACAATGAACACGACCAGATCAATCCGCGGACGGCTCTTCTCCTGCTTCATGGGCAGTGGTAGGCTCTTGGCTAACCTCCTTCTCGCCGAATGTAACAGATTTTACACACAAATGTAATACTTTGGTTTGTGACCCGATAGTCAGGCGACATACGTCCGTGTATGCTGATTGTCAAGTCAAGTTAACTTGTTACATGCCGAGTGTAAACATACAATGACTCAACTTTTACTTACACTTGGACGATAACCGATTTTTCATTCACCATTACATCTGCCAATTTCTGCTGGAAGTGCTCTTCATTCTCCACCAGCTATAAAAAAAACAAAAACAAATATCACGTCATTCCAGACGACAGATCTGTGGTCTACTACTTCTAGATGCTTTTCTTTGACCAAGTTCTACTCCAGCAATGCCTTTTCCTCTATCCAATAGGTTAAGTTAAATACGTTAGCCGTGTTTAACTTACCAGTACATTCGCTGCATTTAGATCGGGTAATTTACTTAAAGGCCTCAGTAGCGACATGATATTTTAACGCTGAAACACTCGATTATAAGTAAAACATTTTAACAATAAAATTAGGCTTCAGAGTTGACGTTCCCTGTGCCCGCTTATTTTGCAAACGTGCGTCTGACGTCACACATTTACTTTACGTCTAGACGTACGTCTACGTTTCATAAAGAAAGTTGTATTCTGCCCCCTACAGTTCATTAGTTGTTCAGCGTATGGTGCGACGCTACCTCCACTTAAGTGCATAATTAGGGAAAATGATCCTTGAGAAAGACGTTTCAGTGTATGGAGAAAGTTTATTAACTTTATAGTAGATGGCACAGCAAAGTACAAATCCCCCATACAGCCAATGTATTCCAATTACAAATGGCATCTGTTCACAGGGCCCGAAATAACATTGCAATACCTTAAATGCATGTACCACGCCAAACTATATAAATGTACATGTCCCCCTACCAACCAGAAAGACATTTAGGATACCTTGGATTGGAAAAGCTTGTTTATTGTCAAAATATAAACTTTTCACTGCAGTTGAAATTAAGGATGGACTCATGTATGTCTTGCAGTTTGCTTGTATGCTTGGCCGACTTAGTTTAAAATGTGAAATTGTATTAAGAAGGCAAATGACGGAAGAAAACAACCACATCCTCCGGTACTTTTGGTCATTTCCAAATCAAATCAGTTCAGGATGGGCTTGTGGGTTCAAGGAAATGCATTACATCAATGAGCCTACCTATAATTTATGTAAATAAATCGATAGCTACATAACCCCATATGAAACATCACATTTCCATAGGAACACAGGAAGGAAAAACAGTATTAACAACATGAACAGACAAAATACAAAAAAAAAATAGTTGCCTACGTAAAATAAAAAGACTACAGATGCATTTCTCTGTTCTCACACAGCCAATGTCTTGACAAGCACCACCCCCCTCCCCTCCCCCCCTTTTCAAAAAATCTTAAAATAAACGAAATGGTAGTATATTTTTTCAGCTCAGTTGTCTTGCCGTTTTGGTTTCCTCCCGCTGGCTCCAATTCAAAAGTTAAGGTTTAACATACAAGGTCACCGCATGTGACCTCAAATGGACTCCCTCGCTGTTACCACATTACCACAAAACGACCCTGTTCTATTTATTTCCAAGTCCCTTTTGGTTTTTATTTTTTTATTTTTATTTTTTTTTAAACAGACATCAAGCGCTGACAGGCACACATGCATCTCAAACCCACCCCCCCCCCCCCCCCCCCCACACACACACACACTCAACCACTCACTCACTAACCGACATAGCCCCAAAGATTTCCTGCTGAAATTTAACTAAATAATACATCCAAACAACTTCCAAGGTTTTTCCTCCCGCTCATATTTCTCCGGACTCCCTCTCCTCGGAGCTGGAGCGGTGGTCCCTCTCGTAGGACAGCGATCGCTCCCGCTCCTTCTCTCTGACCATGTCCGGGGAGTACGACCTCTCCTCTCCCTTCTCCTCCCACTCCCCGTACTCCGGCCGCTCCTCCTGCTTCACGCTGGCTCCCCCGCCCTCCGTCCAACGCTGCTCCTGGGACAGGGAGCGCTCCGTTTGGGGTTGAGGCGCCGCGTCCGCTGAGGACCTGGGGGGAGGGGGGGTACGACACACGATCAGTTCACTGAAGACATGTACCGTAGCACAGATCTCCCATGAGGAACCATGTCACCAGCACATCTTCAGGGCTCTATGCCTTCAGAACCCTGTTCCAACGTGGAAGTGACCGTTACCCATGCATGTTTGATGGTCCCATATCAATCTCACCATGGCACCCCAAGAGTCATAGTCTTGCAAACACAAGCCCTGCCCTGGAGTTTGGACCACGGGGAAAATGGGTTATCGTGAAGACACAAAGCCATGGCTGGGAGCTCTCACCTCTTCCTCTTGCTCCTGTGGGAGTGCGAGCGAGAGCGGTGTCTCTCCTTGTGTCGGTGTTTCCTCTCCCGCTCGCCGCCACCCCCACGGTCGCCGCCGCCCCCGCGCTCGCCGCCCCCGCCGCCGCCCCCGCGCTCGCCGCCGCCCCCGCGCTCGCCGCCGCCCTCCTCCCGGGAGCGAGAGGACCGGTGGCGCCGAGAGCGGTGCGAGGATGACCCGCCTCCGTCCCTGTAGCAAAACACGGGCATCAGAACCACATGAAAACAATGCGGGACCCGGATCTCCGCTAAAAGACCAAGACCTTATTGGGACAGCCAGCTTCGCCACGGGTCGGGATGACAACTGTAGTCTGGTGTTAAAAAGTTGAAGTACCTGTATCGCTCTCCACTTCGAGACCTTGACCTGAGGGAAGAGAACACGCCGGGATTATTACAGCCACAGGGAGGGAAAAAAAGA
This sequence comes from Lota lota, assembly GCA_026745465.1. Lineage (NCBI taxonomy): Eukaryota > Metazoa > Chordata > Actinopteri > Gadiformes > Lotidae > Lota > Lota lota. The sequence continues at coordinate 2,039,782 of JACYXH010000810.1, read as the reverse complement.
TAGTAGGAAGTGTTTGTCAACGAAGAAGTGTTTGTCAACGAAGAACTGCCACGTGGCCCTCACCTCCTTCGCCCCTGCTCCCATTCTCGCTCTCTCTCGCGCTGGTGCTCCCTCTCACGCTCCCGCTCGCTCTCCCGCTCTCGTTCTCGCTCCAGCTCGCCCTCTCGCTCCTTCTCCTCCTCGCGATCTCGCTCCTCCCGTCGTCTCATCCTCATCCTCTCCTGTTTCTCGACCACCGCTTTCTGAAACAGACAAAATAAAGAATATTTTACAAGATAAGTACAACATGAATAAACATTGTAAACCAATGACAACATTTACAAAGTCTTTCATCCGGTCTTACATTGAGCCCGCATCACTTTGTACCGTTAGCCAGTATTAAATGGTACTAACCCTCAGCCTATCAAGCTTTTCGCGAATCTCAATGAAACCCAGGTGAAGTTTGCCCCCAAAATGGTCGGCCAAGCGACGATCGTTGTCATGGAGACCCAAGTAGGCGGAGCACACCTCGCACACCCTCAACTTCTGCTGCTGGAAGCTGGAGGCTGGCATGGAGTTTCTGTATACATCCTGCAAGAAAACATCCCACTGTTAAAAAGGGCACAGCTAGCATAGTGTGCATCTGAAAAAACGAATGCATGAATACGTTTCTAGAACAAATGACAATTCTAATTTCATCAAATGCTTTAGTAGTTATCGATATCCTGCCAGCCTTTTAGCAACCCTCTCCACACTCAAGGGGTATGTGTATTTACAAATGTTAAACATGGGAAAGCGAACTCTGACCTCAGCCTCTTTTTTCAGGGCACGGGTCTTCTCCACCTTCTCCAGGACCTGCTGGGCCTCGTCCACGTTGCCTTCGCCGCCCAGTTGCTCTGCCCGGGCCAGCAGCTTCCCGATCTCCTCGTTCAGCTCGTGGACGCGCTCCGCCTGAACCCCCAAAGAGACGGGAACAACCCATTAAATACGGTTCTGATGTGTAAAGAATATAGACCTCAGACTGGACCCAGCACGGACAGACCGATGAAGAGCATTACAAGGACTGGTACAATAAAATACCCTGGGGGACTAGTTTCTCTGCTGAATGTTTTCTGTTATTCTGCATTTATACCTGGTTTTTTAATGATAAAAAAAAAAAAGTATAATAGGGCCTTCACTGAAAACCTATCTAAATGATGCCAAAAAAACTGTACAACCAAATATACCACTTAAATCAGAAAAGGTCTTGTTGACTATGATTTGAAAAAAAATCTAGGGTAGACAATTTCTCACTGCGTATATTACAGTGTCAAATTGTTTACGTTTCACAGGCTATGGCTTTAAGATCCGATTGGTGACTGGATTTCTTCTGGATTTTCAACATGGACCCTTTTTCCTCCCACATTTTGGGCCTGAAGGACTAATGCAGACGACAACTTTTTAGATTGGGATTTTTCCCATTTTCTTTACCTATTGCTTGATCCAGTCTGTTTGTTATCGTGTCTAACCATCTTGCTCAAGGAGAAGTCTCGCTCTGAAATCTCTTGGTTGCAGGAAATGTCCCTATTCTCAATACAATCCCAACCCACCTTCTCCAATATTTATATATTTTAGATAACACTAAGCTACGCTTTGTTAAGTCAGATCGTTGTCCACATTAGTCCCGTTGACCCGAAATGATTGGAAAATAGGGTCCTGGATCAATTCGAAGTTCTCCTTTAAACGTTTCTACAGCTTGTACCACTCTGAGCTCACCCACTGCTAGCTTCACCAAGGTAACTCTAAACTAAGCGCATCGTCTTTTAACCTAATTTCTCCAGTGAGCGTGTGTGTGATCTTGCCTGCTCGCAGCAGGAACAGTCAGTCTCAAGTTTCATGTGTACTGAAAACAAATATTGGCATCGGTGAGTGATTAAACAAATGTTAATTACCTAGGCACTACAATGAGGATGAAGTGCATCAAACACACCAGCCCTCCAAAACCTTGCACCTGGGTGATCGTTCAGCGTGGACCTCGGCTACTGAACACCCCGAGTACTGTATGCCAGTGTTTTTCCAATGGAAAACGTGAAGGTGTGACCTGTGGATAGAAGGGTCACCTTGGCAGCCACTTCGGCGCTGATCTCGTCCTGTGTCTCGGCCAGCCTCTTCTTGGCCAGCTCGGTCCTGCGGTCACAGTCGGCGATGAACGACTGGAGATGCTCGGCGGCCTGGAGGGCAAGAGGGCAGGTTGGTGGTGAGAGGGTGTGTGTTGTGAGCGCAACCACGTTGCCAATAGGTTTGTCACCGAGCCATCCTTACAATGCAAAGAATGACTTGAATATTTCCATAACACATGTTTCGTCAAATGTTTATTGAATGGCTTTGATGTTAAGCATCTTTGTCTGTGTATTGTTTTGACTGAAAGTGACCCAAAAAAACAAACACAAAAAGAGTTCACGTTTTGAACAGGCACTGCACTAGTTATTAAATAAAACCCTGAGTTTGATTACAACTAAGTAGACAAATTGAACGCTGGTTGAAACAGCATTCAATCATTTGAACACTGTTTAGAAATCCATAATTTACTTTTATTTGTGTTATTAAGGGTTATCAAAGTGTGCATTAGGCATCAGAAAATGTAATCTCACGTAATTTCAGTCTATCGTTTTCCTTCTATTCCTTCACGCCTCCTGTCGATCACGGCAAAGAAAAGAAATGATAGAAATAGAAGCAAATCAAGAGTTAACATTGGTGTTGCTTTCCACGCCTGGAGACAGTTCTTGGCGAGTTAAGGAAATAAGTGTGAAGCTGAACTCGTTGCGTTTCTTCTATTAAGCATACCGCTGTTAATGCTTAGGTTGGCTATAGCTTATAAAAGGTAGCTACTTGTATAACGTTACTGACAGTGTTATTGTAGTTGTTGACATGTGGTTCAGACCGGTTAGAAGACAATAGGGGTGGATACCACAACTTTCTGGGAATATGCTATGGAGGACTAATTATGCCAAAATGTACATGTGGTGCCTTTGAGGTGTTAGTTACCTCTGCCACACTATGCCAGATAAATACACCAGTGTTTTAGAAATGCTTATGCTTCCACACTTAAAAACGCATACAATCTCACCTGACAATTACAAGTCATCGTTCTCAGAAATGTATACTTTTTGCCCACCCAGACTGCAACACTGCCATTTTTGGATGTATCCTTTACAGATGCCGTACTCTGGTACAGCAAATCGAACTCTCTCAACATTGGCTACGTGTTTGACGACGGCAGCAAAACTTACATCCAGCTCAAAGAAGTACTCTTGCTGCTTGGACGCGATCTCAAAGTCAGCACGAAGTGCCAGGTCATGGACCTTCACACACTCGCCCAGGTCCATCCTCTGAGGTCAAAATCACATCAATGCAGGACTATTACAAGCTGATCATATTATCATTCCTGACAAAAGCCAACAGAGCAGAGAGTGTTTATAAGGCCAATGTATTTGCAATACTGCAATAACTTGAGTCTTGTAAGACAGGGAAAACAATAAACATTGAAAACAATAACATTTGAGTGGCACTGTATAACCCTGAAATAACGATAATGACACGAACTGAATAACAATACAAGCCATTAAAACTTAAAATAAGAGTTGGACATCGAATTAAAAGGAAACATCGAGTTTTAGTCGGATACTATCTCTTTAACTGCCATTTATTTAAACACAACTCTCAGGCATGTAACATATATTGAAAGAGTGATATACATTTTAAATAGTGCAAGTACTCACAGTGCCTGACAGAATGTCGTGAGGACATGAATCCAGAAGGTGACTCTTGCAGACCCTCTCATCTGAAAATTTGATTCTCTGCCGCATGGAGTCTCCTATGAAAGACAACAAGATAAAAATGAAAGACCCCTAATATTATTGAACATGGACGCCTCTGAACTTGTTCTCAAAATATACTATTGTGAGATCCGAGTTTGAATTGAAACTCGTTCAAACACAATAATTTGCCAGTTAGGACTGAGTATCAAAAATGTAAACTGGTGCCGAGAGACCCGATCAACACACATCAATGTTAATATCTAACTATAAAGCTCATCAATACCACAGATCAACAGAAGCCATAATATGAGTTGAACATCTAGTTGATACGTTAACTTCAGGTCTACCCGAACCCAACAGGTAGCCCACAGCCAGGCTTTCGTGCAAATAGGGAAGCTAACGCTACAAAAGCAAAGCATGACTCAATTGCAGCATCTGGCTGACGTTAGCTTGGAAGCTAACAGGCATATCCCGCTGCTAGCTCCCTATAGTTTCATGTAACAACCGTATCGTCAATCAAACTCACCGTCTCTCCCCGTCCCCATGAGCTGGTCCAACATCGCTCGCATTTGTGCCTGGGCCGACATGTTTTATCGGTGTTGATGGTAAGCCACTCCACGCCGACGGTCCTCACACACGCAGCCTTCACGTAGGCCTCGATGGTGGCTCGTGGACCACCACGGACAACTTTTTCACACAGGACTCCCAAGTTACTTTCAAACACGCTTGCTATGTACAGTAATCATTTACTGTTTATTCCACTACAACAAAAAGTTGTCTATGGCTAAACAACGTGAAGGGAACCACGTTGGTCGAGCCAGGTTTAGGCAACGCTATTTCGAAACCACTGGATTGCTGCCTTCCTCTTCGTCTGAACTAGAACGAGTCGAAATGAGAAAGCGGTGGCAAAATACGGAATAGTGTTTGGTAAGCCAGCTGCTAGACCTTTTTTTATCAATTAATGACGAATCGTCAGTTGTCTGTAACAGGATTATCATAGTATTTAATTGTATTTCTAGCCATTCAGCTAGAAGTAAAGTTTGTCCAATGTCCTCTCTTTCCTTTCGACTTCCTATCTCTCAATGCGCGCAGCCGCGTCACCGCGTTCTCCGCCTTGAGGAAGTGCTGCAGTTCTCTCGCGCGCTTGGGTGATTGGCAGCCAACGTCAACGACTTCAATGGTGTTATGAATTATGCATACAATCTTATAATGCATAAATGAACTGACGGCGTATGAAAATACATGCTTATGATATTGATATTGTCTTTGGTGCCAACATTCAATTTATTTCTAATTTTCAAGGTCAAGCACCGCCCTGAAAGCAAACCCCCAAATGTACGTTCACGTCATTCGTCCCGCCCCTATACACTCGGGGAAAATGGCGACAGCGATACTGCGTTTCTCACGGCAACTTGCCAAAAAACATATTGGATTACTGGGCCGTGAGAAATGCTCCCAAACACCTAATCTATCTAAGGCGGTTCCATGTCGAACTGCCGTTTCAACAGCATCTGGTGCAATTCTACCGAAACCGGATAAAGTAGGTATTTAAGGATGAAATCAAGCTCTAACTCTTAATATAGGTGGTTCCGACGGTGTAGGCATGACTCATGGAGTATTGACACCACCTATAGCAAAGACGGAGACGTCCCGGAACGTTTAGCTAAGCAAACGAATCGATGGGGATTTTACCTCAATATGCCTCTGGGCAGTGGCAGTAGTTTCAGTCTGCCTTAAGTGCTGTCAGTATTACGCCCGATATAAAACTAGTGTTCCAATTACAATAATATATTTGGATGTTGTGGACAAGAAGGATACGGAAAAGCCTCGTTTCTAGACGTTAGCCCCGGAAATTGAGGCAAAGGCTGATTACTAACGTTACCATTGACGTTACCATTGTGACTAGGGGTTTAAGAGCACATCGAGACAGCCTGCTTATGTTTGGGCCTTATTGTCATTGACTTAATTATTTCAGAGCTTGTATTCCCTAGCAAACGTTCTCCACTTATGCAAACGATCATACATGAGGACTTTGCAGAGCTGAGTGGCATTTATTATAATGCATAGCCACCAACTTGGTCTTTAAAAATAAATGTATGCCTTCCTTGTGGACCAGGGCCTTTCAGTTAAATTATCTCTATCCCCAATCAATAACTAAGTTGCAAGTTTACAGTCGTACATGATGTAAAGGCCAAATATGTTTTTATTTTGCTTTTGAAAGCTTCACTATGCATGTAAATCTAGTGTGTATAAAAACATGTTACATTGCCCACCAAGGGTCCAAGATTAACTTCACCAGCCAAACAGTCCCATCTATCAGCCGTGTTCCTTTGGGACCCTGGTACACACATTGTCTTCCCAAGATTCCCATTGTGTACCTTTCTCTCCCCCACCCCTCTCTCTCAGACATCATTTGGTCTTATCCGGATGACCATTGTGGTGGTGCCCTTCCTCTATGTTGGAACTCTGATCAGCAAGAACTTTGCGGCTCTTTTGGAGGAGCATGACATCTTCGTCCCGGAAGACGATGATGACGATGACTGAACACTAGCCTTTTTAAAATGTAAAGTTGAACACCTAGTTTCAATGCTGACAAAAAACAACAACACTTACATACGACCGTCAAGAAATTTACCTTTGTTATTATCACTTGTGTTCCACAGGGTGCTTTGGATCGGTGGTGGGAAAGTGTGCCAGTTGCAATAAAGTGGGAACAGTAGAGTTCGTTGGAGTCAATGAGCACGGTGGTGTTGCGATGCATTCCCTCCCGTTCTCCTCTCTTTCAGCTCGTTTACATTAATATAATTTGAAGAGGTGTCATATCATAATCATGTGAGGCTACAAAGGCGATCTGTCAAGTCTTCACTCCTGTCTGCATGTTGGTGTGTCTTGCAACTCAATAAACAGAGTTAAAAGTACATGAAGAAAAAGTGTTCATTTTTTGGTATTTATTGTTTTTACATCTTTACAGAAACTACCGTAACAAAATCTTTTTCCAAATGTAATGGTACACATGATTCGGATAGGTCCATGTCAGCCCATAGTAACACTACATCATACTTCTTTCTCTTGGTATTTTGTATAGTATTGATGTCACTCTTAAAGGGCCAGGGATTAGTTGTTAGTTGCTGTCCCCCTCTTGCAGGGTAGTATTGGCCATTCTTGGGTGTTCTTTGATGGAGGCCATCTCTAATTGGCTGTGGCTCTTCATCTAACTCAGCTCAGCATAGGCCTCCATGTCGCGGTCAATTAGGCAACCTCTTTCTCCTGCAGTTGGGGTCAGAGCATCACATGCAGTCATAGAAGAGCAGGGAAACCTAACCCTGAACTCAGTGGTGGCTTCATATGTTAATGTGGATGATTTGATTATACAAAAAAAAAATTGACCCCTCTTGGTAAACACAAACCAAATTCTGTTTCATTACAATATAAAACACGGTGCCCCAGTTAACACAACCAAAATGGCTGCTTGACAAGAGAGATATAGAGAGAAAAAGAGAGTCCAGCATATTGCTGTTGAGACCTGATGTTCTGACCTACCACACATTTCCTCTTGGTGTGTTACTATTCGTTTTTATCATATATTATAACAGCAACTAAACTCATACCAGTCATACTATGCATGATAAGAGTACTAGCCATACCGTGAAGAAAAATAAAGGAGAGAACACTGTGTTCTCCAATCCATTAGAATGGGTTCTTCATTCTTGAGGGAGAGAGCCCTTTAAGGACATGCAAATGTTTGTGCAGTCATCCATTGGGATCCGTTGAACATTGCCTCATTCACTTGGTTTGTGTTCCAAACTTTGGACCACCAAAAAGGGTTTCAGGCATTTTAACATCAAGATGGTGGTTTTCAACTGAGACTTACTATATAAGTTATGTGCCAGATGTTAGTATAGGGGTCCCTGTAGGAGCCTGAGGCCCGCTGGGAGGTGAAGTGTGACCAAAATATAAAATGTACACATATATGTATTTTGTAATAAAATGTTTAGTGATTATATATATTTAATAGTCTATTTTTAGTCTTTATTGGCTATCGGTTGTAGCCGACATATCGGCTACAACATTGTAAATATTCTGATTCTGATTACGTTATGGATTGATCTTGATCAAGGGTTAAAAAAAGACTGGGAAAAGTGTGTCCTTGTGGAAACTAGTTTTAACATTATTCTGTCTGTTATAGTATGCTGGGTAAAAGTGATGTGGAATCAACGGTACCTTGGTGAGGGACTGCACTTCTTTCTGTAGACATCTTACTTGCTTCTGGAGATATTCCACTTCACTTGTCTTCTTTCTTAACATAATCTGAATCACACAAATGATGCCGCTATATCAATACGGAAAATTTAAATCACACACCAATGTATGTTCTTTTTTTAGTCTCCAGCTGGTCATAATAATAAGGTAACGCCATCTGCCAGCAGTAGATGGCAGTATTTAACTTCACTCAAATGACCCAAACTACGGATACGTAACGTTGCTGCGTTTTCAATTAGCACCATTGCATTAATGCTACAGGATGGCAAGATAATTATTTTATGATCTCTCTGAACATTCTATACAGAGAGAGAGGGACGCATATTTAAACATTGCACCAGTGCCAAACTCTAAATCGACCCTTGGAAGAGCAAGGAAACAGTGCTACTACTGTGGCAATGCATCAATTGTTACCATTACCTCTACATTGGATGAGCCCTGATCTGTGTGACCAGGGGATATGACCCCTGAACTTTGACCTGTGATGAAACAACGCATGCGGCTGATTTCCTCAGCGAGCTTGGTCTTTAGTTCCTGAAAATGAAGAGGAATAATTTTGTAGAAGATTTTGAAGATTTTGCCAATTTTGCCATTAGATAGATCAACTGCACTGATGATTACATTATTATATTATATGATATACATTGTTGTATTATTTTCTCTCTCTCTCCCCCATCTCTATCTCCCCATCTCTCTCTCTCTCTCTCTCTCTCTCTCTCCATCCTACCTGGTTCTCCCTACGGAGGTTCTCCATCTCTCTCTCTCTGCAGCAGAGCTCTGTCTCTCTGTCCTTGGTGTGGTACTCAGTGTGGCTCAGCTCAGAGCTCCTTTCAGAGTAACACGCAGACAGCACATCCATCTCTGAGCGTAACGACTCAGCCTGAGGCCTGCGAACACCAATGCACCCACGCATGCACGCACATACACAAGCATGCACGCATTCACGCACATACACAGACAGACACACATACACACACACGGACACAAACACACACGCATGCTTACAAACATACACAAACAGTATTCAGCCTTGTGGGACACACCAGAGCCCTTGATGACAGAATCCATGTTTGTATTGTTGCTATTGTTGACTTACACCTGTCCGCTGATGACTGATGCACCTCCTTGTGTGGCTGAATGCCTGACCTTCTCTACCGCTCTCTCCATCTCCTCCTTGTGGGCTCTTTTCAGGGCCTCCATCGCTACAGTGAACAAACAAGATGGCGAGCGGTATTAATAGCATCGATGTGTCCGCATTTGGAGCACTGTGAGTTATGCGAACCAATTTGCAGACTGAACTTTGCTGAGGAGACAGTCCCCGAGCGAAACCATCATCGTGACAAAGGAATACCGAAGTGGACCCACTAGAACACATTCACTGCTGTCGGAGTGAGTAAGTATGTTGTCTACGACTATAAGGGAAGACTGCTCTGTGTTCAACCTAATCTTTGGTCTTTTCATGGATTTTGGTTAGTTAGTTAGTTGGGTTTTATTTTCTTTAAACCATTCATTTTTGTTGCCATATTGTACTCATATATATTATTTGTAATTCTTCCAGCATTATTTTCCTGTTATTAAGATAATAGGCCTCTTGCTACTTGTATTGATGACAGGTGCAAAAACAAAAAAAGACAAATTAATAATACGAATTATTATTGGAAAAATAATTCCAACCCAGTGCTGGCACTCTGATTAACTTATGAGTTATTAGTATAGAGTTGGAAGCAAAAGATGGAGCAGGACAGAGGATCTTAGAGGAATGGATGGACCACTGACAATGACCACTGGGTTTAACTTCCGCTGGTCCACCTTCCCAAGCACAATCTGCTGCCTTTGTTTCTCCTTGTTTCACACCACAGCCCCCTAGCTTGTCCTTACCTCTGGCTGACCCTTGGCTCTCCTCCTGCAGCAGTCTATCCCTATGGGCCTCCAGATCCCGGGTCTCCCGTCCATGTTGGTCCTGCAGTTCCTGAAGGGCCGTCCTGTGAGCAGCCACCATGGCCTGTATCCTGGCCCTGCAAGGGGCCCCGGGGCCACACGGACTATCCACCTCCATCTCCATGGGCACCCTCTCTCTTTTGATGCCCTCCACTTGTTGTCTGAGCGAGAGGGCCTGGTTCAGGGGCAGAAGGGGGAGGAAAGAAAATCTGTTTTACATGATCCGTTGCTGTAGGTATCATGCTCATTACACATAGCCTGGGGATTTGGGTGATTTGAACCAGGAATAAAATGTTTCTACGTCTATTTGATCTGTTTGCCTCCTGCATTCATGGTCATTATTTTTCTTTTGTGAATTTCATGTGCAAAAACATCTTGAAGTGATTTCACATTTCACATATTCCTTATAGTTATTCTGCAAGGCATCTTTACAGTTTTAACATTGTTCAATGTCCTACCTCTTTTTGAAGGGCCTCTGCCGTGCGTGATTGGGCCATTTGGCTGCCATTCATGGACGGCAAAGACTTTTGGGTGCTCAGGTTATCGGTTTGGGAACCAAGCGGTGGCCGGTAGGTCTCTTCACGGCTTGACGGGTAGGTCTCCGAGCGAGGGAGTGGCGGGCAATCCTCTGTGGGGCCTGACTGATGTGTGGGGGCTCCAATGAGAGACTGAGGAGTCATGTCCCTGAATGACACTCTCTCGAATTCATCCCACTTCCTGTTGAGTTCAGAGTCCATAGTGTCAGTTACAGGCACCGGCACGCTCCCCTTCTTCAGCTCCATGGAGTCCCACCTGCTGTTCATCTCCATAAAGGTGATGCCCTCCTCAAACCACTTGTTCCTCTCCTCCAATCTCTTAGCCTGGTCCCTGTCCCAGCCCTCCCCTGCCTCTCTCTGACTGGCCGGAGACAGGTCAGGGGGCTTGGCCTCCAGATCTGGGTCTACACAATCGGTTTGGTGGCGAGCAGCTCTGCGGAAGGTGGCGGCGGGGCCGTTAACGCCGGTAGCGGCTGGAGAACGTTCATAACTGGACTCTCTGCAGGCGCGCAGAGTGGGCGGTTGGCATGACGACGGCCGCTGGGACAGGGGGTCCTCTTTCTCACTGCCGGTATCTGATTGGCTTAGTTTTGAACCAGGGGGAAATGTGAGGATCATATTGCACGTCAGAAGTAAGACAATTATTTATGTTCTCCACACAACAATGATGCTGTCTGATCTTTTTGACCATGCTCAGGAATCTAGAAAATGGGCTTTTGAAGACACGTCCTCTAGCATGCTCAAGTTATTCCAAGGGCACATAAAACAAATACAATTATGTATATATTAGCTGGTACATATTATTGACTAATATGTTAATTAAAGATACTAAGAGTAATAAGTAACATCTTATGAATGTAAAAACTGCAGCAGTTTTCCTTTATGATGAGTGGTCCTAATTTACTTTGAGAAAAAAGTATTATATGCAGGTATGCAGCAATATTTTGCAATGCTTTTGCAAGACTGTGTAATGTAGAGAATCACGACTCCCAATTGCGTCAGTACTTTCTACCCTATATATTAGAGCCCAGCATGCAGCCCACTTGCACACTATTGTCCAACATAATGGCCAACTTACTGCGCGTGGTTCTGGATGGCCTGCTTTAGCAGTTTGATCCAGTTCCTCCGTATTCTGGAGGTCATAGCAGACAGAGTGAACACTGCTCTCTTTGTCTGGCGGAGATGGAGGCGATAAAGACATACATAAGTAAATGGCAAACAAGAGAAAAGCAGAAAAATAAAAGCTGAAGCGTTCAATTTGTTTTTGTTTGTGTGGAAGCGGCATTGCTGTCCATCTGTCTTTGTGTGTGTATGTGTGTATGTGTGTGTGTGCGTGTGTGTGTGTTAGTGCGTGTGTTTGCACAAATGCATGCCTGCAGCGTGTGTGTATTTGTGTCTATGTGTGTGTTTGTGTGTGTGTGTGTGTGTGTGTGTGTGTGTGTGTGTGTGTGTGTGTGTGTGTGTGGCATTATGTGTTTTTTGTCTGTGCATGTGTGTAGAACATAGAATGACTAAACATTACACATTAGTTACGAACATGAATTTGAAAGCCGTGATTTTTCTCTACTTCACAGTCGGACACATTTACACAAGTCCCGAGCTCAATCTCTCCTTCTGGGTCATCTGACTGCAACACAGCAGAAAGAAACAGAGAAACAAGACAAACAGTACCTCCAAATGAGTATAGCAATCATAACCATTTACATGCCTTCATTTATATTAACCAAGTGCTTTAAAGTGTTGAGTAATTTTTATTAAATGTATTATTATGTAATATTTTTTCGTCTTTTTTAAATAATATATAATACTATTTTGTACTTTTTGTCATTTAAATACTATTCAAAAAACCTTTATAAGATACAGTGGTTATTGTATAGATATATTGTCAAAAAGGAAGAAAGAAATCATCAAACGTGAAAGAACTCATAAGCCAAACTGGTATCAGATATACACAATATATTGCACTCTTGTTTAGATTAAATGTGTACCATTTAACGTGTTACTCTATTATACTTTATTTTAATAAGCCTGTTGCAATGCCCCGTGGATGGAGCACTGATTGGACTAACCTCTTCAGCCTCCAAGTCCCTGTAGTATTTCAGTGCCACATCATCCAAGACAAACCAGTGCTTCGTCCACTAATAGGCAAAAAATATTACATTTATTTCATAGACCCCCTTTTTCAGACGACAGTAATGAAAATAAAAATAAAGATTTGTGAAGATGCAGAATGCACCAAAAATGGATCTCTTTCTTGGTGCTGTACATGGTGTGTCAGAATGTTAGGGGGTGAAATATACGTTCCTACCTTTCCATCTGTCTCCAGCTTGCACATCCATCCCTGGAAGGGAGCGATACCCAGCTGCAATGAGACCCCGGTTTCAAACAGGATGAAACATCATTCAGTCCAAAGTGCAAAATGGTCATTGTAAGAAGAAGTCAGACTGCTTCTAAGTGCTGTGCGTATGTCTTGCATAACATTCAGCAACAACTATAATGACAACGATGCAGGGAGGAGATTCATTGTTGTTGACAATACACATTGAAACTAATTCTCAACACAACAGGATGAATTCTGAACATGATGGGGGGAGAAAGTGTCGTTATCAAGCCGAAGAGAAGGGAATAATTTAGAGACAAACAAAAGAGAGATAGAGAGGGGGATTCAAAGGAGAGTGAAAATAAAGTGAAATGGAGGAGGGAAAGATGGAGGAGGCAGAGCTTGAGGAGAATTACCTGCTCCAACTAATAAGAGTTTAAGCTGGTTTAAATATGTCAACACCCCACAGAGAGGCAGTACCTACCATAAATGAATGATGTCCGAGTTAGGAGAGAAAGTCAAAATAGTTAGTACACTCATTACATGCTTGTAATGGCTGTTTCTGATTGGCTCTGGTGGTGAATCATTGGATAATTATTATAGCGACAAAATATGATTATTCTGATGATTATTCTGAATATGATAAACATGAAAACATGTTACAGCAACAGCAATCGTTAAAGAGAGACTCAAAGGGATGACTCGCACCTGCATTGGGGTGGGTTCAGAAAGTACTCTCTCTTTTGCAGATTTACGCTTCCCTGTGTGATGGTCTGAACCCTGAAATGGAGTCACAGAGACGTGTCATTGAGGGTCCTTTGCTGTTGTTGGTATTTTGAACCCAAAGGTCCACTGGATATGGACGCGTGGACCATGCTAGTCCTCTGTGGTACCTGTGAGTACAGCGATGTAGCAGATGGCTGTCGGGACAGCCCTCCATCTTCCTGGTCCCGGTACTTCTCCCTTCGGTCTCTGCCTCTCTCCCTGCCTCGACCTCTCTCGTCTAGTTCAGCCCTGACGCTGTGTGCATTTATCTCCGGTTGATAACTGAGACACAAGAAATATTGACAGCATGAAAACGCAGAATAAAGGAAAGCGAAGAGTAATACATTATATTCTAGAAATAATGTTGCTGTATCTACCACCTCTTATGTTCTTCTGTGTAAATTCTAAATTGTATTTATATTCTCTCTATTAAATCCATGTATATGTTTTTGTAAAATCTAGTTTGTGTTTTATGTGTAGAGATCGAAATACATTACATGCCCAAAATTAAGAAAAATATATAAACCTATTCCTTCCCAAGTATTTGTATGGACTTCTTTGTGAACACATAGAATAAGAAAATTTAAGATAGTTAAAACATAGGTAATTTAATGTCAAGCAGTCACACACAGAACACAGAACACAGAACACACACAGAACTCTTGCTTCTGGCACTTTTGTGTGAGGCAGATTTTAGTTTGGGCTCGTCCTGTATGTCTAGTCTATGCAGTGTGACACGTAGAGAAAGAACCGCACAATTTATACAACCAAAATAAGAACTATACAACCAATATCTATATATCTCTGTAGATCAGCTTCATAGCTCCAAAACGATGGTACCCTGTACCCTGCTGTGACCCACCTGGGAGTCCTGGCCCTGTAGTCCCTGCGGGGGCTGGGGCTTTGGGTCCTCCTCCTGGAAGCTGGGAGGTCCTCCTCTGGCTCCAGGTTGATCCTCGGGATGTCCGCGAGGACGATGTAGTCGTCTATGGTCATCCCCGCCTTGGAGACACATTTAGAACAAAAAATAGTCTTTATAGATCTTTATAGACATGGACTCATGAATGAACAAAACATGAAGTTACCTCTTCAAGTTCCACCGGGGTCTGTTTGGGTTCAGAGGTCAGTAGGGCATCCAGGCCTCTTCTCACATTGCTGCGGCTCCTATCACCGTCTTTACTGCTGCTGTCGTTCCCCTTGTCGGTTTCCATGGTCGCAGCAGGCGACTTCGGAGGATGGGCAAGGAGATGGGGTTCGGCGTCTCGCCTTGGCGGAGAGGAGCCTTGTGAGAAGGCAGCACTACGCAAGGAGTGAGCTGAGCCGCGCCAGGAGCCCTCTGGAGGACTGGCTTCGGATCTGCCCGACCTTTCCTTGTCCCTGGTTCTACTGGCGAAGTCAAGTCTACTGTCCCTAGAGTGGAGCTCTGTCCGGGGTGTGTGGCTGTGCGTTCCTCGACCACTCCTAAGCGGCGAGACTTCGCGGCTGTTCCCAACAAGAGTGTCGGCCGAACTGTTGACGGCCGTTCTGCCTCTTGAAGAGCTCTCGTACTGTGCCGGCGGACCGGCCAAGGAGCCGTGGCGAGAGAGCGTTTCGAGGTTCCTGTAGAGCCTCTCGGAGTCCAAGCCGTGTCCGGCGTAGGTCTGAGACGGACGCCTGGACTCTCTGCTGCGGCCCCGCGGCGCCGACCCTCCGTTCGGTATGCAGGCGGAGTCACCGCGCGTGTGGGTCGGGCTCGCCCTGGAGGTCGAGACGCTTCCGGAGACGATCGACTCCCTTCTGCGCGACGGACTGGACCGTCTCGACGCATGCCCGGACGGAGCGTGGGACGGCGGTCGGGAAGGGTCGTGAGATGACACGTTGGACTGAATTTGACCCCTGGACTGGGAACCTCGTCTATGGGAGCCGTGGGGAGACCCGGTGGGCCTGCAGCGCTCCGGGCTCTTGGAGTAGTGGCGGGACGGGGAGTTCTCCAGCGACTCGCCCCTGCCCCTGAAGTTGGAGTGATAGGTGTATCTCTGCGGAGATTCGCTCCTCCAGGTCTCCTGGATGAAGGTATCGGTGCTCCTTCTCTGAGAGGGGATGCCCAGGTTTACGGTCCTGAACGGGACGCAGGCTTTGGGTTCGGGGCTGTGGTGGCTGGGCAGGGGCCGTCCTCTCTCATAGTGGCGGTACGGACGCTTGTTGGAGTCCTCAGAGCGCTGTTCGCTGTACCCCCTGCGTTCTCGAGAGACGTAGGTTCTCTCCTGCTCCTGATCTCCTCTGGACCCCAGAGCTGTTCAATAAATAGATTTGGGAACATTTATGTACGTGCCCAAAATCTGTGTGTTAGACTTTAGAAATATAGTATAAGGCACTGTCTTTCGGAAATAATTGAAAAGCGATCAACTCTCTATCCACTAAAAGCTCTGGACCTAGATGGCTAACTAAATCGCCCCCATAAATCTAAATTCATCCCACTTTTTTGCTCAGGAGATACACTCTGGGATTCTGTGTAGGGATAATACAGATATAATAAAAAAAGAAGCACTGTAGTAGAAGTAGAAGAAGATGTTGATACATAAGTGTTAATAGCAAATAAAGTGAATATGGTTGGGTTTGCGGAGGGAATCCACAGTGTTTGAAAAAGCACTGTGGTTCGAACTGGGCAATATTTGATTAGAAAGGCTGTCCATAATGTCTTGTTCAGATTTGATTGGATGTTGATAGTCAGCTGACTAAGTTATTACATATTTTTGGGGTATTTTTGCTTTTGCTAATTAATTGCTTTTTGCGCATTAAGTAAGGGCACTAACCCCCTGCTCCAAGAGTTCAATGGTTGACACATCACATTGCTTGATGACTGCACTGTGTCTGACCTGATGGCCGGCGAGACCTGTCTCTGCTTCTCCTCTCATCCATCCTCTCTTCCATCCTCTCGTCCATCCTAGGGTTGGTACTGAGAGACGGGTCCAGTCCTGTCATATCTGGCAGAGCCAAGTGTTGGAGATCTTGGATGAGGGAGCAAATCCTCCCTGTCAGTTCACACGGGTCTGGGTGCAGGGAGATGGTGCAACCACACACATCAGCAACACCACAGTTTTCTGATGTTTCAGAAAAGGCTTTTCTTTTCTTTTTTCTGTGTTTTATGGAATTGCCTGAAGTTGCCATTGGTAACTCATGAACGTTTTGAAATTGGATAACATAAAAAAGAAGTTGCAAATTAGGTCAAAAGGTCAAAATGACCCTGGCAGAACCGAAACACTTATCACAAAAGGTTAAAACACCAAATGTCGTAACATAATAAGGCAGTCAGCCAGTGAGCCCTGTGAGTCTATTCTTGGTAAAAACGGGTTTCAGAAATGCAGATCAGAGGATACAGTTCACCTGGATTGAGTGTCGGTGTCACAGATATTGAGTTCCCACCCTAGTGATGTCATCACGGGGGAAGTCGCGGTTACCACAGCCGAGACGTTGTCGTCATCATCTTCGTCCTCCTTCTTGATATATGGAAGGACACACAATACCATGTCACACTATTCAACTTTTTTTAAATAACCATGTTGTTACAGTATTGACAAGACAATGAGTTTAATCCAGTGACAGTCAAAGCCATCGATTGAACTGTAGCTGATTTTTAAAGTTGCATCAGTCATCCTTTATTGGTGAGTTGCCAAGTATGAAGAAAAGCAATTCTGTCAACCATGTCAT
>JACYXH010000810.1:1967500-2017500 GCA_026745465.1 Lota lota | reverse complement strand
CCCTCTCCCTCGCCCACACACTGTCACGGACCCAGAAGGCTGCGCGCGCTGAGCAGGGGCGTCACAGTAGTTCATGCGCGGCGGCAGAGCGTGGGCGCAGTTTTGGACCATGGTGCAAAAAACACCTCGGACCGAACATGAAAGTATCTAAGTTTTTAAAAGGTTGCTATTTATTTAGTGGCTTGTAGAACAAATATTATAACAACTACAAGGCGAACGAAAAGGGACCCGTAGCATGAAACCATCGTCCTCTCTAAAGTAATTTTGGACCCACCGTAACATAAGGTAAATACTACACCATTTATCTTCATATGTATACACCTGTTTGGTTTGAAACTATAACTGTAGCCTACTTGAATATCCATGCCATTTTCCAAATGCATATGTTAAAAGGATTCATAATGAAATTCTCTATAATCATAAACCATAACATGATTCCATATCAATGCCTTTATGTCGTGAACTGCTGGCTCGATGTGTCCTGTCAAACTGGCATAACCAATCATCGATAATCACGTAAAGTAATCAATTATTGTCAAAAATGTCCCTCTCGCTTTATACTAAGTCAAGCGTGAAAACGCGACGCTTAAAATAGAAAGAGATTTTGAAATGGATCGTTCACTTCAAGGGAAATATTCACTCTCGCGCGTGGCGAACATTCCTGTAGGGTGCATTGATTTTCAGGACTGGACAGTTCCGCGTGCCCTCGGTGTCATTGACAGATGTCACGGCTTCTGCATCTGCTTACCCGATAAACTTTCATCATTGTATTTGAGCAGTCTACCATAGGTCGTAGTACAAGCCGACGCACATAAAAGTGACGTCAACATTTAAAAAATCGGAATTACATTCAATGTAGTATAACAATTATAATGTTTTTAGAAAGATGAGCAAATAGTCGTGCAGAGGTGATGTTGATGGTCAATGTTAGGCATCGCCACCATAAACAATGCCAATAGTGCAAATCAATTTTATTTTACTTTATATGCCATATGGCTGAGCCAATACGATATTAATGTAAAGTTGTGAAACTACATTCTGTTTGAAAATCAGAATACAGCAATTAGGCAAAATGTCTACACTTCAAAATACAGTTTCCCACCACATTTCTACAACAGTGCATTTGTGGATGATTTATCTCCATGATAGAGTATTGTGTATTCCCTCTCTGTTTTGTGGAGATAGTAATAAAGATATGTCGGAACAAAAAACCAAAGGGACATAATAACAAGGATACCTATTCACTCTCTCTCTCTCTTTCTTATTTTCTTTGTTTTATTCCTTCAAACTCCCCTCAAATCCCAGATTAAAGAGACAGGGATTAGATTGTGTAGCGACAGACCCCTACCTTTCATGCTATGGTTTGAGGGTGGGGATTAAGGGATTGTAATCTGGTATTTGATAAGGGGCTTCCTTATCATCCTGTCCAAATACACACACACGCACGCACAGCCCTCAAAGACTGTGATAAAGACCCAGAGACACACACATTACTAGTGTATTTTCCCATGGGATTAATCAAATCAGGATGTTTATTCCGCTGACGTATCTGGACTGCGATGCGTCAGGAGTTTGACATTTCTGATGTCATAGTTCACCTGACACAGTTTAAGTCACGCATAGTCTTTGTAGGTCAGAAAGATTTAATGATCTTCCTGCCATTGCAAAGGTCTCATGGGGAAACACAGCAAAGGAACTGCCACCTGTTTGTGTGGGTGTGTCAGTGTGTTTGTGAGAGAGAGAGAAAGAGAGAGAGAGAGAGATAGAGAGAGAGAGAGAGAGAGAGAGAGAGAGTGGACATATGTAGTGTCCACTCTCTGGTTTGCCTTAAGACATGAGATAATGCTATACACATATTGATAATGCTATATGCTATGCATATATGCAAATATTCTTATATGACCCAATAATCATGTATCGATTAATCACACACAGTCTCATAAATTCCCCGTTGCTGTATAGGTCGTTGTATTTCCTGTCTCGCGTGTGTGTGTGCTGACATACAAACCCACTTGTGTGCAAGTTAACTCTGTGTCAGACAATTAAACCCTCTCACTGTGGTTTGTTTACACTTTGCTTTTATCTGCTTTGTCTTCCTGTCCGACCACGTCCCCGTCCCCCCCGTCCCCCCCACACACACACCTCCTTCTTTAAAGGGTCTGTCCTAGCTGTTCCTCCACCAGCCCAGAGTTGTTCCTATGGAGACGACTAATAACTATCATCACTGAGTTAATTACAGCTGCTATCGCTCAGGGACATATGGACCTGTCTTGCTCACTGCCCAGAACACCAGTTAGAACCGTTCTTACATCTAAAATACATGCTCAGAGGCCCAGTGGGCTATTTTAAGGCAAAAATTTAACTTGCAGTTGAACAGTTAAATAGGAAGATGGATTGAAATATTCTTACATTACTCAAGTCAATGGAATTCATTGAACTAAATCAATGAATCAATCCCAAAAATATCAAACATCAGTTTTCTTGTCTCTGAAAGTACCTTTGAGTCAAAGTTCAGAAGTGTTCCTTTTCCCACTGAGGGAAATAGAACACTTCTCCTTGCGTTTTTGAGGAGATTATGGGCCTTTCTCAATATCAAGTACACCAAGTTCGGACTTGGTAAGTACGACTCGGGAGTACGCAGTGCTGCTGGTTGTTGTGAAATGCATTCTGGGATACTCTACTGTCCCAAGTCCACAAAAGTCCCCTCCCGATACATCCTGGATCAAATGTGCAGAGCAAGAACACATCCGGGCATTTTGAGCGTACTTGGCTAGAGGCAGACTTTTGAATGGAACAGTACTTGGGCTGCGACTGATGACGTTTCACAAGTGCACAAGAACACAAGTACAGACAAGAACGCAGATTGAAAAACGGCTTAAGACACAAAGCCACAAAATATAGTTCATAGTTCCAATTATAGACTTTTATCACAGAGGTGTAGTCATAGAGGAGAGCAGGTGTAGCTCATTAAGTAAATTATGGGTCTGTCGGCGTGCCAGTTCCCATATTAACATCATGAGGAACACCTGTGTACCTACTACCCCAACAATATCATCTCCTATTGATTAGGCTTGTTGCTGGATATGCACTCAAAAAAAATCCACAAAACAATTTCACTTCCTTCAGTGAGCTCCTTTTGTTGCTTGAAAATCGGCATCTGTGGTTGCACACTACAAACTGACACGATCTTCTCAGACATTTCTTAAAACATCTTAAAACCAATGTGAACTCATTTCAGCCACAGGCCTTATATTCATCTCGCTTATGATTCCCAGAGTAAATGGAGAGGTAGATGGGGCACCTCTTCATCCCTCATTGAGGGAACACTCAGGCCATGTGGATGCTGATGTCTCCCCACTGTTGGGATTATATTTATATTATATGCTAATGATATGTATTTATATTTCCACAGGATTGCACCTTATATCTGGCCCAGTAGCAGTGAGTGGCTGTCATCGGTCTAGGAGGGAGAGTGGGAGAGGATCTACTGATATAGCAGCTATGATGCTATGTTGCTAGGGTGGTTGGTGCTAGTGTGTTAGGGTGGTGGGTGCTAGGGTGCTAAGGTAGGTGTTAGGATAATAGGGTGGTGGGTGGCAGGGTGCTAGGGTGTTAGGGTGATAGTGTGGTGAGTGTTAGGGTGCTAGAGTGATGGTTGTTAGGATGCTAGGGTGTTAGGGTGCTAGGGCTGCTGAATGGGTATTATAAATTAAGGGTTGATGCACAAGCTAAGAAGCATACGATGTATTTTTCACCTCCCCCCATTGACACAACAACACCAAGGAAAGAAACGCAGTCATTGGGGGAAAAAAAGAAGTTCCCAAGAACATCATTGCATCACCTTGGCCAATAGAGGTCTGCCTGGTCAACTGGATCACTTCAAACATATTCATGCCTCAGCCAATGGCCTTTGTGTCGCTATGTTGGTTATGCAATGATGCGCCTTTTGGCTCCCCTGGTCACTAGGTTTATGACACCTAATAACAAACAGTGGTCACCCTCTGACCTTGTCACCAGGACAAATAACAGATCAATTGTTCTATCAGTAGATTACTACTGATTCAACTCTTTTGCAGACCTCTGCCCTTGCAACTGCTGGACTGGTTTTCCAGGGCTAGTTAGCCTGAAGGTCCTTCGGCTAACTGCTAGCAAGGACCCCAATCAATAAGCTGTTATTAAACATGTCTGTCTGATCTGCGTCAGGCAGGGGACATGGTCAACGTTTACAATGAGAGTTTGTGTTAATTGTGTTTGGATGAAGGAATGCATCTCTGCTCACCCTGTTATTACACACGGTAGTTTATATCTTATGCCTATTTGTGATTCAACTGGTGATTTAAAGTGTAATATAATAAACCCCCTTTCTTTTCTTAATCCCTAGGAGATGTATGACCGGGATGAGGTGCTGACATGTCCCGCAGGACAGATTTGATCCCACATCGTCACCTCATCCCTCAAACAGGATTTTAATGGTTGGAACGATCCGTCCCGGAATCCACTACTGCCACCAGAGACACAGTCTGGTTATCACTGGCGCCATGGGAGCAGTGAGAGTCAACAGGTGAGTCGCTGAGGACCGTGTAGGACCTCGCCACAGCTCTTAGCACCAAAGGTTCCCTAACCTTAACCCTTTACTTTTAGTAAACCTAGGAAAACGTTATGTGACCTTTTATATCTGGCACTGTTCTTTTATTGTAAAGGTACATTTGACATCATGTCCCTTAATTCCCCCTTAACTCCCCTCTCTGTTATCTCTCTGAAGATACAGCATCGTATCCACAGACGAGGACACCCTGAAGATCTCCAGCCTGGGTCTCTACAACGGCCACGGGCCCCTCACACAGCAGACCCTGACTGGGGCCCGGGGCAGGAGCGAGGCAGGAGGAGGAGGAGGAGCGAGCGGCGGTGGGGTGGAAGAGGCAACAGGAGGCGGAGGCGGAGACGGAAACGGAGATGGAGACGGAGGAGGGATAATATCCCTGAGAGCCGCCAGCGAGCCGGTCCTGTACAACGGCCGGCGGCCCTCTCCATCGCGGCGCCTGGGAGTGGACCTGGCCATGGGCTGGGGCCTGCATAAGGGCCGCCTGCGCAGCCGCTTCGTGAGGAAGAACGGTCAGTGCAACGTGGTCTTCAACAACATGGAGGACAAGCCACGGCGCTACCTGGCCGACATCTTCACCACCTGCGTGGACATCCGCTGGCGCTACATGCTTCTCATCTTCACCACCACCTTCCTCCTCTCCTGGCTGCTCTTCGGCCTAGTGTTCTGGGGAGTGGCGTTGGCACACGGGGACTTTGACCTTCGGCTGACCCCGGGGGCGGAGCAGCCTGCGGGGGTCACGCCGAGAAGCTCCGAGTGGCGGCCCTGCATCCTCCATGTGCAGGGCTTTATCGGGGCGTTCCTCTTCTCCATCGAGACCCAGACCACCATCGGGTATGGCTTCCGGTGCGTCACGGAAGAGTGCCCGGTCGCCGTGGTGACCGTGGTGGTCCAGTCCATCGTGGGCTGCATCATCGACTCCTTCATGATCGGCACCATCATGGCCAAGATGGTGCGGCCCAAGAAGCGGGCGCAGACGCTGCTGTTCTCGCACAACGCCGTGGTCGCGCTGCGCGACGGCAAGCTCTGCCTCATGTGGCGCATGGGCAACATGCGCAAGAGCCACATTGTGGAGGCGCACGTGCGGGCGCAGCTCATCCGGCCGCACGTGACGGAGGAGGGTGAGTACCTCCCGCTGGAGCAGACGGACATCGACGTTGGCTACGACGACGGGCTGGACCGGCTCTTCCTTGTGTCGCCGCTGGTGGTGGTGCACGAGATCAACAAGAACAGTCCGCTGTACTGCCTGAGCCGCGATGAGCTGCAGAGGGACAACTTTGAGATCGTGGTGATCCTGGAGGGCATGGTGGAGGCCACAGCCATGACCACGCAGGCGCGGAGCTCCTACTTGGCCCGCGAGATCCTGTGGGGCCACCGCTTCGAGCCCCTGGTGTTTGAGAAGGGCTACCGCTACCACGTGGACTACTCCCGCTTCCACCAGACCTACGAGGTGCCTGCCACGCCTCACTGCAGCGCCAAGGAGCTCTACCGCATGCGGGGCAGAGACGCCCGCGCTTCCTCCTCCTCTGCTGCCTCCTCCTCCTCCGCCCGCTCACATTCCCCGTCGCCGTTCGTGCCGCGGGCGAACCACCGCCTCCTGCCTCCTCACTCACCCAGCGCGTTCTGCTACGAGAATGAGGTGGCGCTGTGCTGCGGCGACGAGGAGGAGGAGGAGGAGGAGGAGCGAGGACAGGAGCAGGAGGAGATGCAGGAGAAGATGCAGGCCAAGAAGGAGGTCGGCTGGAATGACCTGCGTCTGGGCTTCAAGGAGAGGTTTGGGGAGGAACAGGCCGTGGAAGCGCTGTGCGTCCTCGACATAGAGAGCCAGATCGACTATGACAGACTCCAGCCGGCGCTTCCGTTGTACATCAGCAGGGAGTCTGGGGTGTAAAAACATGTAGGCTTACATCCGGGTTGATTATGTGACTCGTCGCTTTCCCTCTCTGTTTGTGTGTTGATCCAGTTATTGCATTGACAATACAAGGAATGGAAGCAAACGCAATTGTATCGTATTATTTATCAGAGATATGGATATCTACAGTGCAAGTATTTAAAGTCAAAGAGGTCCATGTTGTACTAAATCTTTCATCTCTTTAAAAAAACATTTACAGCATTGCATATTCCAGTTAATATTTAACATGATTTAATTTTGTAAATACTGTCGAAGGCGTTACATGTAACTGCAGATTAGTGTCATGAATGAGTTTCAGAGTGTCTTCAAGAGCGAACAAAAGACCAAGGGTCCTCATTTGAGGGAATGTCTAATATTCCAGTTTGCACACGTATTCTTAGCCTGGGAACCAGACAAATCTCGCGAGCTCATGTTTCATTTTCTCTGCAGATAAGGTCTGGCTCCCCTTCCATACGAAAATATTTCTGCCTGGTACGAAATACACAGATCAATCACAACGGTTGATCTAATATGAGACGGGATAATTACGAGCGCCGCATTTTCAACAACAACAAAGATGGCTGCCGCTGATGTACAATGGTCTGTTGATTCTGCTATCGAGAGAGTATGAAACAAACTGGACGGTACAATTTCACAAACAGAAGAACAAACGACTGCACTTAAAGCTTTTGTTGAGAAGAAAGATGTAAGTTGCTTTGATTGGTTGAAGGCCTATCCAATTGCGTCCAGAGGCATTTTTGTCTGTTCCCGTTGGTGACGCCCCTTGGAAATCCAAAAACGATCGGAGAGGTTCCAGACTAATTGCAGTTTGCAATTCGTCTGATGATACCAGGCTAACAAATTCTAGTTTCAGAGTTAGGATGATGATGTATTTTCTTAGGACCTATGGGAACTTCCTGCTTGAGATTTGTTTTCTAAATGAATTATATTCAGAATGAATCATATTCCATAATCAATTGTAGATAATGAAGACCAAGAAATGAAAGCATGACCCAGCCCTTATTCAAACTAGTATGTATAGCAACATGAGTAAAGTACTCTATTCTGTCATTTCACCATTATTCAGACTTTGTAACAGTGCTGTTTTGTATGAATTAAACATTATATTAAACAGCTGCATGTTTTCTTCTACAACGGTTCCCCTCAAAGGAATCTTCCCACTTCCTGTCGAAGCAGTGGTTACTCAGGGTCGAAGGTCAACACACCATTGTTCGCGACCTCATCAGGTGAACGCCCTCAAATTCCACTGGTTGCTTGGGTTTATACAACCAAGCCAATCCTCAGGTAACATCCAGATGTATTAACTTTGATGTTATAGAACAACGTAGTTCCTGTAGGGAGATAGGAGAAGCTGCACAAAGTTCATGTGTCGATCTAAATATATATCTACCTTGTTGTCCTTTTCATCATCATCCTAATGATACATTAGAGACTATGAAAAATATAGAGGTATGTACATATAGGTATGTACATATATGTCCATCAGAGAGAGAGAGAGAGAGAGAGAGAGAGAGAGAGAGAGAGAGAGAGAGAGAGACAGGGCAAGAGACAGGGCGTGAGAGGGCGAGAGAGAGAGAGGGCAAGAGAGAGGGCGTGAGAGGGCGAGAGAGAGAGAGAGAGAGAGAGAGAGAGAGAGAGAGAGAGAGAGAGAGAGAGAGAGAGAGAGAGAGAGAGATTGTATACCATCAGCCGGTATGTAATACTGTTGCACGGGCTCCCTCAAGTGGCGGTTAGTGGTACGATAAGGTGTTTAGTACCATAATGTTCTCCAAGGGGCAATCGCAATTTAACAGTTAATGGATGGACAATGGAACAGATGCCTGAATTTACTTTTGTTGAACTATAGAAAAAATAATATTATAAATATATTCCAATCAATAATGGTTGTTAGAACACTAAGTTGGACTTCCACTTTGTTTAATGCCAGGTTAATATTGGTGCCCCTTGAAATCCATGAACGGCCCTTTTAGTTCTGTGTGTACTCATATTAAGAGGGTATTAAGTGTCCTAAGGCTGTACTAAGACTGACAGAAGTGTAGTAAGGTTTTAAGATATTAAAACCGTTTCTCCTGGCATGTAGATTTTCTGTCTTCTTGAGCTTGAATTCCATCAGACCTCTATTTATACTGATGGCCTGGAACAGGGTGTCTGGTAGAAAGGGGGATTTCTTGTCAATTAAGTCCATTGTTGACTTCAATGATGCTAAGAGAACCCCCTCCTCTGGGGAATACCCATATCTTTGTTGTGAGCCTCTTTGGAAACAATTCCATTCAAAACCAACTTTATTTGTCTAGTAACAGCACAACACAGTATTGTTTTCAGCTGGCTTTTGCCTTGTTTGTTTTATGCATGCAGTTTTAACGAAAACATTACACTTTTAACGAAAACATTACACTTTTAACGAACAATTTTAACGAAAGATATTTGAACAAAAAACGTTTGGATATATTACTGTAACATGACAATACTTCAACAGGTCAAGTCAACAATGGCGATTCACACAATCTCACCATCAGTATCTAGCCAGGTAGGAGGAGAAAACTCTTCATCTGACTTTTCTCTCTCTCAGCTGTAATCTAATCTAACCCCTGCTCACTCTGACGAGACATTTCCCCCCTTCATCCCGATATCTCTATCTCTCTGCTGTTGTCCCGTCTTGACTCCCTCGCTCCCGTCTGATGTCAGTTCATTAGCCCTGTCGTCAGCCCCCTGTCATTAGCCTCTTCACTAGCCACCAGCTGGGCCACCTCTCTGACCCCAGTAAGACATGCTAATGACTCTGCCTCTGATGTGTGTGTGTGTGTGCAGTGTGTTTGTGTGTGTGTGTGTGTGTGTGTGTGTGTGTGTGCGTGTCCACGTGTGTGTGTGTCCCTGTGTGTGTGTGTGTGTGTGTGCATGCGTGTGTGCATGCGCGTGTGCGTGTGTGTCTCTATGCGTACTCTGAATGTTACCAATGTGCACATGGAATGCACATTTGCGTGTGTGTATGTGTGTGTGTATGTGTGTGTGTGTGTGTGTGCATGCTTTCTTGCGTGTGTTTGTGTGTGGTTATTTGCCTTTTTATTTGCGTGAAGAGACACATTTGTGAACATGTGCAGAGATCAGTGTGTGATGCTGTGTTGCTGTGTGTGTGTGTGTGTGTGTGTGTGTGTGTGTGTGTGTGTGTGTGTGTGTGTGTGTGTGTGCGTGCGTGTGTGTGTGTGTGTGTGTGCCTGTGAGTACATGTGTGTGTGTTTGTGTGTATGTGTGTGTGTGTGCCTGTGTCGGTGAGTGCATGTGTGTGTGTGTGTGTGTGTGTGTGCATGAGTGTGTGTGTGTGTGTGTGTGTGTGCACTCAGCAGGGGACAGTGTTAGGCCCTAAGTGCTGTGACTGGGGGATCCGTGACTCCATAATGAGCTGCTGTGGAGATGTGGAGCGCGGCTGCGTGGCTCTGAGGCTGACTGAGCAGCATTGTGTGGGCTGCAGCACAGAGAAAGAGAGCCTGGCTTGGGGAAACACCCCAGGGCACATATAGCCTCAGACCAGGCCAAGCTGTCTGATTGACTGCTGGGCCAGGGGTCCGGTGAGCAGCTACTCTGCATCTGTCTGTCTGTGGCCCCTGTTTGGATCGCTTGCCTGTTGACCTGTCCCGTCTTTACCTGCCTGTGTCTCTGAGGACTTTTACTTTCTAGAGCAGTGTTGTTACCTTTGTAATTAAGATGACAGTTTGATTATGTTCAGTTTTTAACGTCTGAAATCATCATCATGAAATAATTGTTACACAGATGAATTTGGATGAATTTGGAAGACTTTTTTTATTACCTAAATTGTATCATGATATGGAGTTATGCTATATGAATAGAACAAAAATAATGTTACTAATTCCAATATAATAACAGCAGCAGCTATGACTACTCTTTTAGATCAATGATAATAATATAATGTGCCATGATGTCTCCAATCATTGCATAGAAGAGGCCATTAAACCTGACAGTATCAAGTCGAAGCCATTAAGACGATAAAGGCCTGCATGTTCCCCATGCCTGCTAAATGAGTAGTGAACATTTATTCATCACGCTTTTTATGGAGCCATGAAGCCCAGGGGTTCTGGCTGGGAAGCAGGAGGCCAGGAGGGCACGCTGTCCCAGAGCCCCCCCCCCCCCCCCCTCCCCTTGTGTCTGAAGTCTGACAGGCTGTCAGATCTGAACGTCAAATTACTTCCTGTCTGTCATTTACCCACAAAATACAGCCTGCATTTGATCTATTTGTCAATTCTTCCGTATTTCGTCCACCCCCGTCTCGATTCGCTCCTCGTCTCTTCGATTAAATCCATTACAGTCTGTGCACGTGTGCATGTGTGTGTGTGTGTGTGTGTGTGCGTGTGTCTGAGCTTTGAGGTGAGGGCAGGAAGTGAATAAGGAGATAAAAAGATAAGTTTGGCCATTCATTTTCCTCATGTCAGGTTTTTGCATTCGTTCAGGAATGACAGAACATGTCCCTGAGCAGGCTTTAAAATGTCTACATTTTGGGCTTTTTGTTCTTTTTCAGAAAATCCCCCCCAAGCCATCTCTCTGTCTCCTTCTCTTTCATCTATCCATGCCACTGGACAACAACAGACTCTTTCATGTGGGCATCTTCCTCTTAGACCCCCAGATTACCCCACCCACCACCATCACCACCACCCCCAGACCTCACTCTCACTCTCTCCCTCTCTCTCCCTCTCTCTCCCTCCCTCTTTCTCTCTCTTTCTCTCTCTCCCTTTCTCCCTCTCCCTCTGTCCCTTTCTCTCTCTTCACTCTCTTTCCCTCTCTCTCTTCACTCTCACTCCTTCCCTCTCTCTCTCTCTTCACTCTCTCCCTCTTCCTCTTCTGTTTTCTCTTGCTTACAGAATCTAATTAAATGTTCTGAGTAAATCTCATGATTTGAAAGAGCTATTGGCTTCCTCCTTCAGTCTGTGTCTCTCTCACTCTCCCCCTCTCTCTCTTACACACGTTCACATGCATGCATGCATGCATGCACCCATGCACCCATGCACCCATTCACGCATGCACGCATGCACACGCTCACACATACACATACACATACACAAACACAAACACAAACACAAACACAAACACACCAATCAAATTAAGACATGATCGTTTCCTTTATGTACATTTTATTTTGTAATTTCAGATCAAATTAGACAATATTTACATGAACTTACAATTGTATCAGTTTTTATTTAATCAGCAAACAAGTGGGTGATGGACTCAGTAATTGCATTTTATTACATACATACATCAAAATCATAACAGGTATCTGATACACAACAAAGTGATTAATTCGCTCCTCTGTCTCTTCTTTGAATCCATTACAGTCTGTGCGTGCGTGTGTTTGTGTGTGTGGATGTGTGTGTGTGTGTGTGGATGTTTATGAATCAGTGTGTGTGTGTGTGTGTGTGTGTGTGTGTGTGTGTGTGTGTGGTGTGTGTG
This sequence comes from Lota lota, assembly GCA_026745465.1. Lineage (NCBI taxonomy): Eukaryota > Metazoa > Chordata > Actinopteri > Gadiformes > Lotidae > Lota > Lota lota. The sequence goes on along the minus strand of JACYXH010000810.1, from coordinate 2,005,534 downwards.
GATGTGTCTGTTGAGAGCGTGTAAATGAATCAGTCCTCAGCCCCTCATATGGCAGATATGTTAGTTCTTGCCGAAGCACAGACACAAACACCCACAACCTCTCACACACACACACGCACACACGCACACCCTCACCCTCACACACACACCCTCACCCTCACACACACACCCTCACCCTCACCCTCACACACACACAAACACAAACACACACACACCCTCAACCTCACACACACACACACACACACACACACACCCTCACCCTCACAAACACACACTCACAGGCCTCTTGCTGATGCGCTTCATTAGAACAGTATGGTGATTGAAGGAAGCCCTTGAGCCTAAAGATTTCTGACCTGGAAATCCACCTTTATTACCCTGTATCCAATATTCTATTATATTCTGCTCTTTTCTATTCTATTGGATTATGGTTTAATGTGTTCTATTATGTTTTATTATGTTATATTTTGTTCAACTATATTATATTATATTATATGACGTTCTATCATGTTCTATTATATTCTATCATGTTATACGTTCTATTCTGTGGTATTCTGTTGTTTCTGTGGTATTCTGTTCTATTATATTATTATTATATTATATTAATATATTATACTATGTTATGTTCTGTTGTATTCCATTCTGTTCTGTTATATTCTATACTTGTGTATTTTCTTTACTTTATGATCGGGAAAACATTCCAAAATTAAAAACTGTAATTATAACCTTTTTTCCCATAATCCAGATGAATATGACACACACACACACACACACACACACACACACACACACACACACGCAAACACATACACAACGTGTATGTGTTTATTACCATTTTTACAATAATAGAAAAAGCGATCCCAGGGGCTAATTTCTGGGGTCCATCTTGAGAGTTATCCCCGCCCAACACTGGAGAAAACACACAGTCCACATCCGCCAGCTAATGTATGACCAAGTGACATGAACCGCCTCGCATGTCCGCGGGGCAAAACACTCACTGCGTCAATGGCATCATTGTTCATCTGACCAGCACCATCATCATCATCATGACCACCACCACCACCATCATCATCATCATCATCATCATCATCATCGTGATCTGAATTTCAGCAACCCTCGGTGAGTGAGTCAGATGCATTGTTAGAATTTTGTATTTTGTCTCTCTCTCTCTCTCTCTCTCTCTCTCTCTCTCTGTCTTTTGTCATTTTCCAGACCTCTTTATTCCATCACAAGATGTCTTCCAGTGTTGGGTTATCAAGTCGAGAAATCTTAAAGTAATAGGACTTTTTTTTTTTTACAGAATGAATATGTTGAGAAGTCTGCATCACATCATTTGTTATCGGTAAACGTTAGGCATAAAGGCAACAATCGAGATGAGGCTGTGTAAAAGACAGAGTAATGTAATAAACGACTGTAATAATCATCTACATGGTTTTAAATTCCAAGTGCACTGAACAATACCACCCTTTTTTTATTTGTGAACTGAAATGGTTACAGCCATTTTTACAGCCTATATAACATTCTCTCTCTGTCTCTCTCTCTCTCTCTCTCTCTGTCTCTCTCTCTCTCTCTCTCTCTCTCTCTCTCTCTCTCTCTCTCTCTCTCTTTCGCTCTCATCCTTCATCCCCTCCTCATCCTCACCATCCACCCAGTGGTCCCGGCCTGCGGCGGCGGTGCAACAAGTTGCGAACCCAGCACAGCAGGAGACAATGGGCCATTCATGACAGCATGCAGTGCAATGCAAAGATGATCTCGCTCTGCCCCACCCCCCCACCCCCCCCCACACACACCATCCCCCCTAGCCTCAGACTCCGCACTCCGCCAGCCTCCACAGCTGCACAGGAATGTGGTCCAACAAGTTACCCCCCCCCCCCCACCCCCCAGCCCCCCAACCCACCCATCCACCCGCACCACCACTATAGCATCGCAGACCCAGCCAACCGGACTCAACCTCCCCCCCTGCCCTCATCCACCCTCACCCTCAGCCCCCAAATGTTAAAAAGGAGAACGAAGCGGAGGGACGATGGAGATGGAGATGGAGATGGGGGTGGTGGTGGTGGTGGTGGTGGTGGGGGGGGGGGGGGGGGGGGGGAGTGCTGCAGATGGAAGACAAAGAGTGGATTCATGGTCACAAACACGCTGAGAAAAAAAAAGTAGGGAGCCATTTAAGTGTGGCACAGCTGCACTATTCCATTGGGAGAACATGGCCATAAAACGAGAGGGAGACAAAAGTCAGATAGCCAAATCCCTTTTTCGTGTCCATCTCTATTGCTGCCATGTCACACAGCTATTTGTCTCACCACTCCAAAAATACACATGAATGATTAGTTGCTCGTTGTTTTCTATGAGAGAAGATGCACCTGCACCATTCAGTGATGTTGTCTGACATTTGTTTAGTTTAATAACTAAGGAGGCGACCATATCACACTCTAGTCCATCATTCTCAAGGAGGAGGGAAGTTCATTTACAAATGATTTAAACAATTGAAATCCAATCTTTTATCTTTATCTTTAACATTTCTAAATGAGAAAATCTTTACGCCTCACCCAAATCAAAGACTATTCTGAATCGACAATATTTAATTTCAACAAATACAAAGAGGATAGGCTGCTTTAAAAACCATTTCATCTGCTGCCTGTGAATATCAACAACACCCTGTGTATATTATATGCATTCTACTACATCTTCCACTTTGATGTAGCACTATGCTAATGTTACATTTCCCTGGAGATGACGACATCCTCCTGTTCACACTTGTAACAACTACATTCAATGCAGGTCGTTGTCACCTCTTCTGATCCAGTCATTCTGTCATTCACTGCTTCGCTTCAACTGCTTGAACTGCTTGAACGGCTTGAACTGCTTCGATAGAAGACAACAATAATTCTTGCTTTTTAGTTAGTTGGTTTGGATAGTGTATGTGTATGTGTGTGTGTGTGTGTGTGTGTGTGTGTGTGTGTCTGTGTCTGTGCGCATGTACATGTGCATGCAAACGATAGTGTGTGTGTGTGTGCACGCCTTTGTGTGTGTGTGTGTGTGTGTGTGCGCGTGTGCATGCCTGTGTGTGTTTGTGTGTGTGTGCGTGTGTGTCTGTGTGTGTGTATGTGTAGGAGGGCTTGTCTCCCATGTAGGTGATATAAGATGCCATGTTGTTGTGTATCAGTTTAATATAATACAGGGTGCTAAGCTGAGTGCTGCTTTGAATCACAGTCACATGGATGGTCGTCATGGCAGGTATCATAAATAATAATATAATAATAAAGATCTGAATTCTATACCAAGGGACTTTGTAATGCACAATATCTCCACTCAACTCAACTCAACTAACCCCGAAAGTTTGGTGTATTCTTCTTTTAGTAAAAGACTGTTCCATACAACCAAAGGAGTTATAAGCTAGTTAGGTACCTACTTACTTACTTACTTTAAATATTATGTTAGTATAGGGTGTGCATACGGTATCCACCAGTGGGCCTGAATACGTCCCTCATGGCCCACATCTCACTCCATCACTTTATGAAACACGTGGATATAAACCACTGATTTATAAATGTATTCTCCTGACAGCTATAATGAATCACATGTCCCCCTAATACCAAGTGACATCGTGGCAGATATGCTAATGTTCTAAACTGTGCCATTCTGGAAGCATCATTTAAGAGATCATTACAAGTTTGACATCATTTGGGATAAATGACGGCATTCACTTCAGCCCAATGTGTCCATTGACTTGGGCATGAATGCTATCCCATAATTATGCAACTGCTTTACGCAAAATGTGACCCTGCCTGTGAATAATTGGCTGCACTGCATGCTTCCCTTATCTGCCGCCCTCTCTCTCTCTCTCTCTCTCTCTCTCTCTCTTCTCTCTCTCTCTCTCTCTCTCTCTCTGTCTCTCTTTCTGTCTTTCTCTCTCTCTATCCCTCTATTTCTTTATAGTTCTCTCTCTATCTCTCACTCTCTCAGTCCATCTCTCTCTCTCTCCTTCCCCTTGCCGATCGTCAGATTTCTGGAAATTCCCGGAGGAGTTTGTCATACTCTGGGGCCAAAGCAAAAGGGCAACATGCTCACTCATACTCTTGAGGTCATTATCTCTCTGTCTCTCTCTCTGTCTCTCTTTCTGTCTCTCTCCATCTCTTTCCGTCTGTCTGTCTCTCTCTCTCTCCCTCTGTCTGTCTGTCTGTCTGTCTGTCTGTCTGTCTGTCTGTCTCTCTCTTTCTCTGTCTCTCAGTCTCTCTATCTGTTTCTCTACCTCTTTCTCTATCTCTCTCTCTATCTCTCTCGGTCTCTCTCCCTTTACTGACTTGCCCTCATCCCCAGGTAATTTTGTCTCTTGTTTTTCATTAATTCCTAATTCATTAATTATATCTATCTATCTATCGATCTATCGATCTATCCATCTATCCATCTATCCATCTATCCATCTATCTATCTATCTATCTATCTATCTATCCAGCTATCCATCTCTCTATCTATCCAGCTATCTATCTCTGTCTGTCTATCTCTCTTTATATCCATCTATTGATCCATCTATCTATATATTTAAAGACCTCTAAAGACCTAAAGTCTCTTTAAAGACTGTAACTATTTTGAGAACGGTAACTATTTTGAAACACTTAGTATTAAGATACACTGTAACAATTTTGAAACTAACTATTTTGAAACACTGTTACAATTTAGAAACACTGTATTTAGAAACACTAATTATTTTCAAACAATGTAACTCTTTTGAAACAGTGTGACTATATGATAGACCGTAAATGTTATAAAGACTGGACATTCAAGATATTCACAAGATATTCTAGCCCAGTTTCAATGGGACAACAACAAACACACACGCATCAAAATGGCCTCTTTACTTTCCACTGTGCACCTGAGGGCTGACTGTTTGACCCTAGCAGCTGATCATGAGTTCTAGCCTCTCCATCAGCTGCAGGAAGATGACTCTTGTGACACAGCTCTGAGGAGAGTTATAGAGGGGCTGATTACCGGAGGTCACAAGACACATTAGCTGAGGGGTGTATGTTTATGGTTAATGCGAGCCATGTGAGATTAATTTTCCAACAAGTTATAGTTTAGAGCCCCGGGGACATGGAGGGCCACAGAGAGAGAGGAGAGAAGAATTACTGGCCCATAACATATAGAGTTATACACTGTAAGAAATACACCTATACAATGCAGGACATACCCAATATATATGTATTGGTGTTTAATTTTTGGATATAAGGCTATGATTTAATTCATAGCCCAGGTCGATCTATGTATTAAATTATGTGAGATTAATTTTCCAACCACTTTGGGGATAGACACCAAGCGCGAGCAACATAAACGCTATGTCAAACATACCCTATATATGCCTACATTGGTGTTCAATTTGTTTAACATGTCATTACATATTCCACAGTTTAGGTCAATCAATATATTAGGCTTCTTTTAAATACAAGGGTTTATTTTAGTATTATATACTTTTTAAACAATACAGAAGACAAGCATGTCAAGAAGGTAAAGAAGGTAATAAGTTAAATAAGCATTCAGACCACAGTGCATCTCTTTCCACACATCCAAGAAAACATCCAACCTGTATGACTTTTAGTGAGGTTATCATTTAAATCTTCATCGTAATAATTTGGCCAATTTAGGTCAGAAGTATCCTGCAAATATTTAATTAAATATGTTAAGTGGAACCTGTTAAATAGGCATTTGTGTTTTCATTTAGTTAGAAATCGTAAACGAGTAAACGAATTATTTTAACTTAAATGACCTAATGTAAACCGTTTAATGTAGTTTTAGTCTATAAGTGCGATGAATATCTAGGCCATAGGCCTACATCAATTTGAAGAAAAGTGCCTGGTTGCTCGTAAGACGAAAAGTTAGGCTCAGCCAGCAAAACAATCACCCAATAGCCAACAGGCCAACGCCACATTAACGGCAAGTGATAATACTAGGTCTAATTCATTAAATTATCCCCTCTCACAAAACGTATATATATATATATATATATATATATATATATATATATATATATTCAATAATCAATTATCTTTATAAACGATCAATCCTTATCGAAGCAAATCATGCAATAGGCCTACATTAAAAAATGTCGCTTGAGTTTGTATCCCTTCATTCGTTCACAATCAGCAGGGTTGCAAGATCCAAATGAATAAAACAAAACGAATACGTTTTAATGAATTATTTGAACACATCTATCAAAACAGACTTTCTTAACCGATTTATTTTTAATAAATAGGCTATCTGATTTATTTGGACGTTTAAATTGGTGTTGTGTTATTCAAACCAACCAGCTGACGAACTGTCTTGATAAAAATGACAGAACATGACTAGTTTTATATCTGCACAGTTGCCTATTCATTGAGCCGTATTTAACGACCACAATCACTTAACTTTTTATTGTGTTTTTTTCCTGACACAAAAAACATTTTTTAAATTAATATCAGACTTTTTTGTTGTTTTCTGAAGCTCAAAATGCCCACGTATTAAAACAATAATACGTTAATAAAACGTTACAATAAAAAAACAACACAAAAACGTTATTTAACAAAAGCCACTGAGACTATACTGGGGATGATCAAAATATTAATAACACCACAATTATAACACCACAACCTCCGATGAAATCAACACACAAATATTTCGAGGATGTGTGAAAAGACGTGTCCAATTACAACTTATTAAGTGAAAAATCCTGAATCACATTTAAATAGCAACAGTGTTCTCACAGCAATCCGCCAACATTCCCTCGAGGCCATGTTAATTACGCCTGCATTTACAACGACTTCTCCCTGCGCTCCAACAACCCGCTCTCCGTGTGCCTCGGGCTGTTTTACAACCACCACGAACCATTTAAAAAGAGAGTACACAACGACATACATATGAATATCGCTCGATTTCCCCGCTTACATTTCCATACAATTTTAACAACGCACTCACATTAAGAAAGCGAGGCCCTGGCATTCTCCGTTCCCAAACCAAGGCCTCGTGACGTCATGAGGACCAGCAAGGCCCCATCCAGGTGTTTCATTATTAGGATAAAAGGTGATGGGGTTTGTCTCTAAAGACAGAAAAAGGGTGAGCTCCATGATGCGATCCGTACACTGCGGAGTATTTTCTATGTGTGTGTGACACTAGCCTCTATCCTCAGACATGGACAGAGGACACAGAAATCTCTCTCTGTTATCAATTTTTTCCGAGTTTGCAGCACAAAACTGTTTTTTGTTCCCCGTTTTTTTTTTCATTTACCAGGGTTAATGGAGAGAGGCTTGGGCGTTTGATCACATGGGTACGATTCACCTGAGATAGAAACAAAGAGCGCAAAGAAAGAGAGAGAGAGAGAGAGCGCGAGAAAACTGAGAGACATGGATTCAACATGAGAAGTCGGAGGGACACACAGGGGTCATTGTTGCTCTCTCTCTCTCTCTCTCTCTCTCTCTCTCTCTCTCTCTCTCTCTTTCCAAGTGCCACAAAAACACACACACACACACACACACACACACACACACACACACACACACACACACACATACACAGAGATAGGGAGCGAGAGAGAGACAGCCAGAAAGAGAGAGAGAGAGAGAGAGAGAGAGAGAGAGAGAAGGTTCAACTCTCTTTATTCCCAGGTCATGCTTCTGACGACAATAACGTGCGTGTACAAATTGACCGGTAGTCTATCATCCAGTGCAAATGTCTCATATTTGCTGCAAACAAGAATCGTGTTCGGCGATGAACACATTATTGTTCACTTGAATATCGTTTAGTAGGCCTATAGCAAACATTTCATAAAAAAGTTGACCATAAAAATAGGGGAATGGCTTCGTTAATTTCAATGTCCTCATTTCTTGAAGACTGTAATACATATATGGACATAAGTTCCTTAAAAATAGGATTATTTTATATGTATACACTGTTTTAATTGTAGGGTTCGTAGTGTTTAATGTATGTCCTAACGTCTTTAGGCCTATATAAAAAAATTGCCCCCTTTAACGGTTATTATTATTTCCTTTTTATATCATTCACATTCTAAAAACGAGTAAACCACGACGCTCAAACTACCAACATGCAACATGCAATCTATTTCTGTCTCTTCGGCGTATGTCTTCAGATATTGTATTGGCCTACTTCTAGGTGGTTACGGTTGTTACGGTTATTCACAAGGCCTACTTCAGTTATGGCTAATGCTATTTTGGCTCTGCGATAAAAATCACCCAGAAATCAGATTTTGTGGCTACCTCGTTTTTGAATCGTTTAATCTCACTGCTATCATTTCTAAATCAAAAAATATATTGTGCTGCATCTCTGTGTGGCTCTTTGAATGGTGTCAAATTATTTCACCACAAATAATTCTTCTAATAATTCTTTATTTATTTCAAATAACATGTCAACATAGGCAACAAAGCTGCCCTTCTTTTAGCCCTAAATGGGTGCACTGTAGAGCCACTTAAGCCACTCCGATGTAAAATCTCACCTCTTTTCATTGGAAATATTCATGGTGACAGACAGACAGGCATTAACAGTAATGCTCTTCGCCTATTAGGAGCGAGGCGAATATTAGTTGGCCAATAGGAGTTGAGTTTGCGCAAAAGGGGCGTCGCCACTGCAGTGCTGGAATGCTGCCTCTTTGGGAATGTTTTCCACTTTCAATCACTTTTTTCTTTCCTTCTCACAAGGCGCTCTTTAAGCTTCTGCGCGCGACACAGAGCGGCCATTCATCGCCGAGGGGGCAGGGGACGAAGTTGCAGCGTCACAGGGTTCTGTACACGGACCAACCAATTCCCATGTTAAACCACTGAACATCAGATTTGGTAAGATGTTCATTTTATTATTTCTGTAACAATATATATATATACTTTTTTTTTTTGGTTTGTTTAATTTGATTGAGATAATTTTTTATAAATCTCGGTTACGGGAGTTTTACGATTTTTTTTATTTCGAACCATCGCATCAATTAGGTTGAAGAATGAATGTGTCGGGCAAAATATGTTTAAAAGTATTTGATGTATTTGATTTGGATAGGCCTACATTTTTTGGGGGAGAAATACAAATATCAAATGAAGTTTTTATCCTATGTGCTACTTTTGTTTAGATAATTACATCTTCACCTGTTTGTGCATGCGACGGAACTAATCAAATAATACCAGTAAATCCACCACTGACTCCACTTAACACGCTTCAACGTACGCTACAGATGAGCAGAAACCTCGTATTTTATTATTATTTATTTTCCATGTATTTTCCGTAACCACCTAATTCACTTCATTCCAGGTGCTGTCTTGGTGAAACTGCTGGTCACATTACACACACCCGGAGACAAGGATTTTGGAACCTTTATAAAAACGTTCCTTTAATTGTTCTGGTATGAACCGCCAATAGAAAGAGCAAAAACAGATTAGCCTGGGGCACATTGTTCAACTCTTAATACTTCATACAAGGCTACACTTGTATGACCCATTTCACTTCTTAAAAATCCCAAATCGGGCTTTCTTTAGTAAAATAAAACCAAAACCCAACTATGTCGGGTGAGGAGCATAGCCTATCAGAGGCCGAGATGAGCCCAGGAGGCTCCGAGGACTGTCACTCGCTCTCTCCGACTCACCCGCGGGCCGCTGCGGGCCACGATTCACCCCTCAACGGTCAGTCCCAGCAGCTGACGGCTCTCTGCGGCACCGAGAGCGGCGGGGAAGACGGGGGACGAACGGTGCCGAAAACAGAGGAGGAAGACGACCGTTTCCCCATCGGCATCCGCGAGGCCGTCAGCCAGGTGCTGGACGGCTACGATTGGACGCTCGTGCCAATGCCCGTGCGAGTAAACAGCGGGAACAAGAGCAAGCCGCACGTGAAGAGGCCAATGAATGCCTTCATGGTGTGGGCGCAGGCCGCGCGCCGGAAACTGGCCGACCAGTATCCCCACCTGCACAACGCAGAGCTCAGTAAAACACTGGGGAAACTGTGGAGGTTTGTATTTCACGACTGTGGAATATCACATTTATACTCTTTGTGGTACATTTACACGAATCCTGTTTGTTTCCCGGTGATAGATATACATAATTTAAGCCTCATTAGGGCTGCTAAATAAAATAATTATAAACATTAAAAAATAAATAAATAAAAAATTGGCGAGTGCTTAAATGCGCCCCTTTCTTTGCCTCGCATCAGGCTCCTGAATGAGGGCGACAAGCGGCCATTCATCGAGGAGGCGGAGAGGTTACGGAAACAACACAAGAAAGACTACCCGGAATACAAGTACCAGCCCCGGCGACGCAAGAACGGAAAGCTCGGCCCCACCGCCGACGCTGACGGCCAGGGGGAGGGGGAAGCGAGCCACTCCCAGTCCCATTACAAGACCCTCCACCTGGAACACAACGGTGGCAGTGGGTCCCCGCTGGGAGACCTGCACCACCACCACCATCACCACCACCACCCTGCCGGTAAGCATCTCATGAGTTGTTTGTAGCTGTTGTGAAAAACAAAAAACCGGAAATATGTACATAATAAATGGGCTCACACACACACACACACACACACACACACACACACACACACACACACACACACACACACACACACATACACATACACATACACACACACACACACACACACACACACAAACAGTTTTATAATGAACAACGTATTAAACATCCCACCTTTGTGAAAATGTGGGATTGCCCAAAAGACTTCAAAGCAATATAGTAAACATTTTGAAGGGCTCAGCAGGAGCTGACAGATCTTTCCTCTACCCTCCTGCCCCCAGGTCACAGCCCCCCCACACCCCCCACCACCCCGAAAACAGAGCTACAGTCTGGGAAGCTGTCGGACTCCAAGAGGGAGGGGGTAGGAGCCGGCTCCAGGGGGGCCCTCGGGGTCGGAGCGGAGGGCCCGTCCGCAGGCCCCTCGTCCTCCGGCGCCAAGCCCCACATTGACTTCGGCACCATGGACATCGGGGAGATCAGCCACGAGGTCATGTCCAACATCGAGCCCTTCGACGTGAACGAGTTCGACCAGTACCTCCCACCCAACGGCCATCACCAGGGGGCCGTCGCTGGGCCCTCGGCCACATCCTACGCCTACGCCCTGGCCGCGGCCAGCGGACACTCCGCCTGGCTGTCCAAGCAGCAGCAGCAGCAGCAGCAACAGCAGCATGCCTCCCCTTCCTCCTCTTCCTCCTCCGACCCCTCCAAGGCCCAGATCAAGAGCGAGTCGGCCTCCGGGAGCCACTACGCCGAGTCCTCGTCCTCACCGTCCCCAGGCGCCCACGTCACCTACGCCCCCCTGAGCCTCCCCCACTACGGCTCCGCCTTCCCCTCACTGGCCTCCCGGGCTCAGTTTGAGTACGGGGAGCACCAGACCCCCGGGGCCTACTACGCCCACTCCGGCCAGTCCTCAGGGCTGTACTCTGCCTTCTCCTACATGGGCCCAACACAGAGGCCCCTGTACACCACCATAGGAGACCCCGCCAGCGTGGCCCCCTCCCACAGCCCCACACACTGGGAGCAGCCTGTGTACACCACACTCACCAGACCCTGAGGAGCCCGGCCAAGCCAGAAGATCAACAACATAGCCTATGGGAAGTGTGTGAATGTGTGTGATTGTTTGTCTGTGGGTTTAAAGTGTGTGACTGAATGTGTGGGTGTGTGTGTGTGTGTGTGTGTGTGCGCGCGTTTGTGTGTGTGCATGTTTATGTGTGTGTGTGCCAATGCCATATTGATGTTAGGAGATGTTTTTCTTGTCATGCCAACGCAAGAGGCAAGGCCTTATAAAGATTATGACACACCCTAAATATTTGAATGCAAATCAATGGTCAATAGCCAATCAAATTTAATACACCTAAACAAAAGTGTGCCAATAAAAGTGTATAAATCGGGATGTACAGTGAGTTTGTATAAAATGAGTTATAGGTATAAGTGACATTTTTACAGTTGAGTTAGGATTGTGGGATGGTTGCTCGACATGACCTAAGAACCATGGGTTTAAGACTGACATAATCAGATTATATTAACCAAACTAAAGTTTGTTGTTGACATCATAGTGTTATTTTTTATGAGTAGTATGAGTATTATTATTGTTGTTGTTGTTGACCTTTAAGGGTGTAACATTAATGTGATTTAATCTTAAGTGGCTGACCACTGCTTTGGGAAAGGAGACTTAGGTTCAAGATGGCCAACCAGGTTTTTGAAAATAATAGTTCTAATTTAACTTTACGGATTATTCTCCAGATTATTCTCTTTGTTAAATGCAACAACAATTTAAGGGGAAATAGGACAAAGAGAGGGAACAAGAATGTTTAGGATGCATTTCAGCTTGCCTATATATCGCCTGGATTTCAAAAGATCACATTACCTCAACTCCATTCATGTTGTGCCAATAGTGGTAGAGAGTTACTATTCGTCGTCCCGGATCCAGTAACATGAAGGTATTCAAAATGTTTCAGCACTAAACCTTCAGCTTAGTCACTCACTGGACTATGTTTTCATGCTTGTTTGTTATCAAGTGTATACCTCTTTGCTACCTTATATTGGTATTTTGTTTCTCCAGTTACTGAAGCAAAAAAAAAATATATATATATACAAATTTCTACAAACAGAGTCTTAAGCAAATCTCTTGAGGTGAATGGCCAGCTTTGGAGCCTACTTAGGGATCAGAGTCCCATGTACCACAGTTGTAAAGCACATGTAGGAGAAAAGCATGCTTACTGCCCTAATATTTCCCTCATTATCTCTTCTTAACCCTTCCCCTTGTCAGCAATGTGAATCAGTTCTTACCACAGGCTTGTCTTTATTATATGACGCATACTGTATAATTTTTTTACTGACCCTATCAGCGTGTAGTTATGTTTATGAAAGTGATAATGCATTTGTGTGTCAGACACTTGCTTTTACAGTTTTGTATAATTCTGGATATTTTTTTTAAGGATTGAGATACATTTTCAGAGTTATGTGCTTACATGAAAACAGCGATGTTGAAAAGTTATTGATGTTGTCAACTATTAAATCATTTTATTTATCAAAAACCTTTCTGATGTCTTTTTTTTCTCTACCCCTTCCAACCAAGCATGCAAATATATGCTTCATATTCAAAGAAGGCAATTGTTGAACGGATCCCGTAAAGGGAGAAATTGCAAAGGCAAATGTTGCTGACGTGTGAACTGTTGGTAACAACTTAATGAGTGTCTCACCAAACTAAGCTGTTTAGTTTGTGTGTTTGTGTGCCTGCGAGGCTAAAATTGACTACTAATTCCTCACATTTAATCGGCTGGGGCTGCGTGTTACCGAGCAGCACAAAGACAGCCATTCAGTTTAAGGTAAGGGGAGGGATTGGGAGAGAGAGAGAGAGAGAGAGAGAGAGAGAGAGAGAGAGAGAGAGAGAGAGAGAGAGAGAGAGAGAGAGAGAGAGAGAGAGAGAAAAAGTATGGGGAGAGAGTGGGAGGGATAGATAGAAGGGGGAGAGAGGTAGGGGGATTGGGGAGAGAGAGAGGGAGAGAGAGGGAGAGAGAGAAAGAGAGAGAGGGAAGGGGGATTGGGGAGAGAGAGAGTCAGAGAGAGGGGGGATTGGGGAGAAAGACAGAGAGAGAGAGAGAAAGTATGGGGAGAGAGTGGGAGGGATAGATAGAAGGGGGAGAGAGAGGGAGGGGGATTGGGGAGAGAGAGAGGGAGAGAGAAAGAGAGAGAGGGAAGTAGGATTGGGGAGAGAGAGAGTCAGAGAGAAGGGGGATTGGGGAGAAAGAGAGAGAGAGAGAGAGCAGGGGGGAGTAAGGAGAACGACCACAGGCCAGGCCAATTGCAGCTTAGTAACTAATTTACACTTGGACGTTTGTACATATCATGTCCTTCCCTTGCCCTTTACCCTCCGCCCCATGAAACCTTTGTTGAGTTATTTCCTAGTTAGCGGTTCAGTTAAGACATCTAATGCTTTGATTGGCTTTGTTTTGAGACACCAGTTATGTTGCTAAAGCAAAAGTTAAATAAGGGAGATGACATTCCCCTTCTATTTCTTATAACTCTATGTTGGGTTCTAAATTCCCACGCAGTCATCGCAGGCCCCTCCACTCTCAACCAATCAGGACCTCATGCATTACAGGAGTACAATTGCGCGCCAACACACAGAGTATATAAACATCTCTCATTCATGCTTGTCTCTTGTTTTCATTGAGACTCGTTGCAGCCCTCCTCCATCCCCTTCACCTCCGGGACTAAGCTCCACCTGTCTATTGAGAAAGAGATGGCGTCCTCCAGGGCCCAGGCACTCCATCTATAGTCACACCACCAGCGTCTAGACACCATCAGTGGGAATCATATCCCGGCATACTTCATGTATCCATCGTCCCCATGAAGAATAATTTGATGGTGTCTAATTGCCAAATGTGATGTCAATAAATGTTGTGGTTCATTTTGAAAACTAGTCGCTTCTGATTGAAATGAAATAATGCTGTCAAGTGGCAAGGGATTGAAGTCCAATAGACAAACAGATATGGGGTGGACAGTACTTTAGTAGGCCTAGTGTATGTTACTAGAGTCAAGGGGAATTTATAATTTTCCTCTACTACAATCAAATGCAAATAATTCAAATTGCATTTCAACCACGTATACAAGCAATAGGTCAATCTTTCAGTTTGAAACTGTTGCCAATATGAGAAAACCTTTAGCTAACAACCACAGCAGGATGGACGTTCTTTTTGGATTAATGATAGAATGTGTAAATTATGAAGTCATGATGCTTCTTAAGTACTGTGAAAATTAGAAATGATGTTTGTTTTTGCCACGTGATGTGATTATGATCGACGTACTGAAACTCGTTTGACTTCATTTCCCTTGAGCCACCGCGCTCAACGTCATTCCACGGGCGCCAAATCAACAGCGAGAGACAAGCTATAAACATTGCAGACTTTTGTGGAGAGGATAGCTTTAAAGCTCTATTATCGCGAAAAGAAAAGCAATCGTGAATGATACAAACGCCGACATAAGCACAGTTATTAACTTGGTGAGCAGGGATTTATCAGCTGTATCAATAACGTTAAGTTGAATTCTGCATCAGATGCTCGTTTAACTAACAGTTAGGATGCCTTTTCTTTACACGTCAACCCCCTAAATTCTTTATATTAGTTGTACATATATTTGTTTGTGTGGGACTAAATAGAATGCTAGCCCATTAAAATGAACGACAAAAGTTAGATAATTTATAGAATATAATAAGTTTAGCTTTGGTTAGTTAGTTAGTTCTTAGACGTAATATTGATTCCCTCCCCATTTAGCAGGAGCTTTAATCAAGTCATGGATCTTGGAGATTTCGAAGCAGACAACTCGGTTAGCTGCCGCCTGACATCTGAAATACCGGACATCTGCACATCAGAGGACTGCTGTTTGGGTATTGACGAGGCAGGAAGGGGGCCTGTATTGGGTGAGTTGCTTGTATACACTCACAGTCACTGCTTTCAAACCTCGTATAAGTTTGCTCCCTGACATCTCTGAACTATCATAACTATGAATGATCCATTATTCTAGTTATTAGAAGCAGGAATAATGGCAAACCATAGTCATACCATGCATGATCCATACAGCCCATTTTGTTATTTTAAAATGTTATATTGCATCATCAACATGGTGGCCCTTGAGCTCACCCCTAGAAGTTTGAAACAAACAACAGGCGGATTGGAAAGCACTTCTACTTCTTATCCCTTGAACCAATAAGCCACATATACAAATTACTACACAGTTATGGAATCATTTCATAATCTTGGAAAAGCTCAGACTGCTCTGGTTTCAGAGAACATTCAACCAACCGATACAACTGCAACTATTTTGCTCACTGTTGCTTTGGTCCTAATGATAAAAATGGTCAGTTTTGATACTTCGTTTTTTCTTTTGATTACATTTCCCGATGACCCTCATTGCACTTTAATGTACTAATTTTACATTCATATGACCCCATGTTTTTGGAGATTGGATGATTAAGTCTGAGCCTGCGGTCGTACCATCATATCCAATATTACCATACCACCAGTTGGCCCTAATCTAATTTGATAATAAGCAGTGAGTTGTCTACTTTACTAAAGTACTCAACCATAGTAAAGCAAATGCAAAATCTCCTGGGTTTGTTTCGTCCTGCATTAATATTCTGTTTGGCTTGCAGAGGTGAACACACTACAAAACGCAATGTCAAATTGATATGTCTAAATGCAGTTTCACCTTGTCTTTAAGGATTTTGGATTCATATTATTAATTGTTATTAATTGTTATTTGTATTATTATTTGTATTGTGTTAGTTGTTTGTATTTTTTAATGAGTTTCCCCTTGTCACCCAGGGCCCATGGTGTACGGGATCTGTTTCTGCCCTGTGTCCCGGAAGGAGCAGCTGAAGGACCTGAAGGTTGCAGGTAGACCATCACGTGCACGTCATGTGCATGTCAGGCCCGTGCTCGTCACTTACATTCATCACATCACAGCCCAGTGTGTCTCACAGCAGGGGGGAGCTTGCCCGAGGGAGCGTAGCCTCGGGCAAGTCATTGCTTTTTAAGTTCAGCATCTTTGTCGCATTTCACAGTGAGGGAGGGACAGGAATTATTCCTTTGTTCCTTTTGTTTTAACCGATTTCTGGGAAATGTTTGTGTGTTTAGTGCCACAGGAAGCACTTTGTAAGCTCTTCATGCCCTACATTACTGTTACTTTTAGAAGTCGGAGTTGGACATTACGAGAGATGGATATTATTTGTGATGATGTACTCCGGACAAGAGTCCTAAGTGTATTTTTAGAATAATTTTTTTTTTTTACTTGAGAGAGCTACCAACCAAGAAATTGTTTTAGCATGTAAGCCTTCATTTCTTCACCTGCCAAATGGTCAAATCTATCCGCCATTGGCTGGTGGCAGGGGTTAATTTTGGATCCTGCTCTTGACCTATACCTCCAATATCCAGAGTTTGAATATGTTTTGAGGAGCATTACCTATTCATTGCACACAAGTATGATGACCATCTAGTATGGTTCTGTGATCTAGATGAATGGTTTAACGACTCCTTTATTTATTCTACCAGATTCAAAGACGCTGACGGAGGCGGAGAGGGAGAATCTCTTCCAGAATATCAGTGATGCCAAAGACTTTGTGGGCTGGGCTCTTCAGATCCTCTCACCCAACACGATCTCAACCAGCATGCTGCAGAGGTGCACACTCACTCACACACTCAACACACTCTCAACCTATACATTTATATACATACACTAATCTACATTCCAATATCTGCCTCTGTACAGGTCAAAATACAACCTGAACGCTCTCTCTCATGATGCAGCCATCGGCCTGGTCCAGTATGCGTTGGACAGCGGTGTGCAACTAAAAGAGGTATAGAGAACCAGTAGAGACCTTTATGATAGAATTTAAAGAGGTATAGAGAACAAGTCGAAACATCTAGTATAGAACTCAAAGAGGTATAGAGAACAAGTAGAGACATTTATGATATAACTTAGAAGCCCAAGTGATGGAATGTGGCTCTTTTCTGCTCTCCTCGTGTGTGTGCTCCTCACCCGTCTCCTCGTGTGTGTGGTTCCTGGGGTGGGCTGTAGGTGTTTGTGGACACGGTGGGTCCTGCTGAGAAGTACGAAGAGAAGCTCTCCCAGCGCTTCCCGGGCCTTGAGGTGACGGTGCGGCCCAAGGCTGACTCCCTCTTCCCGATCGTCAGTGCGGCCAGCATCTGTGCCAAGGTCAGTGCTCCGCAGAGACACAGGAAGCATTGGCTCAGTGTTTAGGCCCAGACAGACTTGCAACAAACTTAAAATTGGCAATTTGTTGAATGACGTCCAGAGTTTCCTAAAATCTCTGTGTCCTTGTAGTCCCTGCTTGAGCGGTAATACAAATCAAACGTGCATAATCCCTTAAAATCTCGGCACGTCTTCCTTCAAACTGGTTCATCTTGAGATGAACTGAGAACAGGACGCAATAGTTGGTGATATTTTAGGGAGCATGCGGGGAAAAGTAAGACTATTTTGGTTTGATACTGTGGCGAAAGAAGCCCAATGCAGCGTTTCGTTTTGCTCGCAAACTGGCCACTCTGTCTGTGCAAATACACCATGTTAAATGTTTTTAATAAGTAAATTGGAAACTGGAGCTTATTTTGGAGCTGAAACCGATAAGTGGTGTTCATGTAGCTTCCCTTATGTTGGTGGTTGAATAAGAGGTGATGCTAAACTATGAGCATCGTTTTTGAACCACTGCTTTGACTGAATATCGTTTTGTATGGGGTGATATCACTATTCATACAAAGGAGACAGTACAGGTTCTAACTGCAGTAGCCTGTGTTGAACTACAGATGATGATGTTGCTGTAGTTTGAGCGTTATATATTTTTTTGTGTGTTTTGGTTATTCTTTAGTGCTCTGAAAGTCCATACTTCAAAGTCCAGACATCGTCTGTTGATCCAACAGAAGATTTCTGGACTTTGAAGTTATTACGTGTTAAGAAGGCCTGTATGGATTTCAGAAGACTAGAGATAAAGACATTATGTGCTGATCCTCAGGTGGCCAGAGACCATGCAGTGAAAGGCTGGAGTTTCACAGAAGACCTGGGAGAGGTGGATACGGACTACGGCTCCGGTTACCCTGGCGGTAAAGTAAAGCACATGAAAAACCAAACACACACCAGGAGCTACTCACACTCTCTACTTTTACCTGGTTGTTTAACCCATATCTGTGCAGCCCCCGGCCCTTTTCGCATTGTGTTCCTTGTAAAATAACTTAAATGGCCAAGAGTGGAGCTACATGTAGATTTAAAAGAAAAGATGTCAAAGTATATTTTGTTTAAAAGTTTTGAAACAAAATGTACAGCCATGGCAGCACTTCCTTCATTTCTATGGTTTCCTGCTACTGGTTACATCAGAGCCAATTAGCTTCTAGCGGCGCAACCCTTATAGTCTATTGAATTATCCTTCTGTATTATTGTTTACACACTTAAGTGTTAATATATATATATGTGTGTGTATATGTATGTATGTAAATATGTATGTATATATATGTATATGTATATATATGTGTATATGTATATGTAGGTAGGTAGTTAGACAGACAGATTATTGGACGGGCTTATTACAGGCCTGCAACAGCCACAGATACCAGAATTTGTAAAATAAAATTGTCAGTGCATTTGATTTATTGATTGAGAGAATTTCAACAAATTGGACCAAAAATTGCCTACCCTAGCTTTAAGGTCACACACATTTCTAGGGTTAAACGTTTAAACACTGAACCTAAAAACAAGATAACTAAAATAATAATCTGGCATGTTATGAATTTCGCTGAACATTGTCGGCAACCTGTTCTCTACTCAAAGCTCTCCTGTGTTTTGGTTCTTTATCCAGACCCTAAAACCAAGGCGTGGCTGCTGAAGTATCAGGACCCAGTGTTTGGCTATCCCCAGTTTGTGCGCTTCAGCTGGAGCACGGCAAAGAACCTGATGGACAGCAAGGGCTCTGCGGTGTACTGGTATGGAGTTGACTGGCCATTCTAAACTAATACATAGTGCTGCAAGATGCTCCTTTTGTTTACCTTAGTGTTCGAAAGACACTTTTGGTTCGGATCCATGGTTCTTGTTCAGGGTAGCAGTATGAATCTGCACAGAACACCAGATCACAGGCTGCTGTACAGATCATTTTTGTACGTAACCAAGCCAGGTAACCAATTTCGGTTCACTGTCTGGTGACAACCCAGCAGCTGGTTTCCAAGCATTCTAATATGTCACTTTCTTGCCCTCGCGCTTGTTTATTACTAATACGTGATGTGTCATGTGAGGAGTGGTACGCTTGGTTTATAGCAGTGGCATTCACCAACACTGATGACCCAATGTACCATAGTCACAGATCTCGTGGCCAGAGTGCACGCCCATTTGTGGCGAGTGTCAGTCATTGTTTTTAAGAGGTTGTACTTTGTGTGACATGAGTTTGTCTGTTCTGTAAACGGAACATATCTCTATCTCATAGAGCTCTCTGAGATTGACCCGGTTCACTTTTTGCCATTTTGTCAGGTTCTTTGTTAATACATTGTCTGCTTTTCACACCCACGGCATCTTGCCATGCGAGAACGGGCAATTCATCAAAGTCCACCAGCGATACTAGTTGTGGTACTGTGACATGAACCAGGCTTTAGAGTCTAATGCAAGTTATAACAGTTTGTCTTCTTGATCCATATATGTGTATTCAGAATTCTTAAATTGTCAACTTTTGAAACATTTTGCCTCCTGCATTCTTATGAGCTGTCCGTGATTAGCATTTTGGCAGGAAATGGCAGGCTTAATTGAAATTCATAGGAATTTAAGTATGTTGGAATGAAATCAGAATGTTCCTAGAAATTGCTTAAGCCCTGTATACAATAGTTGCTGACATCTACTCCTTAAAAACGGCAGTTTGTGAATTATTTAAGGGTGTCTTATCTTCAGTTTGAAGGATTTATTTGAAATGTTTTATGTTTTCTACAAACAAAGATTGTTGTGATACTGGTCCAGCCATTTTCTTAGCCATGAAATCATTCCAAGTAGCTCTAGGACGTGATCTCTATCTGGCAATATTCCCAATACAAATTAAACATAATGGATGTCAAACAAGAGCGGCGTTTCCTCCGCAGGAATTTTCCCCAGGCACTAGGAACCTTTGGAGGAACCAGGGTCTAAATTAAAATTCTTATTGAAAAATGTCGCATATTCGTGTCGTAACCATTTTTCGTAATCTATTTTTCTCTCCCGGTATTTCTCGCTTTTCCATGTCCTTTATTTCGTTATGTGCCTGATGTAAAAGGACGTTAATTTGCCTAACCAACGCGGCTCTTTAGACCACGGTGGAAACGCAGACAACAAGGGGCAGAAGGAACCGTATGGATTGCGGTCGGAAAGTCTGCAAAAGTCATGTTTCCTAACCTCTTTTGTGATGTGAAGGAGAATAATTAATCCCCAGGTTATGGTTTGTCTTAAAGCCTATGTAGGTAGGTTTTGAGATTAGCGAAAGGGAGCAGAAAAGGGCAGCAGAGACTCTGCTCCCTCCCTCCCTCCCTCCATTTCTCTGTCATAACTGAAGGGTTGTATGTCACACACCTGTCAGGGAAGAGAGGTCCTCCTGATTGGTCAGAAGTTATCCGGGAATAGTCTATAATCGAATTTGGCTCATACCGCGCACTCAACCAGAACAGATATATCATTTTCACTTATATTTCACTCACTTATAGAATTATTATTTAAATCTTACCCACAGCACCTTTTTAACTGGCATTTTTTGACTGAAAGGAGCAAACTTTAAAGGTGGACATTAACTCACATTTAGACATCACGTTTTTGTTTTTTTATCAAAATATTTGCATGGACAATCCATTGTTGTGTTTACACAGTACCCTTAGACTTGTATGTTTACCAAAGGAAAATAAAACGAGTGTGGATGGTTTCCCGACCTTAATGGGACCAATATGTACAGGAGCGTCCAGTCCATTGTTTGTGTGAATATCTCTAAGCATGGAATGCGTCCTCTTGTGTAATCGGTCTGTTTAGGGACGATGATGAGGAGGACGGGGAGAAGGCAGCCGCGCGGCAGAACAACACCTCCATGTTGTCCTTCTGCAACCGTTCAACAGGAAGTACTGCCCACGGCGCCGCCCACCAATCACATCGCTTCTTCACCGAGAGGCGGCTGCAGGGCCTCGGAGCGCTCTGAGAGACCATCTCACTCTGTCTCTCACTCTGTCTCTCTCTCTCTTTATTCTGTCTCTATTCTGTCGTTCTCTCGTGCTCTCTCTCTCACATTCTCTCTGTCAGTCTCTCTCTATCAATGGCCCATGGTATCTTTGGGCTCTTTATCTATTATTTTCTCATGCTCAATTTGTATCTTTAATCTGACATCCCCCGCCCCTTCTCTTTCCATACACACACACACAGAAATGTTGTTTTGTAACATCACATGTTAATCAACAGGCAGTTAGTTGATCCATGCACCACTTCGGTGGACTAAATCAGTTACGCAATGTATTTCTGTGCTTTTTTCCCCCAACGCTTTACGTGACACTTGTCTTTGTATCTTTTATGTATAAATATAACATTTTACATTGTTTGTATTTTTCATTGTGCCCCTCCTTTTTATAATATTTATATTATGTGAGTAGAGGGTTAACCGGTTCTTCGGCAACCCAGCACTGCCCCCATCTGGCAGATGGACAAATAACGAATGAAAACCACACATTTAGTCAATCCACATGAATGTTTAATATACTGGCCTAAAAGTATAAAACAAATTTCACGTAATTGTTTTTACTAGGAATCTAGAAACCTACAAGGATTTTGTTTCAAATAATGTTTCTGATCAATTACAAGGTTTTATATTGCAGTGCCAGTCAAATCTGACATGTGCTTACTTCTCAAAATGGTTCAATAGACCCGGCCATCAAGGTGTTAACTCACTACTCTTCTAGCCCTTTCCACCAAATTAGCTCTGGTTCTTGAAACGGTTCCGTTCAGGATTCTTTGAATCATGGCGCTATCTAACTTGAGTGAACGGGCCTTCGTTTCAACCCGTTTTTAGCGGACCCATTGTAATCAAGGATGCGTCATCAACGCATAATGCAAAATGCACACTGGAAGTAAACAGTAGCAGTGCGCTCTTTTTTTTCTTTTCTTCCATTCTCTCTTTCCAAGCTGTAGAATATAACACACCCACCGAAGTCGTCATGGTTCCCGCTGCAGTTCAAGGAAAACCTGCTATTTGTTTACAGCTGGGAACCAACTTTACGGGTTCCGAAACAATTTGATTTTGCTTGAAATGCTCCGAACGGTTCAAAATTAGGTACACCAAACGGAACGGCACCCTTTCCATGTTGGTGGAAAAGGGGTAAGTTATTAGTGGTTGAAGACGGGAGCGCTCTTCAGTTCAACATTTAAGCACCAAGTGATAAACTCAAGTAACCCTTCAAATAGATGTCCCCACTAAACGGCAGCACCTCTCTTAAATCCCTTCCCCTCTGTTAAAACAAAGTCGCCCATCGGACTACAGTGTTCTCTGCGTTGTTTTAACAAAAGCACATTTTAATTGTCGGAGACGTCCGTCGCATTCTTGGAACCTGTGGTTGTTGAAATGGCAACCTGTTGTCCAATCCCACAAGGAATAACACCCTTCCATGTCTGGAGGTGGTGTCTGTGCTATCACACACATGCTAAGAGCGTGGGAGTGTTGGGTATGATAGAACCACACTTGGCGTGATAACAGCGCAAGTAGAAAATGCATGCGGCAGGCTGCAGGAAAGGCTTAATAAAATAAACAAATAACGCTGTTTTTAAGGGCATCTGTATCAGAAGCAGCCGTTGTTGTCTTCAAATAAAGACCAAGCGCTAACGTCCGTCTGAGCCCTCCGTTAGGCCTACGTGGTGCGGGACTTTTGCCGGGACTCCTGGATCCTTTTACCGCAGTTCATGGCCAGCGTGGAGACAGCGAAGGACGAGAGGATGAGGATGGAGCTGCCTACGAAGTGAGAGGAGGCGCCTCGCGGGTTCACCCTCGGGGGCGGCCTCCTGGGGGCAGGGTCTCTGTCGGACGGCGCGCCGCTCGCTGACTCTCTCGCCGTTTCCATGGTGACCGTGTGTTCCGGAGTCGCTGGATGTTTCTGTGCAGAGGTGTTCCGGTTGGGAAGTCCACACACCGGGCAGGCGCTTCTGTATAGCGGACGTTCCGGTGTGGTTCTCGGCTGGCTTGATACTATGTATAGGTCTTCTCTCCCACCTGAGCCTTGCTGGTAGATGTGTTATGTTCTGCCTGTTTTCAGCTTGACCTGCCCTCTCCCCTGCTCCTTTATATAACCTCCGTCAAGGCTTAGGGTCAGATCCAGCCAAACGGCCCAATCTGCCACAGCGTCAATAGGATGTGAGTCGGATGGCCAGGACAGGGCTGGGCTAAGACGGGATCTCCTCCAGTCAAAGAGTTACCTTGTTAATTCTGTAACGCGATAACGTCTGCTTAGCCTTGGCTGGGAAACGAGTGTATGACGTAGGACGTCATGATGTCAACATGGCAGCTGGCTGGTCCAGTATCTTGGTTGTTGATGACACTTGATAATAGTGATGATTACATTTAGCAACGCAGCATTGCGTGGTGTAACTTTCAATTCAATGTTTGTCTCATTGTGTAAAACTTTTATTTATATATTTTTTACAAATATTCTAAATAAGTGACATCGGGTTCTGGCCCTCTTTCCCCCTTTGGCATGTTCTTGTTTCAAAAGTAAAAGTGTAAAACAATTGTATCTGTAATTGTTAGCAATTACATTTTGGCATTTTAATATGATATGGTTAAGATGGTTTTTTGAATGTATTGAAATTATGTAGAAAAGAGTTAATTGTATATTTGAACCTCATAATTGTTTTCAAAATGGCTCTCAACTGCTTTTTAACATGTGGGTGGGGATGTCTAGGGCTGTTTAACAACATCATTGCCTACACTAAAAATGTTTACCCCAATGATTTACGAATTGTGGGCAGATTTAAACAATGATGAATGAAATAATAACACGACTGGCAGGGATTCGATCTTAAATCAACTTGACATTGGTTTCAGCACCACGGGGAGCGCAGCGGCATTGACAGAAACAGCACGTGGCTCCAGTACCAGTGGTTTAACGGGCCCTTTATTCGAGTGGCTAATGCCGAACACAGACCCGTTTTTTCTCTCGCCGTAGCGTTGATAGGATTCCGTGTTCTTATTCTGTTCCTCCCCTGACACAGAAAATTGGAAGCCAATCATTAATTAGGATTAGATGACGATACAACTCGATAAGAGTCCTAGAGAATGCCAAGAAATTAATAGGATCGTGTCCTGAAATGGTGTGTTCCATATCCCTATGACCCTGGGGCCCGGTAATGATCCGCTTGACTAATCAGTCAAGCAGAAGTCTGGTTTTCGGTCTGCAAAGCTCATTGCATCAAGACGGTTATCCCGTTTGCAATAACATATAAATAACAATACCCGTTTTTCTTTCCTGTTGTTTTCTGCATCGTCTAGTCGAGAGCATCAAATGCACATTATAGTTTCTCGATATCACAGGCTAGACTACAGTGTATAATATGAAAATGTAATGTAGAAGTCCGTGCCGTGTGCAATCCTTGGCATTTCAAGTTGAGCTACATTATCTGAAGCTTGTGATATGCGTTCTTAATATGTCTCTATGTGTATATATATAGCTGGCCAGGTGCGAGGATTAGCCTGCTAAAATTATCCCTGGAGATCCGACATTGTAACTACAACATTCTGCCACACGGTGTCCACATTTCCCAACATTGAGTGTTGGTAAATCTGGGTCGTTCATTAGCCTATTTAAAAGAAGACGTTTGTGATTACACGCGATATGCATGTACCCAAACATGCATGTACCCCGTGCACCCTAACATGCATGTACACGGTAGTGTGTAGCCTAACAATCATGTACCCTGTTTACCCTAACATTCATGTACCCTGTTTACCCTTACATGCATGGATCCCAAAATGTTTAACATAAATGTATCACAATAATCTGTTTTCCTGGCTCCACACAGATAACCTAAAAACAATAAGGGGACGATGAAAGGAAAGTGATGTGTTTAAACTATTCTGCAAGTCACGGAGTGTATGAGTCAATACAGCCTAGGCAGCACTGACACTGATCTAGCACCAGAAGTACTTGTGTACAATGTGACTGATGGCAGCATAAACAGCGGAACGGACAACACCAATAGTGGCTCCTATCCTAGTCTCTTATCATGACTTTGTTGGCAAACAGCTCCCAGATGTATCGATGTTGCCAATTAAATGTAATAAATTAAGGCCAGGATGCCACAGTGAAAGACAAACGAATGCAGGAAGAAGCCACCTGTCTCTGTTTGCATTATACTGAGGCGGCTGGAACAGAAAGCCATCAAGCATTCGAACGTGCATCATCTCCCGTCCTGGGCAGATTGGCGTGTGTGTGTGTGTGTTTTGATGGGGCGCCCCCCAGAGAGAGGGTGTTGCCTGGTGTTTTATTTAGAGGACTCTCCTTCTTTCTCTTCTCAGAGCAGGCTTTTAGCCCTGCTGCTGTCTGTGACCCACTTCCTCCTCCACAGAGCTGGAGTAAGATGGAAGCTTGTGAGTTTGTTTGTGTTGGGTACTGTGTGTGTGTGTGTGTGTGTGTGTGAATGCTATTGCGCACACCTGTTTCCAGCAACTAGACACACTGGCAGCGTGGAATGCAAAGAGTAATATTAGTTGTTGAAAGTTGAAGAGAGAGAGAGAGAGAGAGAGAGCAACTTGAATCTCTATCTCTAGTGATGTATCATAAGTTCTCAAAATATACAAGGTATTGGTCAATTTCCATTTCTTCCTCCCAGAATGTCATTGAGTTGAGCGAAAAGTAAGGGTGTGTGTGTGTGTGTGTGTAAAAAGATGAGCAGAGGTGTCCTGTAATGGTATGAAGGATTATGAAAACAATAGGATCAGGCCTCAGAGATTAAACCATAGTGGGTTTTAACTTCACAGACAAATACACACACACACACACGTACAGTCACAGTGTTAACCTATTCATCTAAAACAAAAGTAATGTAGTCCTTTGTTTTGAATAAAAAAGCAATTGGAGTCATGCCATCAATTATTGCAGTGGTCATAATACCAATTCACCACACACGCACACACCAGGGATCTTTCCGCATACACACACGCACGCACGCACACACACACACACACACACACACACACACACACACACACACACACACACACACACAGAGACACACACAGTGGGGTTGATGTATTCAGTCAGTAGCACCCCGGGGGGAGACATCCAGGATGGTGGCGCGGCATAGATGAGACAATGACTCGCCAGCTCGTTGGGAAATGAGAGAATGGCATTCCCCTGGCAGCCGGAGCAGCAGCAGTATTCATATAGTCAAAGCCAGGCTTCAGGCCTGCCCTGCCTGCTGGCTGGTGATAGCTGAGCCCTCTCACTTCCCCTTCAGGGCTGAATCCCTTTCTAAAGGGGTGACATCATTCCTGGTTCCTTACGCTGGGGGCAACAAGGTGTCCTAATGGGGAGGGAGGGTTATTAATATTCATGAGGTTGAATGAAACACAGCCACTCCAGGGGGAACACATTGTAATGGGGTCTCATTCATGGTGTTTTCTTAGCAAATGTGGTTTTACTGTCACCAGCTGTCCTGGTCTCTGTTGGAAGATGATCAGGTCCTGACCACGGTGTGTGATTTTGCCAAATACACTCCTCACTCCCTTCATTCAGCAACCCAGCCAAGTGCAGCTCAAGATGTCCTTTCAGTTAAGCATGTGTGGGCTTGTTGGTGTGCATATTTGTGTGTGTGTGTGTGGGGGGGGGGGGGGGGGGGGGGGGGGGGGGGGGGGGGGGGTGCATGTTGTGGGGAGGACATACAAGCCGATCTCTGAGTTCTTGCATCCCCTCCCAATTCCAACCAGTGCTCTAGTCCCAGAAGAACAAAAATATGTACAATTCATGTTCCTCCATCAATTATTTACTATTAATTAGGAGCGGAACGCAGGCTACACGTATTGGAGTCTGCCAGATTGGCTGTGAATCGGCATGCCTTATTTAACACCAGGCCTTTCACAGTCTGCTCACCAACAGCATATCAGGGTACAGGGTACATGTATGTTAGGGTACACAGGGTACATGTATGTTAGGGTACACAGGGTACATGTATGTTAGGGTACACACTACAGAGTACATGCATGTTAGGGTACACAGGGTACATGTGTGTTAGGGTACACACAGGGTACATGCATGTTAGGGTACACAGGGTACATGCATGTTGGGGTACACACTACAGGGTACATGCATGTTAGGGTACACAGGGTACATGTGCTAGGGTACACACAGGGTACATGCATGTTAGGGTACACAGGGTACATGCATGTTGGGGTACACAGGCTACATGTATGTTATGGTACACACTACAGGGTACATGCATGTTAGGTGTTAGGATACACAGGGTACATGCATGTTGGGGTACACAGGCTACATGTATGTTATGGTACACACTACAGGGTACATGCATGTTGGGTGTTAGGGTACACAGGGTACATGCATGTTGGAGTACACAGGCTACATGTATGTTATGGTACACACTACAGGGTACATGCATGTTAGGGTACACACTGCAGGGTACATGCATGTTAGGCAGGTTACATGCATGTAAGCACAGGGAAGAACACCATACAGAAATGCATCTGTTGGGTACGTTTTGTTTCAATTCAACACCATTGATTGACATGCTTTTTGTTGAAAAGGAGGAGATCTCTTTGAATATACTAGATGAGTGGGAAAGAAAGCTGTGGGAGAGTGAATGTTTGAGTGACAGATAGCGACGCTGAGGGGGAGCACTGCGGTGATTGCAATGTCAGCCAATCAGAACCAGCAATTGCGATAATCGACCTTCCACTAGAGATGCTGTGGTTTGATTAGGTTAAACTCATAATGGAATATAATGGTGTTCAAGCCCGGGAAACACAGAGGTTGCTGATTCTGTTCATTTGGCACATAAATTCTTTGCACACTCCATTTGGCAAATAATTTGATTTGATTATATGTAAAGCTATACATAGTCATGTTTAGATAAGCGTTTAGTCTAGTTGCATCTATTCTATCTAAAAGGCAACAATAGCCCAAATGCACTCCATACTTCCCAAGTGCATGGGCCTACCCTACATGGTATTCCAGCTTTTACGCCAGTAGAAGTACAGGTATTTGACGCAAGCAGCAGTTGGCCAGCTCGGTAGGCCTCTTCTTTTAATACAAATCCACGCTTCCCGGACCAAGTTAATTTATCTCCGGCTCCATTCCTCTCTTGCCTACTCTTAACTGACAGGGCACACCGTGTCGGTGCCTCTCGTTACAGTTCCTGCGTTTTAACTACGGTGTTAAGTTAACACTGTCACTGATACGTCCGTTCTCTCCGTCCCCATTCTACCCGACAGAAGGGAGAAACACCACCTTTCGAGCAGGGATCATGGTGAAGGAAAACGAAAGGGTCAAAAGTTTGAAATTTGTTTTTCCATTTGAGTTCAGTGATTAACATGAACCTTCAGCTAGGAGGCGGGGTGTGATGGTTGCGCGGCAAGGTGTGAATATGGAATCACGTGTCGACTGTCGTATGTTTTGTTTGATATCCTCTTTACGACCGAATAGCTTTTAACCACAAATGTCTCATGAAAACGAAAATCAAAGTTGAGGTGAAGTGTGAGAGGCTGATAGGTTCGGTTTGTTAGGAGGTTTTCAGCAGGAAGTGGGTGGTAGAAATAGGATGAGGGGAAGTAGTAGAGGAGCCTACATTTAACGTCCTCGCACAGCGACACTGCCTACAACATTGCACCTTACCCTGATCTACAATCACATGGAGGTCTACGGTACGCTTACTCATCTTCGTAACGAATAGGAGAAAACTATCCGCGACGACGCTGAGCCGTTTGACAACGTGTATTTTGTAAGCGGTTATACGTGGCTGTGATCACATGGACGTTCAGAGAAGCGCCCTCTCCCGCCATCAGCACATAACACCGCCCGGATTCCTATCGATCGCGCTCATTTTCACGCACAGATGATCTCTAAGAATCGCCCAGAATTCATGGTTGTGGTTATTATTATTAGTTTGGAGTCTCTAGAGTGATTGTCACCGTGTAGCCTGTACCGTTCACGCTGTGGGAACAGACTGTCCGCGCTGTCCATTCCTTTGTAGCCCGGGAAGACGGTGTACACCACAGGCTGTGTGGTACACTTGGACCTCTTCGACAAACGCAGTGGATGGTGTTGTGGTAGTACGATGGACTGGCTTCGGTAAACGGACCTACCTGGCATTTTTCTTCGGGCTGTTGGCAGGAACGCGATGAAACAAAGCGACCACATCGTACGGAGTGGAGGAGAAGAGGCTGTCATTAAACTTGTTCGATAACCGCTGGATTTACAGATGAAGACTGGGGTTATTTTTTGCGATCACACTCACAACGCGTGTAGGCCTACGGAGCGCACAGAGCACACGTCGATCCACCCCTGGCTCACGCTTATTCAGCAGTTCCGAGTGATAGTAGAAATAGTAAATAGTTGCCTGGTGAAGTGTGCTCTCCACACAACTGTACTCCTAACTGTGCAGTGGCCTGAGTCGCGCAGTAGCGCTGCACTGACCGGTTGGAAAGCCATAAGAGAACTAGGCAGTTCTTAACCCACAAGTTCCTCTTCTGGTCACCCGGAACCCACACTCAGGCCTCGAGACTCTGCAGTGGTGTCCAGACCCGACCTACATGAGTCCTGGGTGTCCGCCATGGACGACTCCGGAATCATTCGAAGACGGAGGCTACAGGTGGGGTGACAAAATAATGATTAATGATCTAAGTTAGACTGTATGCTATAAATCAACCGACTTAAGCCTTGCCAAACTTGACATGATCTTCTCCAAAACTCTGCAGCCGTGGAAGTCCTGTTCAGTTGGGAAAGGAGGCTAAATGAATTGGAAAATGTTAGTTGTGAACTCGTTTGAAAGGTCATGAAAGATGAGAATGCAGGAAGCAGCCCTATGGAGATTAAACTAACAGCAACTTGTATACATTTATTTTGTAAAGGTTATCTATTCCTTTCTATAGAAGTTAAAAGTTGGGAAACACAATTTGTCTCATAATATTCTTGATGATTTTACATGTTTACTTTGTGTGCAAACAAAGATTGATTTCCCCAGGTAACACACACCCATGCACTTACACTGTATACCTTGATGCAAGAACGAGAGGCATATACGTTCATCCAGACACACATTTGTTAATGGCCTCAATTCCCAAACACACAAAGCACTCAATGCATTCAACATGGCAACCCATCTACCCACAAAGGTTTCACTTGTAAGTGAAAAGAGATGCTTAATGCTTTGGAGCAAAGTGCACAAGTGAGTGTTTGTCTATGTGTGTGCAGGGACAGGTGTTCACGGATGCATTTGCAACCTATTGACGATGATGTGTAAATGTACGTCCACCACCCCTGCCTAGGAACGAACACAGCACTCTACATATCAATTGTGGGGGGTCGATAACTAAATCAGAGCTAAGGGATTATGAGGATGTGGCCCATTAGCAGGTCTTATATTGGCATAGATTCCCTGGCCTTGGCCCCTGTAAGTGAGACAGACCACTAACAGCCCAACCAGTGGGTAGGGTGGGGGCAGCAGCTGGCTGCTTAATGGCAGACCCAAGTGGCTGTTAGAATATGCTCATTTCCCTTCACCACTCTGTTCCACTTTCATTATCCAGAACATTGAAGACAAATGAGAGGGATACATGTACCTTTTTCGATTTAACAGTTGCCACTAGCAAGCTAACCATAACTAGCAGTCTTTTAGTAGCTAACCATAACTAGCATACAATACTAGCTTTCTATGACTAGCAAGCCGTTACTACCTAACCATAACTAGCAAGTCGCTATAGCCTAACCATAACTTGCAATCCGTGACAAGCTATCCATAAAAAGCAAGCTGTTACTGGCTAACCATAACTAGCAATCTATTATGACTAGTCCATTTATACTAGCTAACTATAACTAGCAAGCTGTTATGAGCTAACCATAACTAGCAATCTATTACTAGCTAACCATAAATAGCAAGCCATAACAAGCTTACCGTAACTAGCAAGCCGTTACAAGGTAAACATAACTAGCAAGCCATTACTAGCTAACAGAGCTAACCAAAACAAGCAAGGCTATACCAGCTAACCATAAATAACAACCTGTTACTAGCTAACCATAACCAGCAAGCCTTTACTAGCAAGCCAAAGCCATAACTTTCAAACTTTAATTAACACACCGTAGTGACAGTGGTTGGGTGTCTTGTTAGGCTTTTATGTAAGCCGTAAGTAAAGTCCTTGGGTACAACCCATGATTGACTGACATGATGTTCATTGACCAGCTCTCCTCAGAGCTTGGTCAGCTAGTTCCTCTGGGCAGGTGCTGTTGTCACTGTCTGCCTGTCGATTACCATGGCTCATACAACCCCCAGGCCAGGGAACAGGGAGCCTTACCAGTGTCTTGGTTTGGTGGCCACCACTGGTAATGCAGAACAACCCCCCCCCCCCCCCCCCCCCCCCCCCCCCCCCCCCATAAACGTATTATCAAACCTATATGTAAGGGTATCCCTTTACAGCAGAAATAAAATAAACAATAAGCTTCAGGAAGGAAGTATAGAATCAATGAGAACCATTTCATATAAAGGTCACAAAAACCCAAGTATTACAATTTATTTGTGTGTAGCAGCAACATCCCAGGGTACAACAAGCATAACATGAGCCTCTGGTCTTTGGTCTCTGTTGTTTGAAGTCATCTGTGATTCCCTGCTGGCTTGGTGTGGAGCAGCAGGCCAGATTCTAGCAAACTAAACTCAACATAAAAACTATGTAGACAAATTAACATAATCTACAGTATCAGTCATAACTACTTCAAAAAATCAAATGACAATATATATTGGCTGGTGGGACTAATATCAATTTAAGATTAAATAAAGGGTGTGAAGAAAATTTAACGAAAGGTGGCCATGTTGGCATTGTGTATCCAGTTGGTGTAATACATTTAATTTGATGTAAGAAATGCTGAATAACTGCAAACTCGAAAATTGCTGATGTCAATGATAAATTCATACAAATTATGAATATTTAATAATGGTCAATCATTGTCATCGGTGTGTATTTGAATAATCTCTTGTTCTCCAAATGGGATCATTTTAGTTGATCAGTCTCAGTTTGCTTATTGACGTACCTTTCCTCTCCCTGACAGGTAGGTGTGTAGGGATTTGATATCAATCAACACATGCGTTTACACACTCTTTACCTCCAAACAACTTGGCCTACGCCTTGTCATCTTACATAGTACACCCATGATTCTCTCACACACACACACACACACACACACACACATGATTCTCTCTCACACACACACACACACACACACACACACACACACACACACACACACACACACACACACACACACACACACACACACACACACACACACACCTCTCTCTCTCATTCTGCCTCTATAATTGGTCCAATATTTAGTTCTGGGCACGGGGCCCATCTTGAATGCTCTAAGCAGCAGAGATAAGAGTGTGATATCTCTAAAAGAGGCAGCTCACTTAGCCAAGTCCTGCCACTCACTGCCATACCAGCTGCCTTTGCTCACTCATAATAGTCCACTGATGATAATTATACTTCCAGACATCCAAGCAATGTATTTACTCCAAGTTAGCTAAAGGTATGTCAAATAGCATCTATGAACCGAAGAGAAATGTGAGCGCAGCTTGTAGCAGCTGCCTGGTGGTCATACCTGTGAAGGCTCCAGGAATCAAGATTGCCACGGGAAGGGTTAGAAAATGAAATCCTTCGCTGGGATTTTATGTCCGGATCAAAGTGTTACATTCCTTTGATCCATTGCTCGTTCTGATTCAACTTCAGACACGACCTCAAAGGTGAATGGGTGGAGCCACTGATTCATGTCTTGGCTCTCTAGACATGAATGAATACTCTCAGTATCAGTGGCTACAGAACCATGACTCCAGGGTCCTGGTTAAACATCTGGTCAACCGTTAAGCTCAAAGGACAAGGCCGGCAGAAAGCTATTGGTTGTTTGGTGGGAATGTTGCCAATAAGAAAACCATAGCGTTATGTGGACCTGGCTGGTCTGTGATTTTGCAACATGCAGAATATTCATTGTCACAGTCCTTTATTAATTCTGGGGAGGAATCACTATATAAAAAAACGAATAGTAGTAATAATATACAAATCATATGGTACATGAAGAAGAATCATATATAAAATCGTCATTAATAATGCGCTTTTCCTTTTCTTCTATAGGTCCTTCTCCGTTTGCCCAGCTATTTAATATTCTAGTGGTTGTCATGTTCACAGGGCACATGACTACAAGGGACAAGTCATGACGACATTGTAGAGTGACTAGCTCGTCCATGGCAACCACATGGACAGAACACTAGACAGGGCCAGTCAGAGAACAGGTGTTCCAGCCTCAGTCCATTAGCTCACCCTAACGGCCAAATCTACACACACACACACACACACACACACACACACACACACACGCACACGCACACGCACACGGACATGCACACACACACACACGGACATGCACACGTATATGTACACTTAAACACATACATTGACGCACACTCATGAGCACATACACTTACACACATTCAGTGACACACACACATACATCTACACTTAAACACATTCATTGACACACACACACACACACGTGTGTACGTACACTTACACATGTGTACTTACACACATACATTGACAGGGACACACACACACACACGTGTAAGTACACTGACACACATACACTGACCCACACACGCATGCCACGAGGGCTCTCTACAGGGTCCTTCTGGCGGAGGTCACTTCCTTGCAGTGATGTAACTCATTAGCTGCTCCAAAACGAGCTCACGCTGGTGGATGATGTCATCCCCATTGAGAAAAGTAGTCTACTCTAAAGCCTGACTGCTGCGCTCTGTGGCTACTGTTTTACTTTTAATACATTTCCATGTCCATCGGTTAGGACTAGTGTCTTGCACAGATCGTATGTGCACGGACGTATGCTATTTAAGGAGCTTGTATAAAATAAACTTTACAAAATGTATGTTATGATTAGCAGTCCAATACCTGCTGCAGAGATTTGTATATGAATATTAATTCTAATAAAATGGACATGTCTTATATAAGTATATAAAGGAAAGATTGTGGTGAATGCGTAAATAAATAATACATTATTTACCAGCAAAAAGAAGTGGCTCAGGTAATCACACCCTCATTTAGACCTCAGTATATCTCCAATTGTGAAAGTAGTGAGCTTACAAATCACAAAAAGTGACTATAAAAAAATGTATCACGAATTGTGTTGAGGCTGGAAGATTGTGCGGAGACGAGAGCTCCGACTGCCAATCTTTGATATGTGAGGGGTGTGTTTACATCTCCAGGGACTTTGAAGAGGAAACACGATGCTAGAGAAAGAGATTAAAAACAGCCTGACAGAGAAAGGGGGAAATTTATGACTGCTTTGTGCCCACCAGAGGGAAGGAAATCCCTCACTGGAAAATAAAACTCAATTTCATTCCATGTTGACCGTACTATCCTAGCACCTTTTGTGTTTGTTGTCCGTCGTTTCATCCCATCGTGGCTGTTAACTTCTGGGTGGATGCCAGAAAGTGCACCCAGACTGTTACAGCCCCCCACCCCCCTCCCCATACACCCGAACTGCTCAGATGCTCAAATGATCAGAATAAAAACAAATGTCGGCCCATCTGTGAGACGATATAATTTGATAAGAGAGCGCCGACTTTAGACACTGACAGTAACCCGATCTCACCCGGGATCGGTGTAAAGTGGAACCAAATTGCCAATGGATGGGCAACAAGGAGGGTAATTGTGAATGAGATCCAACCCAAGGGATTCTAATCTAATCGCCGTGCTCGCCGCTCAGTCTCAATGCCATAAACACAGCGGCAGCCATTTTTACAAACTGGCTTTTGGTTTGACGTTTACCATGATGTCCAGTCAGTCGCATGGCCATGGAACTTTGTTGCTCTGAAGACTTTCTGCACTTTCTTACCTGCTTAGCGCAGACAGATATGTAGATTTGATTATTCTTCGCCAGCAAGAGAGCGGGTCAAACATGGTTGTGCAGGATCAATGCTTGTGTCCTTTCGGCCACTTTAGCTGTTATCATAAATGTTAGGGAATCAGTCAATGGATAAAACATTGAAAAACATGAAACATTGTGAGTAATACCAAGTGATCTGGAACTTTCTGAAGCGACTGATAATACATATTGGAAAGAAATGTCATAACTGCATTGTCTTCTATTTGTAACATTTTACCCAGCTATCCAATGTTGCAATCACTTATTTTATATCTAATGTAGCATGCACATACTTTAGCTCTGAAGGTATACAGTCTTGTTTATTTTCTGTTCCAAGTAGCAGACCGTTTTAGATTGATTAGCGTCTACATATGTTTGTAAGGTTAATTGTACTGTCTCAAATTCATAAATGTATCGGTTATCGTCGTTCTTGTGGCACTGTGTTATTGAGCGGGTTCTCTTGTGCTGTTGTCATTGTACAAAAATAACATGATAATCAGGAGCAGTAAACACCTACATATGTACTGGCAAGAGGCTGAATAACAATAAGTCACACCTCTCACACCACACCATTGAACACTCTCAGCAGGGTGTTGATGTTGAGGTATTTAACCGTCTTCTGTTTAGAAAAGGATCCAGAATGTTTTCCAATAGTTTTCATTGCATCAAATGAATCAGTTTATTCATTCCTTCGTATTTTCTGCTTTCTTTTGATTTTACAGAAGGACCTTCCACTGCCCCGGAAAAGTACCAGGTGAGTCCACTTTTATGTCCCATACGCAAATAGTTTGAATGTACTGCTGCTTTAAAATTATGATTTCATGGCGAGAAAACCAGAGATGTTCCTGATCACTGTGTTTCTAGCTGTGTTTGGTTTGCAGTGTTTTGAGCCATGTTGCTGTGTGAGCTGTGTCTGGGCTGGAGCCCCTCTGTGGACACAATCTGTTGCACCAGTGAGCCACGCAATGGAAACTCTGCTTCAGCAAATGCCCCAGCCTTAATGAGAGCGAGCAGGAGAGAGAGAGAGAGAGAGTGGTGTGTGTGGGAGAGAGATTGAGAGAGAGAGAGAGAGAGGGGTGTGTGTATGAGAGAGAGGAAGGAGAGTGGTGTGTGTGTGTGAGAGAGAGAAAGTGGTGTGTGTGCGTGTGTGTGTTTGTGTGTGAGAGAGAGTAAGAGAGAGAGAGAGAGAGAGAGAGACAGACAGCCGTAGAGAGATATGAAGGAGACAGAGGGGTAGGAGACAGATATATAGAGCAAGGAAAAGGGCGGGAAGAGAAGGAGAGAAGGAAATGAGAAGAGAGAGAGAGGATGGGATGAGTAAGAGTGAGGGAAGGAGTGATAGAGTAGTATGGGAGAAACATACTGAGAGAGAGGGAGAGCGACGCAAAGTGGTAGAGAGAGGTGTGACAGTGCAAGAGAGAGAGACATAGAGACAGAGAAAGATAGAGAGACAGAGAGAGAGAGGCTGTGCTACAGGAAATGTTGAGGAAGGGAGTGAAGTGTCACATGTACTGCTTAACTGGTGACTGATTAACAGTGGCAGTACTGCGTGTGTGTGTGTGTGTGTGTGTGTGTGTGTGTGTGCATGCGTAACAGTTAATTTTATTTCTCCAATTCAGAGCCATAACGTCATTGAAACGTCTCTGTTCCTTGCTTGAGGTTCACCTTTATTTTGGCCGAGACAGTTATAACATTTTGGAACAACAGTACCGCTGTTTTGATTTACCAATTTGCGCACATAACCTGTGTATGATGTGAATATTTTATAGAATGACAAACGCAGTATGTATCTCCCATGTTACCTGAATTCACACTCAAACCAACCTAAAACGTCTCACCATCTGGATAGGTGATTTGTGTCTGATCTTTTCTGTGTAACATCTACGTTGCAGTCTGGCCTGTATGACAGGTTTCGGTGCGTTTCTGTCGCTGTCCATGGTGCTGAAAACTGTTCAAGGCAGGTCAAATTAGGTCGGGGTCAAAGTGCATCACACCCTCAGATCTACATTAGATCCTACGACAAAGCTTTAAGCCCAAACCCTCAAACTGACAAGAAAAAAACATCCCATTACCCCAGTAGGAAAAGACCGGAACCCTTGAAAATTAACACACAGCTGTTGTTAAATTAAAACACACAATTGGTCAATTGATATTTACGATATAATGTTTTTATTGAAGTGAAAGACAACCAAAGCCGTGAAGGTGAGGCATCTGCTTGTAATGTAAGGTGCTTTCCCCGTGGACGTATGGCTCTGTCTTACTCTCTAGCGTCCCCTCTCTATCGCATGGCCAAACGTCTTCTCACAGCTGCTGTTCAGGTCGTAGTGAAGTACAACCGTATGTTTTGCAGCACAAATAAATGCTGCAAAACAATA
>JACYXH010000810.1:1960000-1962500 GCA_026745465.1 Lota lota | reverse complement strand
TATCTGTAAAACTGTATGTGTGTGTGCATGTGCATACATGTGTGTGTGTGTGTGTGTGTGTGTGTGTGTGTGTGTGTGTGTGTGTGTGTGTGTGTGTGTGTGTGTGTGCACAAGTGTCTCTAGCCATTTCTCTGCTCTGTTGTACGCTGGTAATTAGAGGACTGATACTTGAAGCTCACCCCAGATGGGCGGAGATGACGGAGGAGTGTAAAGCAGAATAAGAGCTAGAGAGGGAGAGAATGATGGAGACAGAGAGAAAGAGCGAGAGAGACTCAGACCCAAAGAGAACGAGAGATGGGCATAAGCTTTTGAAGAAATGGAGGGAGGGGAGAGCAAGACAGAAGTCGGCCCGGTATGAAAGGTTCAGCCTGAGGTGCCGTCTCGGCCTACATTTAAGAGACAGGCCCACTGGGGTTAACCAAGCGCTCTCTCGCTCTCCCTCTCCCTTTCCCTCTCTCTGTCTCCCGCCCTCTCTGCTATGTCTCTCTCTCTCCCTCTCTGCTATGTCCTCACCTGCCTCCTCCTGTTTCTCTACCATTTTTATTTTCTCCTCTACAGTTTCCCTGTGGAATGGTAGGAAGAAAGTGAATGAGAGGGTGGGGGGTGATAAATACATGGTGATGGCTGGAGCCGAAAGGAGCCAGCACCCTGTGATTCCCCCCCCCCCCCCCCCCCCCCCCCCCTCCCCTCCGCCGTGCGAGAGCTGTTGTAGGCGCAGAGCACAGGTTCTCCATCCGGAACATCACATTGCTCCTGCATAATTTACCGCCTCCCTTCACCCACCTCCCTAAAATCCTCAGCTGCAGCCTAACATTTTTAACCCCCCCCCTTCCTCCCCCCTCCCTGCAGGTGGTCTAAATGTCTGATATCTCTCCCTCTCTTTCTCTGTCTCTGTCTCTGTTTCTCTCTGTCCATCTCTCTGTCTCTGTTTCTCTGTCTGTCTCTGTTCTCTCTCTCTCTCTCTCTCTCTCTCTCTCTGTCTCTGTCTCTGTCTCTGTTTCTGTTTCTGTCTGTCTGTTTTTCTCTCTCTCTCTGTCTCTTTTTCTCTCTGTCTATCTGTGTCTGTCTCTGTTTCTCTCTCTCTCTCCCTCTTTGTGAGTTGAACTTGTTCTATGTCATTGAAACTGGGAGCATTATCGTCACGTCGGTTCCCCTTCTCACCGGGTTATTACAATCCACCCATGATGACACCTTTTATAACATGAAGATTGGGAGATGAACTGGAGACCCCCCACCCTCTCGCTGCTCTGGTTATAGATCTGCCTTTTTAACATTTCTGTAATTATCGCCAGCAGCTTTTACTGTGGCCTTTAACCAAGGTGTAAAATATTCATATGCCTCGTTCTCCATATACCATCCAAGGTATGCGCACACTTAATAGCATACACTTACTTAGTATAGTTGCCTTTAACCATTGTACAGTTAAGTTACATGTACAGTTCTGCAGATAGGTAATACACATGCTGTACAGTTCTGCAGATACATAATACACATACAATACAGTTCTGCAGATACATAATACACATACAGTACAGTTCTGCAGATACATAATACACATACAATACAGTTCTGCAGATACATAATACACATACAGTACAGTTCTGCAGATACATAATACACATACAGTAAAGTTCCGCAGATAAGTTATACACATAGAGTGCAGTTATATTAACATGGACAATCCTGTAGTGTGGATATGTGAGTATTGTTCCAGCTATAGTATTAACATGGACAATCCTGTAGTGTGAATATGTGAGTATTGTTCCAGCTCTAGTATTCACATGGACACTCCTGTAGTGTGTGGATATGTGAGTATTATTCCAGCTCTAGTATTCACATGGACACTCCTGTAATGTGTGGATATGTGAGTATTATTCCAGCTATAGTATTCACATGGACACTCCTGTAGTGTGTGGATATGTGAGTATTATTCCAGCTCTAGTATTCACATGGACACTCCTATAGTGTGTGGATATGTGAGTATTATTCCAGCTCTAGTATTCACATGGACAGCACCACAAGTCCCGTGGCGGCGCGTTGCAGTAGCCATCTGCTATTGGCTGGAGCTCTGGCAGTGTCTTGGCATCGAGACTTGGGCGTGTTTGTTGTCTATTTTCTTACGCTAAGATGAATGCAAAACAAACCGCTCAGATGTAGCGGTTGGCTAGCGGCCACCAGGAGGCACATGAGAAGCAATATGAACGAGTGTGCACGTCGATGGGCGGCTACGGTTTAGCCATCCTGTTCTGAATGCTGTCCTTCCAGCTAAATGGCAGAAACGTGCTGTTTGTCTCTCCGGGTGAGAATAAATATAGACCAAAATGCAACTGGAAAAACCAAAACTAAGACAACACACATTAACACTCCCCTCCAACACCCTTACATCAGTTAAAAAATAATAAACAGATCTAATTGATGAAGTGTTTTGTGGTGACAACCATCTTGGTGTGGTGCAGCTGCTCCAGATGTTTCATGATATTAATTTTGAAGCGTCAATGAC
>JACYXH010000810.1:1785000-1955000 GCA_026745465.1 Lota lota | reverse complement strand
ACCCACGCAAACACGCACGCACCCACCCACCCACATGCAGCTTGACTTTATGTTGGGTTGGTGCATATCTCTCATTACCTGTTGCTATTCACTTCCTCTTGCATCGGACTCACCCCTCCTCTGGGATGCACCCCCACAGCCTGGCCCACCTCCCAACTCGTGGGGTCTCAGCACTAATAGGGCATTCCGAGCACAGTGTGTGTGTTTCTGTGTGTGTGTGTGTGTGGGGGGGGGGGGGGGGGGGTAATCTCTTTCCAGGTCCAAAATCGTCCATCTCAACACGTCGCGGGCCGAAGCTAAGTGCTAACTAAAGCCCCAGTCTGCTGTCTACAGAACGCGCGCAGCATACATAGTTAAAGTGACATTTACAAATCCTCCATATCCAGGTTTGCCACGAGACAAGCTCATAGATCACAGATTTGCCGTATAATTTAGTCTCTCTTGTTTCTCCGTGAATGGTGGGAGCTGATACTGTCATCTCTACCCTAGTTTGGAGGCTAGTAGTGTAGTCAAGCTAACAGGAAGCCGTTGGATTCCTGTGAGAGTAGTGTGCGTGTTTGTGTATGCGTGTGTGTTGGTTGTTATGATTCTGTAATGAAAACCAGTGTAATATCCCCGTCTTTCACCTTCCAAGAGACAGTTGGTGATGTATTCCCTCTGTGGGAAAGTGTGAGAGACTCACAGATGGGTTAGATGAGAATACATTGTGTTATGTTAGGAAAAGAGGGGAAAGCTCAAATAAATAAAGCCAAGTGTGGAGAGAAGGAGGAAGTGGGGGTTGTGGTTGAGAGGAGAGGAGTGTGTGCGTGTACAGAACACATACACCTGATAACCGGACTCCATCACATGTTTGCTTGTTCCCGAGAACATTTGTTACCGTTCTTTTTTTAAAACAACATTCCTACACTGGAATTAATTCTTTGCCAAGCATAGACACGAACAAACCAAGCCCACAATGAATATCAACCAACAAACATTGCCAATGT
Source organism: Lota lota (assembly GCA_026745465.1). Lineage (NCBI taxonomy): Eukaryota > Metazoa > Chordata > Actinopteri > Gadiformes > Lotidae > Lota > Lota lota. Next base: position 1,954,014 of record JACYXH010000810.1, on the reverse strand, counting down.
GGCATTGTTATACAGACACCATTTCCCAGAATTCTCGGTTGACTTTGGGATAAAATCCACATCAAGATTATAGCTGTGTTTTGGTTAGTATCTAATAAAGTGTGCGCAGTTGCCACACACACCTAATAAAAACATGTTTGAATCATACTGGAGAGCTTTAGTTACTAAAGAAATAACACATGATGAGTCACAATTGGATATAAATGATGAGTGTATTACTATGCCTAATTGTTTTGTCAGTAAGAAAATGTGCAACAGAGAGAAATGAGCCATGAGCACAGAAGAAAAAGTAACAATTGAATATGTTGGAACAGGTAAAAGAAAAGAGCACAACGGAATGGATTTACACAATTCACACCTCCCTTCAAGCATCCAACATGTGTGTGTGTGAGTGTTGGTTCCTTCTCTCTCTTTAGACTCCTCTCAATTTGATGAGTGCTGGTGCGGGGGGGGGGGGGGGGGGGGGGGGGGGGGGGTATACTAATGCATGTCTCTTCAATATTTCAAAACTCTGAAAGAGGTTTGGGTGAGATATATGGCTAGCAATGGAAATATACTTTTGTTTTGGAGTGTGTTTGTTGATGGGTTGGAGAGAGCGAGAGAAGCAGAGAGACGCAGAGAGAGAGAGAGAGAGAGAAAGAGAGAGAGAGAAATACTTGATTTATTTAGTGTCTTCCAGAGAGGTCTTTGCTGATGCAATATGAAGCAAGCTGTTCACCACTGTTTAGCTAACCGTGTCGCATCTTGAAGTCTTAAAAAGTGTGTTGGATGACATGAAACACACACACACACACACGCACACACACATACCTACATGCACACACAGTGTGTTGAAATGCTGGGGAAGTTCTTTAACTTTATCCTCATCTCCTAGTCTCACACGAAAACGCTTGTGAAAGAAGTGACAATCAAACTTCAATCCATCTGGCCTATTCATCTTCCAAACTGTCAAAACTCACCCATGCAATCATGGGTCCGTTTGTATGGGTGTGGGTGTGTGTAGGTCGGGTCTGAGCTGAGCTGTCCTAAAAAGCAATAAATAGCAATGATGGAGAATTAGACCTGATGGTGGAAGACTCTTAGCCAATCACAGCTCTACGTACTGTTTCCTCTCAGACCTTTTTATCTTATGTACACACACACAGACACACACACACACAAACAAATATGCATAAGCGCACACACACACACATAGATACACGCCCACGCACATAGGCGCACGCCCTTACTCACTCACTCACTCACTCACTCACCCGTATACACACATACAACCACACACACACACACACACACACACACACACACACACACACACACACACACACACACACACACACACACACACACACACACACAAATAACAGCAACAATAAAACATATTGGTTTTAGAGAATTGTAATGTTGGAACTGGATCACATTTCCTGCCTTCAATCTACAACTCACAAACACAGATACACAAACATACACAGGCACACTGTCTAACAGTTACACATGAACTCACTCAGACGGATATATCCACACACACACACACACACTCACACACACACACACACACACACACACACACACACACACACACACACACACACACACACACACTGAGCCCGGTGGGCTGCGCCTAATGGCTGCTTTCCGCTTTTTATATTGACAACTGTTTCTAACGCTGACAGATATTGATGTCTTTTTTTGTGTTGCCAGTTGCCGGACCAGTAACCGGAAGAGCCTGATCCTGACCAGTACCTCCCCTACTCTGCCCCGACCGCACTCTCCCCTGCCTGGACATCTAGGTACATTACACACAGAGGCCTACTGCCTGTACACCTGCCATGCTGACTGGCCCCATATGTCTTTACTCTCTGTCGCCTTTTCTTCCTTACCTCCCGCCGACGGATTATACGTGTTCTGGCCCGATTCTCAGTGTGTGACCTACTATTACTACACGCACTGCCATTGCTATTACCTACTATTACGATATAATTATTCTCTTTAACGTTTGGCCCCTCGCTTATTCTCTTCTTAAAAACGTCTCATGGTTCACTCTGAATGTCGTGTCGTGTTGTGTATAGTCATGGATCAGCTGGCAACTTTGTTTATCTATGACGCGTCACACTCACGCAAACCTGGTATTTGCATGAAGAAAACGAGATGAACCATGTAGAGGCAGGTGGTTGTGTCTGTATAGATTCAACAAGATGACGCCTTCAGGTTTGTGTAGAGGGATGAGGAGAACAGCGTTACTATTGATATGTCCGTTTCAGCATTTGGTCATCCAAATATGAACATGTCGATAAATCTTTTAAGACTTATCCTATTTGACAAAACCTGCTAGTCCACATTATGGCCCACTTCACCGAAAAGCAAATGCTTATACAGAGATGTGTTGTGAAATTTATTATGGGATATCTGTTTATTAATTGTTATTTTTGTGTGTTCTTTAACAGGAAGCAGCCCGTTGGACAGCCCACGGAATTTTTCACCTAGTGGCCCCGCCCACTTTTCCTTTGCATCCTCAAGAAGGTAGAGTATTAGAGATATTCGTATGACATATTTCCTATGATACACACACACATACACATACACATACACATACACATACACATACACATACACATACACACAAATACACATACAGACACATACAGACACATACACACACACACACATACACACATACACACATACACATATACACACAGGCACAAACCCACCACATTGCATATATTTCCATTTTTTTAAATGATATATATGTGTATATATATATGATTATATTATACTCTCTTGTGAACACTCACACATATACACATACAGTGGAACTATCATTCATTTGTGGTTAATATCCCTTTTATCTTTCTTTCTTTCTTTCTTTCTTTCTTTCTTTCTTTCTTCAGGGCTGATGGGCGAAGATGGTCCCTCGCATCTTTACCTTCCTCAGGATATGGCACCAACACACCCAGTTCAACGGTACACACACACACCCCACACACAAACCACACACACCATTCACACACATACCACACACACACACAACCACACGTCCATAAACACACACACCACACACACACACCACACACACAAATCACACACACCATACACACATCCACACACACACACACACACACACACACACATACCACACACACACACACACACAACCACACATCCACAAACACACACACACCACACACACATAAACACGCTCACACACCACACACACACACCTCACACACATAAACACGCTCACACACATACATAAGATCTTTGACCAATTTTATACATTATGCATTATTCTTATAAGATTAAAAATACAGATTACATTAGCAATGTACTTTAATCTTCTCGGGTTTATCTGCTTTTGTGTGCGCAAGAATGGTTTCCGGCACATTAATAAATATTTTATAGTCAGTGTCGATTTGCATATTTGTCCATGCATGATTCACAATATACTATGTTAATTAATGTATGTACTATGAAATCATGTTGTGAAAGTTGATGGGCTACCTTTTGTAGAGCATTACATTCTAGGCTGCTTTAAAGTGATTGCATGCAACACTAGCCACTAATTGTCATGGACACAAACACAGGCACGTATGCATGATAGTACAGTTAGCACATGTGCATGTGAATGATCATTTGCTAATATATATATATGCTATGCACACGCACATGCACATGCACACGCACACCGGACGTACACGCGCACACACACACACACACACACACACACACACACACACACACACACACACACACACACACACACACACACACACACTCACACACATCCACACTCACACACTCACACATAACACACACACAAACACAAAGCTAAAAATAACCAATTGGTTGCTAAGATATTCTCAACATGATTTCTCTGCAACTGACTTTTTTCCTCAAAGATGGAGGGGCAACATGAACTACAATTTGTCCTTCAGTGTTTTCAGCCAACAGGGCAAATTAAAAGGGTCAGGGAACCTGGAGAAAAATCTAGTTAAGAGTCTAGATAGAACGAGGAGCGAGTGAGAGGATCAGGGAGTGAGAGCGGATGAGGAGGAGTTGAGTGCTCCAATATAAATGGTGGAACAAGGATAAAGTGTAACTGTATGGGGGAGGACGTCAAGGACTCTGTGGTAGCTGGGAAGGCAGCGCTTTCTGGGAAGAATAATGCATTTCAGGACTGACACGCGTCAAGGAGAAGCACACGGCCATGGACTATTTGGCAAAGAGTTATTTTGAGAAATGGGCTTGGAATAGGTGGGGCGCTGTTCACCCAAGTACAATGTCGTGCCTTATTGAACAGTACATTATCTTCTGCTGTCTTCTCTTCTCTTCTGTGCTGTCTCTCCTCTCCTCTCCTCTCCTCTCTCATCACCTCCTCTCCTCTCCTTTCCTTTCCTCTCCTCTTCTCCCCTCCCCTCTCTACTCCTCTTCTCCCCTCCCATCTCCTCTCCTTTCCTCTCCCATCGTCTTCTCCCCTCCCCTCCCCTCCCCTCCCCTCCCCTCCCCTCCCCTCCCCTCCCCTCTCCTCTCCTCTCCTCTCCTCTCCTCTCCTCTCCTCTCCTCTCCTCTTCTATCATCCCCTCAATATACCTTCCCTTCTCGCTAGCTATCCATGCAAGCAGCTGATGTTATAACACTGCTCTAGCTGAGTGAAACCAACAATGATAACAACACGATAACAGTAAAGATTCAGCTCTAATGTCAATAATTAATGACCATAAAAGATTGTCTCCTTAAGCAGAGTGTAATATATGATGGCATTTGGAATGTGTCTTGCCCAGCAGCGATTTATTTATTTCTTAGGTTGTCGCTGGCTGCCAGTAGTCCTGTATTCTCATCCTCTCCTCACCTCCATCTTCACAACTCCATCTCTTGTCTGCCGTTCCATCTCTGCATGTGTGCTTCATCGGGTCTCTGGGTTCTGCTTGTCTCGTCTACACTTCATCAGGCCCTCGGGAAGCGCGGCAGAGAGATCTCTAGCTGCTGTGATGTCGAGAAGCAGGAAGAAAGGGGTGTGTGTGTGTGTGTTGGGGGGGGTGTAAGCTGAAACAAAAGGCGGTTGAGAATGTTTGTTCAATAAGAGGGGAGGTTTACTGACGGAAAACACAGAAGATGAAAAATGTTGTATGTTTTCTGAAAACATAACTTGGTATGGAAATCGGTGTGTAAACTACATGTCCACGTTGAGTCATGCCAACATACATGGGACACCTCTCATCTCCAATGACTCTCCATCTCACTCCTTCCGGCTCTTTATGTAACCTTCTCCCACTTTCTTTGAAGTTCTTAACACTGACAATTAAACAGGTTCACTTTAAAGGGATTTCCCTGTGGCAGACATGTTCACTTAACAATACATTTGCATTCAGCCATTTAGCGGACACTTTTCCCCAAAGCAATTCACAGGTGTGGTTGAGAACAATCAAACCAACAATTACATTGTATTATTAGGAGCAATTACAAAGACGTTTCTAATCTAGATGTGTTGTTGGTGGATGAGTAGGCTAGTGCATGGTTAGTGTTAGTGCATCCCATAACAGTTTATTTAGAGTTATGTGTGTGACCACTTTCATCCAGGCAGCTGGGGCTATGTTGTCTTTTGGGGTGAAAGAAGGGTAGGACTGTGTGCAGTAAGAACAGGAGATGGCCAAGAATAGAGCCTTGGGGCACATTGGTTTTCACCTGATGTGACTATTAGACATCGTCACCCTCCACAGCACTCTGTACCTTCTAAAGAGGGGTGATTGAAACACCCTGGGCATGATCCCAGTGATGCTAGTGTGATCAGAAATAGGTTGCAGGAGGATCTTATGGTTTCACGTGTCTAATCTCTGCCGATAAGTCAAGCAGGACGACATCTGATGATTTACCACAAGCTCTGGGTAGTCTCAGTGGAAGGAAGTGGAGCTCGTTTGAAGCCAGCAGGCTATACTGCAGGAGAAACATTGAATAATCATCAATTGGTTGAAATACAGCAATGGTTGTGTTGTGGATAAAGGATACTGCTTTAGTTGTTTATTTGTGTTTTTGTTTGAAGCAGCAAGGTTATCCAAGCCTTTCAATGTGATAGGGGAGTGTGCCTCCTGACATACAATTTAAACAGTTTAAATTATAAAAATAGAGGACTTCTATCAATAAATTCATTAAAAGGTTCACCTCTCTGAGCGTGGGGTGAACGAAGGTCCCTGAGCCAGCGTTGGGTGAACCAGGGCCCCGGAGTGTGAGGTGACCGAGGGCCCCTGAGCATGCGGTTTAACTGCACAAATCTATGATGAGGCCACTCCGGTCCCCCAGGAGGGGGTGTTCATTAAGCCGTCCATTGATCCGGCTCCGGGGTTTCCTGCCACGCTGGAGAGAGAGCAGTGATATTGACCGGCCAGTGGCTCAGCACTTATATCCTCCCAGCAGGTTTCACTTCAGCTTTTCCATTCTCTCTCTCTCTCCTTGGGTGTCTGTTCACATAATTGCGATGAATACATGTCTTGTCCCCATGGGCCCCCAAAGTGCTGAACAGTTAGTGAACATGCCCTGAGATGTGAAGCAGGCTGGTAGCGGCCACGAGAGGCGACGGGTCGTGTCCAGGGTCGGTAGGGGTGCTGGTGCCTGCCAGGCCCCTGCCTACTGGCGTCGTGCTCACATGCCCTTCAATTCCTCTTGTGCCATCCATGACTCACTTGTTTACAAAGGCTTCTGTTTTTAAAAAGGGTTCACCAACGCTTTGTGGAAGCCAGTGGTTTAAAGTTCCCAGCAAGCGCTGACTTTGCTTCACCTCATGGCCTCTTTCTTTTCTCTCTCTCTCTCTCTCTCTCTCTCTCTCTCTCTCTCTCTCTCTCTCTCTCTCTCTCTCTCTCTCTCTATATATATATATATATATATATATATATATATATATATATCCCCCACTTGTTCTCTATGTCTCTCTCTCCCTCTCTCTCTCTCCTTGTGTCTCGCTATGTCTCTCTCTCAGTCGTCCAGCTCGTCCCAGGAGCGGCTGCACCAGCTGCCCTACCAGCCCACCATGGACGAGCTCCACTTCCTGTCCAAGCACTTCGGCAGCACGGAGAGCATCACCGACGACGACGGTGGGCGGCGATCCCCGCACGTCCGCCCACGCTCCCGCAGCCTCAGGTCAGCTGACCTTCATGACGCCATGATGACGATTATGATGATGAGGATGATGACGATTATGATGATGGTGGTGATGATGATGATGGTGGTGGTGATGATGATGATGGTGATGGTGGTGGTGATGATGATGATGATGGTGGTGATGATGGTGATGATGATGATGATGGTGGTGATGATGATGATGGTGGTGATGATGATGGTGATGGTGATGATGATGATGGAGATGATGATGATGATGGTGGTGGTGATGATGATGATGGTGGTGACTCAAGAATTTCAGTGTCTTATGGTGAATTTTTTTACCTTTGGTTAGAAAGGGTTAGAAAGGGAGTAGTCCATTTCACTAGTCCCAATGGTGAAATGAATGGTGAAGTGGTTTACGCACAACATAGCTTTTCCTTTTGGCTGTATTGTTACTATTGTTTTAATGGTGTGTATCGATTGGATGTGGATCTCATTGGGTGCAGGGAATTGAGGATCATAAAAACACCCTTATTGGCTCCTACAGTGATGATATTACGTATGGTTCCATTTCTGCAATCCCCGAAGGTTCTGGGTTCCATCCCCAACGTCCCAAGTCTACCTGTTGACCTTCTAGAGCAAGAGGCCCTGAACCATATCTGTTCCCTAATGACAGGGATCTAGAAACAATCCCTTTCAAGTCGCTTTGAATAAAAGCATCTGTTAAATGACTAACTAGTGAACATAGTAAACAAACACATCTGGACTTGGCAAGTGAGTATGCTTGCTTCAGCCCAGCATCCTATTGGACAGCCTTTTACACAAGCCGTAGGACTTTATGCCGGAGTACACTGCTGTAGTCTCTCTAATCTGTAGTGTCACCAGAGTGCAAGTGTTTCTGCTGCAGTGTACGTCCATGGGCTACGACACAACCTATCACAGCCTCTTCTCCTGGTACAGTGCTCCAGCCTTGCCCCTCATTACGACACACTGCTAAGAGACCAGCTCCTCTTTTACTAGATCTGGTGGTCTCCCCACACTATGGCACCCGAGTGGGAGCGAGTTGGTTTTCAAATTAAAAGTTGTACATTGCTGATATAATTCTGCACATTTAGAAGCTGTTGTTTAGTGTTGTAAATATTCATGAAGTAACCAAGACAATGCATTCTATGTTAAAGTGCCTTTTTAATATGAGCTCTTTAAACATTTGGCAAATCCCGGGTTGAGGTCTCTTGACGTTTCTCATACTAATATGGACTTACTAATACATACATAACATGTCATTAATATGCTAAACACTATATTACTAAACACTGTATAAACACTGTACACCATCACCATTCCCATCGTGGATATATGACTATGTTATATATCCACTATATTTCTATCCTATAATGTGTTGGCCAGGGGAACAGAAAATAATTTCCTTTTGTGACTGTTGAGCTGAAGTGTAGAAGTGTGTGTGTGTGTGTGTGTGTGTGTGTGTGTGTGTGTTTGTGGGTGTGTGTGTGTGTGTTTGTCTCACACACTTTTGATTGAGGAGTGTGGCGCGGCTGGTGTGGAGCCGAGGCGCCATTGGGTCCATTAGTGAGACGGGCGATGCTGAATGTAAGATTGTGGTATTAGCATGATGCACGGACACATGCTGGGGATGCTGTGAACGATTTCCTCTCATTGAGTTAAAAAATGCATCCCTGCCCTGCTCTCTCTCTCTGTCTTTGTGTATCTTTAAATTTCTTTATTTTCCCCTCACATCAAATGTATTGCGCTAACTCGCTTTCTCAACCTCTCTCTCTCTCTCTCTCTCTCTCTCTCTCTCTCTCTCTCTCTCTCTCTCTCTCTCTCTCTCTCTCTCTCTCTCTCTCTCTCTCTCTCTCTCTCTCTCTCTCTCTCTCTCTCCCTCTCTCTATCTATGTCTCTCTAGCCCGGGGCGATCGCCGTCCTGCTATGACAATGAAATAGTGATGATGAACCATGTCTACAAGGAGCGCTTCCCGAAGGTCAGCCGTAATGCATGATTATACTGGCCCTTTAAACACACACACACTATTGTACGTACAGACAAAGGCACACATATACACACATATACATATGCACAGATGCACAGACTGTACTGCTAACACAGCAAAGCAGTTCATGTTCCCCCAACACAGTTGGCCGTTCCATGATAAGCTCCCCAGATGTGACATCTGATAAAAATCCAAACAAGATTAACAGCAGCACCCAACAGTAGCGATAATGCTATCAGGGAGAGGGCAGATGAAGAGGAACCTCTATGGATGTTAATGACTGTAATGTAACCTTTTTATTCTTTCACATTGTAGTGATGTTAGATAAAAACACCCCTATCACAGTGATCACACAATAGACTGGCAATAAATGTTAACAAACTAACAATATCCCTACCCAGTGTCTGCATGTATTCTAGCTGGAATATCGTTTTGTGTATTCCAAAACGTATATTATTTTCCATATTCCGCAACCAGGAATTAACCAGGAATGTGAATGTTTAATGATTGCGTAACAGTTGAAGGCCATTCATTGATTAAAGCTGCTGTATTCCCTAAGACAGTCACAACAGGGGTGACCGGAAGTTTATAGTCAAAATGTGTTTGATCCTTCATTCAAACTGCAGTACACCGCTGCCGGATTATGGGAGAAACGATCGTACTAAGTTATGTTACAGAAAGTCATTCATGGCTTAAAGCATCCTGGGACTAAATGTCTACACGCTGTATAAATGTGTGTATAATCTATCCGTTGAAAAGCGGCACGTGGCGTTATTATGCACCCTGATCTATAGATCCTCATTAGGCCAGCAGGAGTCGATAAGTGGACCTATGGAGTTTATTTGTGTCCCTCGGACATTATTAAATGTATCAGGTTGGAAGGAGCCAGACAGAAGTGCAATTGAATACTAGATTGTCTCTCCCTCTTATATATATATATATATATATATATATATATATATATATATATATATATATATATATATATATATAAAATCGAATTGCTTTTAAACTGCAAATGGGAGAAGTCCAATTTGCTTAGATAATAGAAAGATGAAACCAGTGACTCCTTATCACACAGTGAATTACTAAACATTTGATCCTCGTCGGCATCTCTGGTGGAACGAAACAGTTGCAATGGTTATCAGCTCAGTTCTAATTGGATCTAAAATCACTTGTCATATTGTGGATGCCAAGCGACAAACTATGGCCTAAACTTAAAGTGAAGCAGAAAGTGCAATACCCTTTTGTTTTGTGCAGATCTTGTGACCTATTTTAAGTGTTAGCTGTTCGGGCGTGTTTGAGTGTGTAAACAAAGGCATTTGTATGTCAATATTTGTGTATTTTATATTTTACATTTTATATTTATTCTTTTATATTTATATTCATTATTTATTATTTATAATATTTAATTTGTATTATTTATTATATTTTATATATTTAATTAATTTATATACTTTTGTATTTTATTTATGACTTTCTTTTATTTTTTATTTTTTATTTTTCATGTTTATTATATTTTTATAAACGAAAAATAAAACGAAATACTATTCTTCACAATTCACCTGACTGTTTTCCCTTGCTGTGTTTCCATGTGACGCCCATGCGTGTTGCGTGAGCATGCTGTGCTAGCTAACCCCATGTGACGGTAGCCCATGTGTGTTCCGTGAGCGTGCTGTGGTAGCATACTAACCCCAAGTAACGGATGCTCCAGGCCACGGCCCAGATGGAGGAGCGTCTGGCCGAGTTCATCCACAGCTACTCCCCCGAGAGCGTCCTGCCGCTGGCCGATGGGGTCCTCAGCTTCATCCACCACCAGATAGCCGAGCTGTCCAGGGACTGCCTGACCAAGTCTCGCGAGGGCCTCATCACCACCGTCTACTTCTGCGAACTCCAGGAAAACCTGGAGAAACTGCTGCATGACGTGAGGAGGGCGGGGTTCACCTTGTGTCGTTATCTGATGTTGAGCTTTATAAAAGTCTGTTCACACCGCTGCGAAAATAACTGCCATTTTTTTATTACGAATGCTATTTTATTTGAGGTGTTCCTATAATAGTACACACCAGTGCGGCAAGACAAGCAGTTTAGCTTATACAAACAGACACTCGACCAATTCAATTCTTTGTTTACGCTACACTTTCACATCCTAAAATACTGGCTGAAGTGGATGTGGTGCTGGTGAAGCGGCCACGTGTACAGTTGAACTGCAGAAAAATCTGCGCTTCCGTGCCACAATTTCATATCGCACTGGTGTGAATTGACTTTAACTCGGTTAGCACGCAAACCATTTCTGAATAAAACATTTCCGCGGCTGTAGGCTAGCAAGGTTCAAGTCAGGGCCCATTTACTTGTTTGTTAGCTGCCAGCCATTTATCTTTATTTGGTGCTAACTGGGTATATTCATCACTGTGCCGTCATTTCTCATTCACATTTACGGTGTGGCTATTTCATTTAAATGTGGCTACAGACAAGGAGGGGCCTCCTCGTGTAGACATCAACAACTCCTATGTCGTCATTGCTGCTGGTTACTGGCTGTTAGAGGAGTTGGTCAGGACTTGAGCGAGGGAAGGTGGTGGTAGGTATGCGGAGGGGGGGGGGGGGGGGGGCGTAGGGTGTGAGGAAGTGTCAACTCGATTGAGTGAGTGGTGAATTGAGGACAACAGCAAACAGCAACAACAGCAAAACCCTCTCGACCACCGGTTGGTGTCAAGCAGAAAACAACACAATGCAATTCCTCCTGACAAGATTTAAAAATAGGATGGATGTGTATTCTTTTCACCAACATTGATTGTGAGAAAATCAACTATAGAGTTCCATGTTGGAAAGTGCTTGACGCTCTTCTTCGCCCTCTCTTCCTCTCGCTCTCTCTCTCTCCCCCAGGCTTATGAGCGCTCGGAGAACTCGGAGCTCACCTTCGTCACGGAGCTCGTAAAGAAGCTCTTCATCATCATCTCTCGCCCAGCCAGACTCCTGGAGTGCCTGGTGTGTTCTCCCATCAATCACTCTGTCTGTCTGTCTGTCTCTCTGTCGGTCTGTCCGCCTGCCTCACTGTCCGTCTGTATATCTTTCTGCCTGTCTGTCTGTTTGTCCGCATCTGGCTGCATCTGGCCGCGTTTGTCTGTTTGTCCATCTGTCTGTCTGTCCGTCTGTCTGTCCACCGTCTGTCTGTCTGCGCTGTTCAGTAGAATGCAGCTTACAGCTACACTGATTTGACTTCTTAGGGTAAGTGTAAGTGTGGATGAGTTGATTTTCATGCTCAGGTTAAGTGTTAGTGTACATCAGTTTATGTTCATGCTCAGGTTAAGTGTTAGTGTGGATCAGTTGATGTTCAGGCTCAGGTTAAGTGTTAGTGTGGATCAGTTGATGTTCAGGCTCAGGTTAAGTGTTAGTGTGGATCAGTTGATGTTCAGGCTCAGGTTAAGTGTTAGTGTGGATCAGTTGATGTTCAGGCTCAGGTTAAGTGTTAGTGTGGATCAGTTGATGTTCAGGCTCAGGTTAAGTGTTAGTGTGGATCAGTTGATGTTCAGGCTCAGGTTAAGTGTTAGTGTGGATCAGTTGATGTTCAGGCTCAGGTTAAGTGTTAGTGTGGATCAGTTGATGTTCAGGCTCAGGTTAAGTGTTAGTGTGGATCAATTGATGTTCAGGCTCAGGTTAAGTGTTAGTGTGGATCAGTTGATGTTCAGGCTCAGGTTAAGTGTTAGTGTGGATCAGTTGATGTTCAGGCTCAGGTTAAGTGTTAGTGTGGATCAGTTGATGTTCAGGCTCAGGTTAAGTGTTAGTGTGGATCAGTTGATGTTCGTGCCCAACATGATCCATCTGAGCTCCGACAGCAGACCCCTACGCTAGGTGACCACCTACGCAGACATCAGTGTCAAGACGATCAGCCTAGCACCAGTGGTGGTGGTCACAGCACTAGACCCCTCCCACATCCAGTCCAAGCCTATGTTAGATCTAGTACTCATCTAGTACTCCTCACCTCATTGGTCATAAGCCTGTGAAATGTAATCTTAACTATCAATTTAGAGGTGGAATGACTGTAGATTGGCTCTGTACACAATGTTCTCATGGTTTCCATATCATTTGTACTCTGCCTCAGTCTGGCTCCAGGCAGCCATAGGCCCCGTCCTTGTGAAGGATTAGCTGAAGCACCACCTACATTAATACCAACCGATACTGATACGTACGCTGTTTCTGTTCTGAATTTGTTTTTCGCTTGTGGCTGCTTATTATTTATATATATATATGCATTCTTCTTTTTCAACTTTTCTATACACACACACACGCACACACACACACACACACACACACACACACACACACGCAAACACACACACGCACGCAAACACACACACACACACACACACACACACACACACACACACACACACTACGTCAGCTCATCAGGCCATCCTTCAACAGAACAAACCCAGGCCAACAGCCTGGGGCTTTTAATCTAAACGTCTCCTACACTGCACACCCACACTGCCATGCCACTCGTCCTCCCAGGAAAGGCATCTGATTGGTCAGAACAAGACGGATGGCTTTGTCCTTGCGCCGCTGATACAGACGTACATGAACTCTCCACAACTCACCAAGCGGTGATAGGTTACTCTGCACACGCAGGGGGCGGGGCTATACACCTAGATTTACACTCACCGACGGATCACCTCTCCCGCGTCCGTCGCCCGGCCTGGCGCCGCCCCTACCCTTAAGGCTCGTCTTTCCGTTGCCAAGACAACCGTCGGAACCGGTCGATAGGGTCGTTCAGGATGTGGATTTGAGATCTGTGTGGCAGATTGGTTAGAGGGGAGGAAGAGGGAGGAGGAAGAGCACACACACACACTAACACATACACACTAACACACACACACACACACACACACACAAATGACAAATAACACATGCACCTTCCCGCGGACACACGAACACGCCCAGGCACAGTGTCTGCACAAGTTTATTTAGCATTCATGTCAGTCCCACAGTCTGACTTGGTGAAAATGTCTCAGAAGCGGGAGGCAGGCAGGTAGACAGAAGGATATTATAGTGAGGAGATTACAGCAATTGCCCCGTATTTTCTTCTCTGGCTATCTCTATCCATTTGCTCCATCCTCCATCCATCCTCTCTCTCTCTCTGTCTCTCTCTCTGTCTCTCTCTCTCTCTCTCCCTCCCTCCCTCTTCCTCTCTCCTTCCCCCACGTTTCCTCTCTCTCTCCCTAGCCGTCTGAGGCCAGCGTATATACGAGAGCTCCGGTGACCCTCACTGCCCCATGCTCTTATTTCTGATCAAAATGTCATTCCCTTCGCCTCCACCCACCGGCTGAAACAGAACCTCGCACAAACACAGACGACCTTAACCGAAGGATGATGAGTCATTTACAGAAGGCATTTAAAATCGAAGACGGTATTACAACCAAAGGTGTTTGGTTGGGCAGCTCCAGTGCTCTGTTTGATTACAAACAAAGTAAAAATAACTAAGACTTATGAAAGGGAAAGTGCTTATGACCACAGACTAGAAATACAGCCGATTGTGTGCACTACACTGCATTCTCAATGAGATCTACTGATTTTATTTCTCACAAAGAAGAGTGTCACGTTGAACCACTAATTGTATTGACATTACTTTCAAAGCTGCATTCATTGCTTTCTGACCACTAGAGGGCAGCGGGGCAGGGGCACGATTTGACAGCAAAGTGTTCGTACGATTTGATGTGTGTAGATTGTGTGTCAAGAGTGTTTCATTGTGTAAAAATGAGATGTCTTTATGCATGTATGTATGTATATGCATTTATTTATGTATGTATATATGCATTTATGTATTATAGCTTAAAACATCCTGAGACTAAACGTCTAGACGCTGTATAAATGTGTGTATAATCTATCCATTGGAAAGCAGCGCGTGGCGTTATTATCCACTCTGATCTATAGACCCTCATTATGCCAGCAGGAGTCGATGAGTGGACCTATGCAGTTTATTTGTGTCCCTTGGACACTATAAAATGTATCCGGTAGGCAGGAAGGAGCCAGACAGAAATGGAACTGAATACTAGACTGTCTCTCCCTCTTATATACAAAATAAAATAATACATCAAATAACATGATACATATAAAAGTAATTATATGTATATGTTTATGTGTGCAGCTCTGTGTGTTTGACTGGTGTCTGGTCTGTCTGTGTGAGCCAGGAATTCAACCCGGAGGAGTTCTACCACCTCCTGGAGGCTGCGGAGGACCATGCCAAGGAGGGCCAGCTCATGAAGACCGACATCCCCCGCTACATCATCAGCCAGCTGGGCCTCACCAGGGACCCCCTGGAGGGTGAGACAGGGAGGGAGGGAGGAAGGAAGGAAGGAAGGAAGGAAGGAAGGTAGTAAAGAAGGAAAGAATGAAAGAAGGAAGGAAGGAAGGTAGGAAGGAACAAAGGAATGAAGGAACGAAGGAAGGAAAGAGCTGAATAGGGTATAGGGTGGGCTTGAGTGTTCCCAGGGGAATGGTTGGTCTGAAGCCTACTTGTTAGCTGTTACCTGCTCCTTAATAACCTGTCAATGTCCTGTCACTGTGGATAAAAGGGCTGACTAAAATCC
Organism: Lota lota; assembly: GCA_026745465.1. Classification (NCBI taxonomy): domain Eukaryota; kingdom Metazoa; phylum Chordata; class Actinopteri; order Gadiformes; family Lotidae; genus Lota; species Lota lota. Next base: position 1,938,338 of record JACYXH010000810.1, on the reverse strand, counting down.
TAATGCTAAAAGAAAAGACAGAAAGTCAGAAATACACAATACAGAATTGCACTCAATCCAACGATACAAACAGGTTTGTATTGCAGTAGGTACAACTGCAGCTGTATCTGTCCAGGGTCGCTATATCCGTGGTCAGAGTTCAACCGGTGGAGCTTCACAGCGTAGCAACCTATGGTCTGGCTGCTTCTATCTCCCCGTACCGAGACAACGGCCATTAATCACCATGAGGCTCTCAGACGGAGACGCCCCCCCCCCCGACGCTAGCTCACATCTGCTCAGCCTGTCTCGGTGATCCATCTAGAGGCGCTCATTAGCTGATGGGCTAAATGGTGTGGAATGACTATTCACAAAGAGCTACTGCAGTCCTGGCCCCGAATTAAAACATGGACACATTTAGCATTCGGGTGGAAGCCTCGAATTATCTGAGCCTATCTCAGATAACAACGTGCCTTTATCCGACTCAATGTTTGGTATTTTTACACACACACACACACACACACACACACACACACACACACACAAACTAAAGACTACAAATTGATGCACGCATTTAGGGATATCAATTGTTTTCTTCAGGGCTTTTTCATTTGCTGACGCTGAATGCAAGATTTCTCAATTTTATATCAAACAACACACAATCTCGTCTTCATTGTGTCCTCGGCTGATGTTCAGCCAGCAGCGGCAGCACAGCTTAATATCCCTGGTTCTGGTTTTTAATTACACTCGCTGTCCATGTGCTGCTTTGTGGGTGTGCAGCTGCAATCAGCGCATTTCAACTGCTGTCACATCCAAGAGATAGCAAGCACAACAGACAGGGCTGCCAAGACCGCTTTAACACAGGGAACACTTAAATCCTTGGGCGGGGGGGGGGGGGGGGGGGGGGGGGGGGGGGGGGGGGGGGGGTGGGGTATTATGTATCCTGAATTTGGCTTTGTATTTGGTGATGATGACACAATTTTCGCACTCAGGCAGCGAGAACTGTGTACGTCTGTGAAGTTAAATTCCATGGCGTTGACTTCAACAAGACTTGTTTTGACACCGGCCGTTGCCGAGTCAACAGTCTTTCGTGTGGTTCCTCCCTCTCAGACATTGTGGGATTGGACAGCTATGACAGCGAGGGGCCGCACACGCCGGAGAATGACGACTCAGCGGAGGTAAGGCGCGCGCAGAACGAGCGCACGTACACATATACACACACACACACACACGCATATACACACGCATACATATACACACATACACACACACACACACAACCTCACGCCAAGACCACATGTGCGTGCACGGATTCATACATTACATTCACACACATACACACACATGCAGGCATGCTCACACGCACGCACACATACGCCAGGCACACACACACACACACACACACACACACACACACACACACACACACACACACACACACACATACTATAATGTGATTGTATTTCATTTGAAGGTGTATCATTTTTTGTGGTTAGGGTGTTAGTGGTTAGCCCCATGCTCAGCAGCCTATCCTGTCGGCATCCGTGAGCAAGATGCCTAAACCTATACCTGCTCACTAATAACATCCATCAATGCATTAAAACCACTTCCATTATGAAATCTGAAAATGCTAAATGATGACAGAGTGGTTAATATATGTTTACTGTTGCTTTTCTCTCAGGGAAAGTTGAAGCCGATGAAGCCTCCATGCGAGGAAGACTTCCAGACCATTAAACTGATCAGTAACGGTGCTTATGGGTAAGTCAGGTCAATGCTTGTCTGGGTTAGTGTGGGATTAGAATGAACCAAATAAACTTTTATATTCAGTGACCCTCTCTCCCTCTCTCTCTCTCCCGCTCTCTCACTCTCGCTGTATCGCTCTCACTCTCTCTTTCTCTCTCTCTCCCCCCCCCTGCTCCCCCCCCCCCTCTTTCTCTCTTTCTCTCCCTCTCTCCCCCCGCTCTCTCTCTCTCTCTCCACCCAGCGCGGTGTACCTGGTGCGTCACAGAGAGACCCGGCAACGCTTCGCCATGAAAAAGATCAACAAGCAGAACCTGACCCTGAGGAACCAGATCCAGCAGGCCTTCGTGGAGCGGGACATCCTGACCTTCGCCGAGAACCCCTTCGTGGTGTCCATGTTCTGCTCCTTCCAGACCCGGCGCCACCTCTGCATGGTCATGGAGTACGTCGAGGGTGAGACCGGACAGGGCTTTTATTTTGGAAGGGTTTCTGTCGCATGGCCTTTGTGAGTTTGTCCGCGCAGGATTCAGGCGTATGTACAGAGTCAGTGTTTTCGTGTCTAGTTTCAAAGTGTTAAGAGATCAATATCAATGACAATGTACAATGTACAGATGGAATCTAATAAAAGCCTCAACAGACAAAAAAAATAGGTCCAAGTTTTTTTGCCAGATCGACCCAATAATAGGAACTTATTTTTCATTGCTATATTTTTGAATTTGTCTCTAGATTATTGAAGTCCCCTTATAATCACAGAGAGCATTATAAAGTAGAAATTGCAATTAATAAACATAAAATGTTAGTAGAAGTGTGAGCTTTCTATTTCTATCTGCTCATTTTAGCACCCGTAATAACACACCGTGCCTGTTTTAATTAAACACAAAATCATTTTGTTTAATAAAAAAGGCTTTTGCTGCAAAATATATCATGGCCAATTCACCTAACTAAAGCGTAATCTATTTTATATATATATGTGTGTGTGTGTGTGTGTGTGTCTATATATATGCATACGATGGCTGCAAAAGAGGAGTCACACCGCAGTATTCTGTCACATCACGCTGCATCAGGCGAACTCAAGCCCTCCGCTGGCACCAGGAGAGGTCGAACTCTCCAGCGGTCGCCTCTGCTGTTTAAAAGGACAGATGAGCCAATGAACTGCTCCTGTTTCACCTCCACCTTGATACTCAGTGGAGAAACCCAAGAGGGTTGAGTTTAAATGCATCCACTGGCCAAAAGCGGTAGTGACATGAAACAATGTGTTCACTACCCTCTACTGCAGGATCCATGAGTCCTCCTCTCCATTTTCACAGAGCAAGCTGGAGGGTTAGAGCGGCCGTCTGAGGGTCGTGGTCTTAAGAGGCCTGTCACACAGGAAACTTTGGCAGGAAATAAGGACACATCTTCCTTTGATGTTGAAGATGAGAAAATATGACTGTTTCAAAGCACCGTTGAATATCTACACCTAAACCTACGATGATGTTGGCCGCATTTTTACTTGAGTTGGTATTTCTTCGGCCTAAAAACATGACGTGCTTACAGCAGAAAAACACGAGGCATTCAGAGGGGCAAAAGCAGCGAGCAAATGGCTGCATTAGCTGCTAAAATGGTGCTTATAAGCAAGGTAGGGATGTTCCCCATTCCCAGTTGTTTAATAGACACGCTGAAAGTAAACGCTGCTGTGTGCTAACCAGCGTCATGCTACCATGTTTCTCCCCCAGGGGGTGACTGCGCCACCCTGCTGAAGAACATCGGGGCTCTACCCGTGGACCTGGCCCGGATGTACTTCGCTGAGACCGTCCTGGCACTGGAGTACCTGCACAACTACGGCATCGTCCACAGAGACCTCAAGCCTGACAAGTGAGGCACACCGGCTAACATCTAGACAGATGTTGGCTGTTAAATGTTGCGACACACGTGGAGCACAGAAAATTCAATAAAAACAGGGATTTCAAGTAGTAGTCAAACATAGAGAGATACAATTAAAATATAAATAGAAACATTAAAGCATTTGATTTGACATGATCTAAATGTTATACAACAGTCTGCACAGGTGGGTTTTCTTTGGAGTAAAACTAAACATTAGACTGAGCTCTGTAGGACCTCATGTTGTCCCACTTGGACCCATGTGCTTTCTCATCATGTTTTACGATATCCTTTCCTAACTGATTGAATGAGTGATCTGCCGTAGGGTTGAAGCTGCTTTTAGAACGTGATTCAGATGATGAAGTGCTTGCTGTAAATCCGTGTGTCTACAGCCTACTCATCACCTCCATGGGTCACGTGAAGCTGACAGACTTCGGCCTGTCCAAGATGGGCCTGATGAGCCTCACCACCAACCTGTATGAGGGACACATAGAGAAGGACGCCAGGGAGTTCCTGGACAAACAGGTAGGAGGAGCCTGCTCATACATGTAGTACTGACTATAGCATTGAATATATTACTGACTGTAACATTGAATATATTACTGACTGTAGCACTGATTATAGTACTGACTGTAGCACTGATTATAGGACTGATTATAGCACCAATTAGGGTGCTTATTATAGTACTGATTTTAGTACTGATTATATACTTACTACTACTACTACAAATGCTACTACATTTACTAATACTACTATGTACTATTACTACTTCCGGTAATACTACTACATTTACTACTAATAATAATATTACTACATTTGCTAATACTCCTAATATCATAACTATGACTTCTGCTACCGGTATGATGACTACAATATATTTTCATATATCACAGCATTTATCATTGACACTATGAGCTGTGGCGCCTTGTCACCTTGTCCTACAACAGGTGTCCCTCCTGACATGTCTCAAGGGTCTGGGCCAGTTTGAGGCTGCCAGAGTGCATGCATGACCACTCTGTGTTCACTGTACTGGTGATGGCCTTACTGGCTCACTGGCTGCACCTAAAGGAACAGATCCATAATTAAAGGGTAGGATGGCGTGTGTTTACCCTCCATGTCTGTGAGGAGGATCTGTTGCAGGTCTAGCCATCCTCTTCCAAGGCCTTGTCTCACCTAACTCTTGAGTCTGGGGTAATTGAGACCGTGTTGTCATTGTGTTGTTCTAGCCACTTGGTTCGCTCAAAGTCACCGTATGTGTTATGCCTCACATTCCATTAAGCACATGTTAACCTACCCACGCTGGTGTACTCCACGTGAGACGACAAGCAATGGGCACTTTGGCACGCCGTTTACACATGAGTTTTTGGTGGTAGCGGTTGTACGAGAGATGTAGACCACCGTTTTATCTAGATACGTTCTAGGTATAAAAAAAAAAGGGTTATAGAATCTAGATATTTATCTAGTTTCAACAAGGCCTTTGGCACTTTAACCGGAAGCAGGCGAGGATCAAACAAGCAACATTGTGATTGCCAGGCGAGCTGTTCTGTCCTGGTTCTACCTTGTGAGCTAGTTCCATGGTATATCAGCTGTTCTTCTTGCCTGTGTAAGATCCTAGCACCGGAGCCATTGATTGCTTCTGTAAATGTGTATGAAAACTACAGTTGGCAGTGCAACCGTGAGAAGGCAGCTGTACACACAAACATGGCGTCCATCAGCGGAGGCAGAGGTCATAGGTCATGACAATAAGATCATTTAGAGAGAGAAATTGTTCATTTGGACCCAACATGAGATATCATGTTGTTAATAACACATGGATAAATTCATCATCCCACATCCAGAAAATCAAAGAGAGTTTTTCCTCGGCCAGGTCGCACACATAAACAAGCACTGGTGTGCTGCATGGGCGATGATTATCCATTATGAAGACACAGCACCCTGAATCGCCCATGGGTGCCAGGATGAATGGATTCTTGCTGCTCTTGATCCTCCAGCACAAGAGAGGCATTCGGCAATTACAGTTATTGTTTGTTCCCCCAAATAGTCATAATTAATCGGATTGGTCCACGAGTCCTTCAGCCTACTGCGGTAGCAGCAAGCATCTGTTTAACAGCGTGCAATCAGCTCACGTAGATAAACAGCCGGGGCTTCTCTGTGTTTCTATTAGAGTACACAACATGGTTTTATTATGGAGATGAGGGATGCTTTTATTTCATTCCCATTTCTGTCTCTGGCCTAACGTCTATGATGTTAGGCGGTGACACAGAACCTGGAATCATACGCACAGATACCCACACATGCACTCACATACACACACACACACACACACACACACACACACACACAGATATACACACAAACACACACACATACACAACCACGCACACATAAATGTATTTAATGTGTGTGTGTTTGTGTGCGTCGTGCGTGCTCGCATACCTGCGTGCTTCCGTACGTGCATGCTCACGTGCGTGCATGTGTGCGTGTGTGTGTGTGTGTGTGTCTCCCTCCAGGTGTGTGGTACCCCAGAGTACATCGCCCCGGAGGTGATCCTGCGGCAGGGATACGGGAAACCGGTGGACTGGTGGGCCATGGGCATCATCCTGTACGAGTTCCTGGTGGGCTGCGTGCCCTTCTTTGGAGACACCCCTGAGGAGCTCTTCGGACAGGTCATCACAGGTGAACACAGCGTACACACACATCCAGTTGACAGGTCCGGGACAATATGTATGAAAGAGTGTAACTGTATCTTTTTTACAGAATCAATGTTAAAGTTCCGTTTCCTATTCGAATTTTCTAAAGTGGTCAACGTCTGAAACATTGACAACGAGTGAAACAGTTAAAAACAATATTTTGATTGATAAATTTTTTTTGATGAAAACAAACAATACATCACAGTGGTTTCAGTTATTATGTTTGATAGTCGATCGTGAGATAGGTTGTGACATTTTGGTTTGATTAGTTTAGTCTTTACTGTCCAGGACTGGAATGTTGTTGTTACCTTCTCCCAGGCGCAGTTATTTTAATAATCATTTAAATCCACGGACAGAAGGGATGATATTCAAATGAATCAAGTGCACGTATCATTGAGGACCTAAGGCACAGAGATCATGTAATACAGATGTTTCTCAGAAATAACAATTTAGCTATTTCCTACAATGTTTTACTTATTTTGTTCCTATTTAACCTTATGTGATCCTTTAGATTGTCTGTCGATGGGAAAAGCAATTCCTCAAGGGTCAGCAATCCTCAAAATAGCTGGCTGTGTTGTAGCACATTTCAAAATAAAAGCTCTCTCGTCCCTGCTTGACTCTCTGATTGGCTCATACCAGACGACATCGTGTGGCCGGATGGAGAGGAAGCCCTGCCAGCGGACTCCGAGGCCCTCATCTCCACCCTGCTGCAAACCAACCCCCTCATGAGGCTGGGCACAGGTACTGTAGGGGCCTGGTCTCACTGCTTATGTTACTGCTCCTATCTTAATTACACCAGGTAGATGTGTAAATGGAGATTCAGAAATATTATACCATGTTTGAGACGTTGCGGAGCTACAGCTTTCCAATTGTTATAATAATATTCTTCTCCCTCTTCTTCCTCTTCTTCTCCTTCTTCTTCACCTTCTTCTGCTTCTTATCCTTCTTCTTCACCTTCTTCTTCTTCTTCTGCTTCTTCTTCTTTTTCACCTTCTTCATTTTCTTCTCCTTCTTCATCCTCATTTTCTTCTGCTTCACTTTTATTTCTTCTTCTTCTTCATCTTTTGTTTAATCCTTCTTCTTCCTCTTCCTCTTCCTCTTCATGGTAGTAGTAGTAGTAGTCATATTATTTTCCGGTCAGTCGTAGAGCCCCGTTGTATTATCTGACCTGTAGGACGCTCTTTGAGAGGTCAGCGCTTCAACGCTTAACTCTGTAGGAATACATTGTCATCCATTGGCAACCATTGGCAACCCAGTGTGTGTGTGTGTGTGTGTGTGTGTGTGTGTGTGTGTGTGTGTGTGTGTGTGTGTGTGTGTGTGTGTGTGTGTGTGTGTGTGTGTGTGTGTGTGTGTGTGTGTGTGTGTGTGTGCATGCCACCAGGGGGAGCGTTCGAAGTGAAGCAGCATCCGTTCTTCTCTGATCTGGACTGGAACAGCCTGCTGAGACAGAAGGCGGAGTTCATCCCACACCTGGAGTCCGAGGAGGACACCAGCTATTTTGATAGTAAGTGTGTGAGTGTGTGTGTGTACATACTCTGCGTTCAACTTGTTCCTAACCTCTTCTTTCTAAACTATCATCTCACTTTCTCTCTCTCTCTCTCTCTCTCTCTCTGTTTTCTCCGCCCTCGGTTCCGTCTCCCCCGTGGTCTCCCAGCGCGGTCTGAGCGTTACCGCCATATCAACACATACGAAGAGGACGACACCAACGACGACGAACCCGTGGAGATCAGACAGTTCTCCTCCTGCTCGCCGCGCTTCAGCAAGGTGGCGTCTTCCCTCCAACCTAACAGAACGGCCCTCACATGATGAGCATTCAGTGCCAGCCAATGTATTCCTACGGAGTTGAGCGTTGAGGCCCGACCTAGCGTTGTCGCTAACCTGGGATTAGCGACCGGTAGGACTGTCCAACTCCACACAACCATTTTAACCCCTGACCCTGATTGACGCTGACCTCTCAAAGAGTGTCCAATCAGATTGCAGCTTTGCTTGATTTTCTAAAACCAACGGAATCGAAACGCCAACTCAACCGCAATGCACGCTCTATGAGTTAATGGTGTTGAACCCCCGACTGTTGGCTGGCGCCAAATGCACAACCTAGCGTCCAAGGCTTTGCTGAACGCTCGTCATGTGTTCACCGCTCAACACTCTCTTCAAGGTTGTGTCAGAGTCGGGTTTCTGCTGGTGATCAACACGCCAATAGATGACCACGACTCAACAAAACTTATTATTCTTATAGCAGGGGCAGCGGTATCTCTGAGGAAACACATCATTTTCATCATTGTCATTTAATTGTCATTTCATCAGCTATCCATTACAGATACTATGCTTTCTTCTACAAATGACAGCATTGCTCAGATATGTGTCAACACAAACAGTGGAAGGATCTGTTTGAATATGTTTGTACACGCTGATACAATCTTTGGTTAAAATGCATTTGCCTTGGCCTTAATGATGCTATCCTATAGCTGCAGAGCTGTTTAGTTTGTGGGGGTATATCAGCCCATGCCATTGACCATGTTGCCTTAGTTAAACCAGCAAGGTGTTTGAAGAAGGAGGGAGCTCTCTTCCAGGCAGCTCAGCTCTGTTGGTCGACCGCCGAGAAGTCTGGACCACTAAGCCTTCCACTCTTCCGTCCCAAGAGCTGCATCTGAACGCAAATGTTTCTTTCATCTGCCTTCTCTCTCTCTCGCCTCACTCCTTTTTCATTCGTTTTTTTCTTTGTGCACTATCTTTCATGCTGTACCTTGCTACTGTTATTTATTTATTCATTTATTTTAAACAGACTTTCTCTGTCCACCTCTGTGGACTGCGTTCATTTCATACGAAAAAGAGGTAGTGAAATCAGCCCCACCGTCAGAACGACTTCACAATGTTTAGTTGAAGAAGGAAGGAGAGAAGGGACATTTTTGAAAGTGAGGTAATGTTTGCCGAAGGAAGCGGAACAGGTAGATGGGTGACTGATTTGAAAAGCGCCATCATCGGGGTGTTGTTCTGTAACCGTTTGGTCACCACCCCTCTGCCACCAACCAGCGTGAACCTTTCAGTGTAGTGTAAGAAACCCCACCCCTCGCCTCTGTTTGCTCTCCACACTGGATCGGTTTTGTTCTATGACCCTGCCATGCTCCTCTCACAATATTTTAATTCCTCTTTGTCCTCCCTTTCTCGCCCTCAGCATACTCCATTAACTGTGGTCACTTTCAGTCTGCCCCTCTTCCCTCCCTCCTCTTTCTGCATGTGAGTTTTCACCTCTCTCCCTCCCTCTCTTCCTCCCTCCTCCTCCATCTCCTTCTGTACTTGCCTGTTGTCTGTCTCCTCTCTGTGCGCGCTCCTCTCTGGGCCCAGGAAGGAGGAGATGTAGGCCACTTGAGTAAACACGAAGTGCTTCACGACCTGCGATCAGAGTGCTGGTGTGAAGGGCTCTTGGACCTATAGCGCAAGATATCACAGATTAGACCTGCACACACCTCTGCCCACGCACACATAGCCACACAAGGTACACTGCCCTGTCCACCCAAAGAACACTTTGAATGTTAATGTAGAACGTTCAAGTAGTCTCACTCTCATCCTTACCATAAAAAGAGCTTGGGACACATCTTTTATTAACTGTGTCAAGAACCGCCTGCTTGTCAGGAACAGGTCTTGATTGACATGCAAGCACACAACCAATCACGGACATATTCCAGAAACAGTACTTGGCGAAAGAAACTTGATTTTAAATGGGATGTACAACAGTTGCTCATCGGTCTAGGAACTGAATAAACCCATGGATGTTGATAAGACAATGGCTACAAAAGAGCCTTGCTTTAACAATGTTTACTAGTGGATCAGCTGGAATAGCAGCTGTGTTGATGCTCCATCTCAGTTGACTTGATGATAGGTGCTGTGAAGCCTTCTATCCACTAAAGACTTGCTTGGTCTTTCCTGACTTGGAAAGATCTACATATTCATAAAATATATATTTCCTGATAAAAAAAGGAATCACCCAATGCATCCAAAATGTAAGATTGAGTTGATACCTCTCACACTGCTGTGCTCTAAAAACCCACTTCAACCACCCACAGACATTTAGGTCCTGCAGTCAACCGCTCGCTAATCACCTGATCTCTCATCCGGTCGTGCGATACGATGCGGAGCCGTTTGGTCCTTTAAGCACGGCGCACTGCTGCGCGTCCTTCACTGTTCCCCGTCCCGAGAACCGTTCATCTTCACACGCCTCCACACAGCCACACAGCTTCCACATCCTACCCTACAGACCAGCAGCCTCGTGTCTAATACGACTACCGTATCCCTTTCCCACACACTGCACTAAACAAATCCCAATAAGAAGCAGTAAATGAATCACTCGTGTCTGTTGTACCATCCGGACATCACCAATAATGTAATCTGGGCTCCAGCGGTCCTGCTCTGCTATAGCAGAGTTCTGGTGAGAGACGGCAGAGAGCCTGAGCCAGATTCTAACCAAATACTGAAAGGGATGGAGTTACGCCTTGTTTCCTGTTTCATTATGGAGGGATGTTCTACGGAAGAGAAACTTATTTGCAGATGAAGCATTCAGGAGGAGATCTTTTAAAACATGTATTTCTACAGTGAGCAGTCTACACTGTGTTGTTTAGAAACCTTTACAGACACTTTCTTTAAGAACGTCGGTTTCCGGACAGGATGTTTGAGCTCTTTTAGATTACTTATAGTGGCTGAGTTTGTTTTCCCTGTTAGCAAATTACATGCTTTAATAGCCCCGTCTCCAGCAACAAGATTGGTTGAAACAAATCGATTTGAGGTCATCTGCTATCAAACACAAGATTAGGAATCTTCAGATCAGATTTTATACTAGTTTTATACTATACTATTTTTATATTATTAATCTCAACTGTGATTTGTGTGACTACCAATCACGTCCCCATTTTCGGGACCACCTGGCTTAAACAAACAGGTTAATTGTCCCCCTGACCTCTCATAGAGCTAACAGTGAATCCTTGGACCCATGCTCTCTCTCTCTCTCTCTCTCTCTCTCTCTCTCTCTCTCTCTCTCTCTCTCTCTCTCTCTCTCTCTCTCTCTCTCTCTCTCTCTCTCTCTCTCTCTCTCTCTCTCTCTCTGGCACCCCCTGCAGGTGTACAGCAGCATGGAGCATCTCTCTCAGCTGGAGCAGAAGGGGAGCAGCAGCTCGGTGACCCGGCGTGAGCATCGGGGCTCCAGGGAGGAGAAGGTGTCCAAGAGAGAGAGTCTGGGCAGCTTCGGCATGAGGGACAAGAGCTGGAGGACGAGCTCCCCTGAGATGTAGGTTGTGTGGGTGTGTGTGTGTGTTTGTGCGTGTGTGTGTGTGTGTGTGTTAACAAATATTAAATAAAACAAACCCTGTCGCCCACTCAACCATTACCATCCGACAGGAGAAATGTTTAGAAAATAGCGAAAAGAAAACAAAAAGCAGGTACAGCTTTCTTTAAAAAATGTCCGTTATCCACGCATCTATTATGATTATTATCATTTATACAGAATGGCCGTTGCCCCTGACATCTAGGAAACCCATCCGTTATATCCAAATGAAGGAATCGATTTCATCAGAAGAGTCTGTCAACGTCTATTATGTTAGCGTTCTTTACCCTACCAGACCGACCTAGTGGGGTAGGTCTGCTCCTCAGCTTCTACACTCTTATGCTAATCTGTTGCTGTGTGTGTGTGTGTGTGTGTGTGGGGGGGGGGGGAGGGGGGGGGGGCGTGGCCATGCCGCCCCCCCCCAACACACACACACACACACACGCGACACACACGCGACAGATTAGCATAAGAGTGTAGGAAGCTGAGGAGCAAAGGAAGCAGGGGTATCCCGTGGTCTGATTATTCCACACCACGTGTTACTTAGTCTAGTCGAGTTAGCTAGTCTGTCACTGTGGGGGGGGGGGGGGGGGGGGGGGGGCGTGGCAGAGCTAACCGCTGGTCTCCATGTGACAGGAAGCGTCTGTCCTGCTCTGAGTCCCTGTACTCGGAGGGGGACTCCAGCCCCCCGCTGGGGGCCCGACGCCGCTTCTCCGCCCTGATGGACACCCACCGCTTCGCCTCCCCGATGGAGGGCGAGCCGGACCCCCTGTCCCGTCAGACCCCCGTCAAGGCCCGCGGGACCTCGCTGGACGGGGCCTTCGGGGCCCCGCCCCTCAGCCTGCTGGAGCAGAGGGCCGGCCCCCGCGAGACGAACGCCCCCTCCCTCGGCCTGAATGAGCACCGCAGCGCCACGAAGGAGGCCGACGGAGCAGGTAGTGGGGTGGGGGTGATGGAGAAGGGTGAGGGTTGGGCGAGGCTTGGTGGTGCTGGGTACTAGTGGTGGGTAGGTCCTGCTGCTGATATGGTACTGAATCAAGTTGCTCACAGTCTTGATCAAGGCTCTCAGAGTGTAAACTGAACAGCTTTTTTGTTGTTGTGTGCACAGTATGTTGTGAAATGTGTGTATTTGTATTTTTGAAATTGTGTGATCCCAATTCTAATTCCATTTTACGTTATATATGTTTTTATCTGACATTAAGCTGAATAGCTCAGGGGCTAGAGTGTTGGACTCCCAGCCAAAAGTAGTTCTATTTTCTTCGATTCCTAACCCCCACATTCTCCTGAATGACATGCATCTGAATTCACACATCCCAAGGTGCTGTGGAATTTGTCAGAATAATAAAATAGTAGACCCCCATGGATGATGATATCACCCTAGTCTAACACCTTTCCGACTTTAAAACATGTGCGTCTATTATTTATTTATTAGCTCTGTTATTTGACTTGTATTCTGTTATTTTCTTGAATCTCAATAGATACTTAATACTGCGACTCTTGATGCTGGATGCACAGAACCTGTCTGGGATGTGCAGTACATACATCTGATTACCAGTCACTTTAGACAGGAGTGTCTGTTAAAGATTGTAACGCTATAAAGTCGGAGGAGACGGAGTGTATAGGAGTATAGGAGGCTGAGTAGCAGACAGAAGGTCGGCCTGGAGAAGTATATAACGCTAACGCAATCAATTGAGAGCAAGGGAACACTGGGAGAGATGGGAAAGAAACAGAGAGTGGAGGTGAGAGGTAGAGCGAGAGAGAGAGTAAACCTGACAAGAGAAAGCACTGGATGAGAAAAAAATAAACTCTTAACAGCCCAAAGCTTTATTTATAGCTTGTATTATGTGTACGAGATAACGCAGACAACACTTTCTGTTTTCCTCCTGCAAATGTCACCCTCAACTCCTTTCTCCCCTCCTCGACTCCTAACCAATAACGTTCTCCGGTTGACGTTCTCCTTCACCTGATCCGTAGACACCAAGCCCCCGAGACCAGGGGAGGGACCGCTGGCCCCCGGCCACGTGGACCCCGGCCATGCGGACCCCGGCCTGGACCAGGACGTGGTGGCCCCTCTGTTCGACCACCAGGGGCCCCGGGCCACCAACGACCTGGTCCTACGGCGGGCGCGGCACCAGCAGATGTCAGGGGACGGGCCTGAGAAGCGGACCTCCAGGGCTGGGAACAAAGTCATCAAGTCGGCCTCGGCCACCGCCCTCTCCGTCATCATCCCCTCAGGTAGGGACCGGGCAGAGTGGTCCCGTCACATTGATTCACATGGAGATTCATGAGATGGGTCGTACCGTTAGAAGTGTAACCGTGTAACTGAAGTGTGATTGCAGTTCCGTAAACTGGATTAGGTTGTGTGTACCCGTAGTCCCATGTCTGGTTTTTTATCGTGCTCTGTTTTCCTTCATTGTTTCTGGTCTGCTCTCTCCTTGTGTGCTGTCTTGGCCAGGTCTTCCTCGGAAAATAGATTTTAATCTCAAGGGATTTCCTTGACAAAAAAAAAAAAAAAAAAGGTAAAATAAGTAACTGGCTCTGCTCAAGCTCCTTAAAGGGAGAGCAGAATAGATTTGAGTAACATCTATTTAAAAGAGGAGGATATGCGCAGAATGCAAAGGAAATAAAAATATAGAAAACAATCGATGAAACAATTTGCATATGTACATTAAATGTATGTAAGTAAATAGAAAGTGCATATAGAAATGTACATATGTTAGCATATACATCAAATATGTATGTGTGTAAATATATATTTTTAAATCCTTTAGAATTTGAAATGACATTGGATCACTTTGAATAATTTCTCTCTTTACCTCTGTGTTCATCCCCCTCTCTTCTCTCTCGTTGCCCCCCCCCCCCCCCCCTCTCCCTCCCTCCAGTGGAACACTATGGGAACTTCTCCCCCCTGGCCAGCCCCATGTCCCCCTGCTCCTTCTCTTCCAACCCCTCCTCCCGGGACTCCTCCCCCAGCCGGGACTTCTGCCCGGCGGTCAGCGTGCTGCGCTCCCCCATCACCATCCACCGCTCGGGGAAGAAGTACGGCTTCACCCTCAGGGCCATCCGGGTCTACATCGGGGACAGCGACGTCTACAGCGTCCACCACATCGTCTGGGTGAGGCTTTGTCATAAAACTAGTAGTAGGACCTAGTAAGGGCCTGAATTTACAGTGAGCATGTGCAGTAAAAGTGAATCTACAGTGAACATGTGTATTTACAGTTAGTGTGTGTATTTACAGTGAGCGTGTGTATTTACAGTTAGTGTGTGTATTTACAGTGAGCGTGTGTATTTACAGTGAGCGTGTGAATTTACAGTGAGTGTGTGTATTTACAGTGAGCGTGTAAATTTACAGTGAGCGTGTGTATTTACAGTGAGCGTGTGAATTTACAGTTAGTGTGTGTATTTACAGTGAGCGTGTGAATTTACAGTGAGCGTGTGTATTTACAGTTAGTGTGTGTATTTACAGTGAGCGTGTGAATTTACAGTGAGCGTGTGTATTTACAGTTAGTGTGTGTATTTACAGTGAGCGTGTGTATTTACAGTGAACATGTGTATTTACAGTGAGCGTGTGTATTTACAGTGAGCGTGTGTATTTACAGTTAGTGTGTGTATTTACAGTGAGCGTGTGAATTTACAGTGAGCGTGTGAATTTACAGTTAGTGTGTGTATTTACAGTGAGCGTGTGTATTTACAGTGAGCGTGTGAATTTACAGTTAGTGTGTGTATTTACAGTGAGCGTGTGTATTTACAGTTAGTGTGTGTATTTACAGTGAGCGTGTGAATTTACAGTTAGTGTGTGTATTTACAGTGAGCGTGTGTATTTACAGTGAGCGTGTGAATTTACAGTTAGTGTGTGTATTTACAGTGAGCGTGTGTATTTACAGTTAGTGTGTGTATTTACAGTGAGCGTGTGAATTTACAGTGAGCGTGTGTATTTACAGTGAGCGTGTGAATTTACAGTGAGCGTGTGTATTTACAGTGAGCGTGTGAATTTACAGTGAGCGTGTGTATTTACAGTGAGCGTGTGAATTTACAGTTAGTGTGTGTATTTACAGTGAGCGTGTGTATTTACAGTTAGTGTGTGTATTTACAGTGAGCGTGTGAATTTACAGTTAGTGTGTGCAGTAACAGTGAGCGATTGAACGTGTGTCATTACAGCATGTGGAGGACACCGGTCCCGCCCAGGAGGCGGGGCTATGTGCCGGTGACCTCATCACCCACGTCAATGGCGAGTCCGTCCACGGATTGGTCCACACCGAGGTGGTGGAGCTCATCCTGAAGGTACAGGGGAGGGGTTTAGTCACGCCTGGGCTCTGGACTCGTGAGAGGGTCCATCTCCGACCACGGCTGTGTAGCTAGTGCCTTGGGGAACATCTATTCATTGAGAAGTGTTTTATCTGGGGCTCAGCAATCTTAGGGCTACCGGTTCTCAACGCAATCCATTCATTTTGAATTCCTTTATCAGCCAATGGAATTATGATTATGATGAATATGACTATATTCTGCTTTATGTATGATTAACAATATGGGGGAAGGTGGGTGTTCGACTCCCAGAGGAAAAGTGCTGGCTTTGATCCCCAGTCTCCATAAGCAAAGGACATCTTTGCTTATTTGAACATATTTGATTGAATATTCTTTTCTGATAAGTCATCCACTTCTTGATAATCCTTACTAACATAATTACAAGTAAATTACAGATTTGTTGGCCATCATTTTAATTATAGTCCAGCAGAAAAGTGAGACATATCGAGGAGGTGTGCGGATGTGCTCATGAGTAGGGTGTGTGTGTGTGTGTGTGTGTGTGTCTGCGTGTGTGTTGCAGAGTGGGAACAAGGTGACTGTAACCACCACGCCCTTTGAGAACACCTCCATCAAGGTGGGGCCTGCCAGGAAGGCCAGCTACAAGTGTAAGATGGCCAGGCGCAACAGGAGGACCCCTGCCAGGGAGAGCCAGGACAAGTAGGAGACTGTGATGTCATGAGTTCTATCACACCATAGTAAACAATATTATTGTTATTGCTGTGTCACTGGGCGTAGCATTACATTAGATCAGGTTCGATTAGGTAATGGTACTTTTGATGAAAAAATATTAGTAATTAGTAATTGTTCCTTATATTTTTAAATTAAGCTGTAGCCAATTTGGAGCCACAGCAACATATGCATATACACATATACATACATTATATATTATCAATATATTTATATAATATATATACTGTATATACATATATATGTATATAAATATAATGTTGATATGGAATGTTACGCAAAAGTAATAATAATACACATTCAGACTAATATTATTGTATTATTGTCTCTTCAGCATGCAATGGCCTCCGTAAAGCATGCCGTATCTTGTAAGCAGCATGAATTTACTGACCACCATGTATCTGATGCAGCGTCTCTTCTGGGCTGGCGTCTTGCAGTAAGAAGCGGAGCTCCCTGTTCCGCAAGATCACCAAGCAGTCCAACCTGCTGCACACCAGCCGCAGCCTGTCCTCGCTCAACCGCTCGCTGTCCTCCAGCGACAGCCTGCCCGCCTCCCCCACCCACGCCCTCTCCGCCCGCTCCCCCACGCAGGCCTACCGCAGCGCCGCGGAGACACCGGGCTCGTACCTGGGTAGGCACCTGTCGTTCAGTCGGTTTGTGAAAGCCTCTTCTAGGGGTGAGGTGTCTCGCTCAAGATCCTCTGGTTGCGTCTCTTTTGACGTTTTGGTCCGAGCATCTTCTTCTATCGATACCACCAGCCTCATGGGACCGTCCAGATGTTCAAGCTTGCGTTCCACAATGCTATCAGTCTGGCCATGGCTGGGCAGTAATTGATTTCCAATTTTAATACCAGTTGTAACAGCAAGTGAATTAAAGTTCACAGAAAGTCTTGTGAAGTCACAAGATTACTCTTTCCCCGTTTCCCCGTTTTCTTCTGATTATTATACTCTCTCTCTCATTATCCCCCTTCTCTCTCCCCCCCCCCCCCCCCCCCCCCCCCACCCTCCAGGGACCTCCCCCCAGAGCAGCTCCCCGGCCTCCAGCACCCCCAACTCCCCGGCGGCCCAGCAGCACATGCGTCCCAGCTCCCTGCACGGCCTCTCCCCCAAACTGCAGCGCCAGTACCGCTCGGCCCGCTGCAAGTCGGCCGGCAACATCCCCCTGTCCCCGCTGGCCCACACCCCCTCCCCCACCCAGGCCTCCCCGCCAACACTGCCGGGCCACACGGTGGGCAGCTCCAACACCACCCAGACCTTCCCCGCCAAGCTGCACTCCTCGCCCCCCGTGGTGCGGCCGCGGCCCAAGAGCGCCGAGCCGCCGCGCTCGCCGCTCCTCAAGCGGGTGCAGTCGGCGGAGAAGCTGGGCTCCCCGCTGCTGGGCCAGCCCGGCGCCACGGGGGGCCTCGGGGGCCCGCTCCGCAAGCACAGCCTGGAGGCCCAGCACTCGGACTACCGCAAGGACGCGTTCCTCTGCGAGGGCGGCCTCCAGAGCCTGCTGGAGACGGACGGGGAGAGCCTGCCGCCGCCGTCGCACCCGGCACCCACCGCCATGTCACCCTCCTCTCCGTCGTCATCAGGGTCGTCGTCATCCATCGCCCCGGAGACCGGCGTGCTGAAGCCTGCGAGGAGGCTGGGCAGGCAGGAGTCGCCGCTCAGCAGGGAAACCCTCCTGGCCGGGAGGGAGAGGGAGAGGGAGAGGGAGAGGGAGAGGGAGAGGGAGAGGGAGAGCGAGGTAGAGAGAGAGAGAGAAAGGCACAACGAGAGAGAGAGGGAATATAAGGCAGCCCTAGAGGCCTCTGAGACTCAGTCGGCGTTGCACAGAAGACTTGGAACCAGCCACTCCCCCGTCGGCCTCCAGGCGGGCCAGAACTTCAAACTGCAATCCCAGAGTACGGTGCCTGCTAAACCTCCAACTCCCGGCACGCCGAACAGAATAACCGCAGGCCTCGGTGGGCTAAGGGGCCATGATAAAAGCACAGAGGGCCATAGCGATTTGTCTCCAAAACAACACCAACAGGACCTGAAACAGTTTTCTAACGCCAATTATCTGCAGCAGAACCAGGTGATCAGAACTGAACCAAAACACATGGGAGAGTCTAGGTCGGGTGTCAGCCGGCCTGGGCTACCCAGCGGAGCCCTGAGTAAGAACCCAAACGCTAACATCCCCACGGATCAAAACACCAGTATGGGTACGACGTCGATGGGGGGGGGGGGCTTCCGCCATGAACAAACCCTTCAGGCCCCAGGCTGCGGGGAAGAGCGGCGCGGAGAGCAACGGCCTGAAGAGCTCTGACCTGGGCTCCAAGAGTCCCAAGCTCCCGACGCGGGTCCTGGCTCCCGTGGTCCCTCCCCACGGCCAGCCCCTGTCCCTGGGCAAGGGGAGGCAGGGCCTGGGGCCCGTCAACTGCTACCGAGGCACGCTGGACTGGGAGGACAAATGTCGTCTGGAGGTGGTGGAGGAGGGTTCCCCCAGCCCCTCCCCCTCCCCCACCGCCACGGCGCCGTCGCTCTGCGGGCCGTCGCTCTGCAAGGCACGGCCCGTCTCCCCCGGTGACAAGACCAGCTTCGTCTCTCAGCTGACGTCCGTGGCCAAGACGGTCCTGGGGCCCATCAAGATGGTCACCCAGGACGGGGGGAGGAGCCGAGAGCAGCAGCCCAGGGCGCTGGAGGAGAGGCAGGGTAGCGCGGTGTCATCGCAGCCGGAGCAGCAGGGGCAAACAGGAAGTGGCTCCACCGCACCCAACAAGAAATGGGACCCCGTAGAGGGGCCGGTGAAGGGGCCCCCGAGGGACAAAGAGATGCCTTTTGAGAGAACAGTTCAACAGAAGTCAAGCACCTGAAAGAAAACATTGTACATTCCGAGTTCTGAGTGTGTCGGTCACTGAATGAGTTGATTCCAGCTGCTGTCTGAGTCTCATTTAGAATCAGGGGTGGTCAAAACAGCTGCCACAACGGTGCATTCTCTGTTGTTCTTTTCTAAGCTGAAGTATCTATTTAATATAACAGAATCCTCCATGTTGTGTAGACCTCTATATCAGATGTGTATCTGTGTGTGTGCGTGGGTGGGTGTCTGTGTGAATGCATGTATTACGATATGTATGTATTATAGGTACACAAAGGTCGAAAAGTGCTTTACCAATCAAAACATGCTGAATACTGTGAATACCAAATCCTACTCTATTTTGCACTTCAGACAGTTTTCATTTCACGTTAATCAAAAAGGACAATGAGGAAAACTCACAAGCATAGACTGGGTGCCGAACAAACAAACTTCATTGTTGGCATTTCCCAAAACAAGCAACGCCGCGTTAGGAATTCAGTCAGTGAGTCCATAGTGATTCGGCAACAGAACAGCGGTCCAAACGGGTGGACTCGCGGAGGAAGGCATTGTGCAGTTAATGCTGCATTTCCTCATCGTCCTGTTTCTCTGTCTCTTCCTGGGTCCAGATGGTGGTGTTCGGCGGCCATCTTGGCTCCGTTTCCAGGGGTTGCTGCAGGTCTCCTGCTGTGTGCAGTAGAGCTGGTGCAGCAGGGCTGTGGCTCGGAGCTTATCTCTGTCTCACAGGACGGCCACCACAGGCCCTGCTCATAATGAGCTGCTGACACATCATCTGACACTCACATGCCTACATATACACACACACATAGGCATACATACACATACAGGCCGGCACACACAAACAATGCATAAATACATGCACACACACCGACACACACACACAGAGCATACACAAACATTCACAAACACACACACACAAACACACACACATGCAGCATACATACAAACACACACATACACACACAGCATACACATACACTTACATAAACAAGAACACACACACATGCAGCCATACATACATAAACACACACACATGAATATATAAGAAGCACACTATACACACAAGCGCACATACACACAAATACATAACAAACACATTGACAAACATTGGCTTGAAAGCGATTGAACAGAGGGAGGAAACATTGGTTAACGTATGATCTCATTCAACCACTGAAGCTGACCCAGTTTCATAGTTTTATCTAGTGTGAGCATTGTTATTATTAATATAATTATTTTCGTGTCTATCAAGTGAGACAAATTTTACAATCAAATCACAGAAGACCGTCCTTGTAGATAGCTGTAGAGACTGGGTACCATAGGAGTGCTGTATCTTTGTACAGCACAATCATGCATTCATTTGATGAAGCCAAAATACACAGGAACGTAGATGTAGCATTATGTTTTTTCACTGAAAGGGCGTGCACTAGATAGGGTTGTATTTATTGTATATAATAATCCTGCAAACAAAGGGAACTCAACTCAAAATGATTAGGCCTCCATAGAAAATGGTTCTACTCATTATACTGTTCAGTACGAAAAGCCTCGGAATATGAAGTCAGAGAAGGGGATTCACCACGAGGAATGATACAAATGGACCTACAGCATAACAGAATATATCCATTTTGCTCGGTCTGGCCTATCTATTTTCTTCAGTCTCAAAATTTACCATTCAATATGCAAAACAATTGCAGCTGTTGGTGAGGCCTGCCCTATATCACTTTAATATGGTGTGGTGCACGTTCCTTTGGGTTTCTCTTTGAATGCAGCGGGTTTTGTTGGGCATGGTCCTACACTGCCCTCAAGTGGTACTAAGTGGTAGTTGTTTGAATATGATTCCAATACCGTCAATTCAAGTAACGAAAGTGTGTTCTGCAGACTGATTTGCATAGAGAAACCGATTGTGAACTCACAAGATCAGGATGGTCTCACGAGGCTATCAATTTCCAGTTCTGTATTTTCTGGTTCTGTGTTTCAGTTTTGTTTATTTAATACCAGTTGTAACAGCAAGTTAATTAATTGCTCTCACAATTGCATATTAGGTAGGGTTTAGTACTTTATTTATTAGTTAAACAAATATTGGCAGTAATTTACTAAATCCACTCTGAAAATGCAAATAATTGTCTTGGTTTTATTCACCAACTTCATTCTACATTATGGCATATATACACTATAAACCGTTTATATATTGATGTAATGCAGTTATTCGTTCTTAAGTCAACCAAACTCGGTAAGTATTTAGGCGATATGTAATGCAAGCATTTCCATGACTCCATACAAGTGTTACATGTATGAAGATAGCGTTTTAGTCCCCTCTGACTAATAAAAGAGTAGTATGAAATGCACTTTATTAAAATGTTTACTGTTATGTTTAATATATACAGAATTACAGGTGGTACTGTGTATAAGAATGGTATAAATATGAGCATAAATTCAGTATATAACGACATTCCATATTTCTCTGTACACTGGCATTGTATTTATTTGTGTCATAGGGCATTTATGTTTGTGATAGATGTAATTATACGGCAGACACCTGAAGTGCAGTATGTTAAATAAATAATAAGATTTGATCCAGACTCTCATTCTCTTTGAGGCTGCTGTAACCATTGACCAAATTGTCCGAACATTTATGTTGACGTTATCCTACCGATTACAGACAGGACGTCCAGTCAGGACATTGTGATCACTTACGTTGTATTTTGTATTTGTATTTGTATTTCCAAAAACATTATTTAATTAATATAAATATATGAGATATCATTTCCACCTTTTATATTGATACACATTAAGATAGCGACATAATAAGATAATTTTATAGTAAAACACATTTCATTAGACCATTTTAATGGTACGTAGACTTATACAGGCCAATCAAAAACCGGTAGGTGTTATTACATAAATTGAACCCAATAGCATGCCGCGTCCATGCCTACAGATGACAAGCAACCAATCGCAATCGATCAACGAAAGACAACAGGAAGTACATGTCATTAGCATTATTCTGTCAAAGGCGAAGCCGTTTATATGAAAAACCCACTCTGAAAACTTGAAGCGATTCATAAATACAAGGGGTAATTAGCTTAAATGTTATAAAACCGTCCTACTAACTTTGTTTTCGATAATTGAGGTAGAAAAGCGATAATCGCAAGTATATTTGGCTCCAAAGGCTAGCAGATGCTAGCCACCGCCAGTGGACAGTAGAAGCTAACAGCCAAGGAAGCCACTAATGCATTGTCCTGCAGTGTGAAGATCATCTTCCTCAAGAGCACCAAACGCAGAAAAACCAAACATGATACACACTACTACCAGGTAACTAACATTTTGTCAAATAACATATCGTAATATACTGTAGGAGACTAGGTTTCCATGTTATTTACCCCTTGTTAAAACATGACATTGTGTGCTGTATGTATATATCCTACAGCTTCTTAGCTCGTTCATGGAGCTCCAGAGACCTGGTATTAACGCACTATATAAATAGTGTTTTTTGTGACAGCCGAACAGAGGAGTCCCATCCATGGGACGGGTATATTTATGCTATATTTGATAACGTTGTAAAGATATCACTATCAAGCTTGATTACTAGAAGTTGTCTGGATAAGTAGTTCTTGACATGTGGATCTGTTAGCGCTGACATCACAGTGCTAGGGAGATCGACTCTACTGAGTGCATTCGAGACTTTCAATGTTAAATGGATCATGTGGACGCCAGTATTACGAGTAGTTGTTATCCGTTTCGTTTAGGGTAATACGCGCGCATCTGGTGCGGCCGTCACGTTGCTATCACATGACTGCGGTGGAGAGATCCGCATACTATCGAGAGAAGAAACAATATCGTGCTCTGTGATACTGCTGCTCTTCGGTGTTGGGGGTCGAGCAATAAGTGACTCGCACTCATAATGACGAAGTTGCAATGTGGCATTTAACCTAATATGACTTCAGAGTCTAGCAAGAAGTATGGCTACTGAACAAACGAGAACACAATCATCAATGCATGTTTTATAATTGTGTATCATAAATAAACCAAGCCAAAAGGTGCTTTCTTTTGTATCTTTTCACAGGAAATGCCTATTTTAGCAGCTAAATCTAACTTCAGCATTGATTTCAAAGAAAGCTAAAAATGAACCACTGAAACAAACACTAACCCAACCCTTAAGTTACTACAAAGCCATTGTCAAATGTGTAATATTAAAACCGCCTTATCTGTTTCCTCCTTTTTCAAAGGATTGCATAACTTTAAAACCCCATTGTTCTTCCCACCCCAAGACCACATAAACCCTTTGCTGAAACCTAAGGCTGCAGCAGGCGGTTCAGACGTGTGTGTGTGTTATAAAATCACATCGCCAAAAATAATGCAGATCTTTGGAAAGTAAATAAAAGTGTATTCCACTCACATGAACATGAGCTAGGCTGCTGTAACTCTGCAAGTCAATGGTAGAGGCTACCGGAAAGCAAATGATAACCCATTGAAATCCCCTTCTGGTCACACAATGACGAATTCAGATTTAATGAGTAATCTGAATCTGGGTAAGACTTGCAATCGTCAATTTACAGATACCTTGGCCTTACCTTTTTAACTCTCCCCTTGTTCCTCCGGTCTCTCCTGCTCAGTGCTGTCATCGCTAAGAGGACCAGTGGGGCCCAGCTCTGAGAGCCCGGAGCCATGAACTCTGTGTCCCCGAGCGCGGTGCAGTATATGGGGGGAGCAGTGCAGGAGGAGCTGCTGGAGGGCCGGAGGACCGGCAGCCCTGCGCGCAGGCTGGCCGTGGGCCCAG
Organism: Lota lota; assembly: GCA_026745465.1. NCBI lineage: Eukaryota > Metazoa > Chordata > Actinopteri > Gadiformes > Lotidae > Lota > Lota lota. The sequence goes on along the minus strand of JACYXH010000810.1, from coordinate 1,914,160 downwards.
AGGCCGCGACGGAGCCCGATGAAGTCGACAAACTCAAGGCCAAGCTAATATTGGCGTGGAACAACGTCAAATATGGTTGGTGGTGGGGCACCGTGTGGAATCTATGTTGTTGGTGTTGTTCTTTTTGTGGCCATAGCTAGTGGTCTTCATCAACCTCATCATGCACCTGCCCCATTGATGAAGTCCACGATACCTGTGTGTTTAGGGTTTTAGAGTATTTGTGTCTGTGTGTGCACATCCATATCTATCGCATTATAGTTTCTTTGCAAGGTTTTGTGACAAAGGGTGCTGACAGTAGACTATTTGTGCTACTTCCTGTATGATATCGGTATTTGGTAGTTATATGAAAGGTCATTAAAAATTTCTTGGATGTGTCATTATAGGGAAGTAAAGTCAACTTTTGTCAGAGTTTTGTCATATGTACTCAATGGGTTGTCGCGTCATTTTTACTAATATACATTTTCATACATGCATTTTTTTTTTCCGTGAAATGCTCAATTCTGTCATCATCACCCAGTTCGGGTAAATCTGCTCTGGCATGAGGACAGTGATACCGCCCAAGTAAATTCATGTCTTGGCTTCTTTGAGAAATCCCCTGACCCACTTCTTCCCCTTTCTCCCTGTTTCCTCTCTCAGGATGGTCCGTCAAGTCTAAGACATTCTTCAACAAGACCTCTCCCATCACTGTGCTGGGCCAGTCCTACCTGCTCAACAGTGAGGGTAAGCTCTCAACCCAAGTGCACCAGTGCGTTGAATTCAGATAAAAAGGGTAATTGTGCATTGTCTCTGAAAGGGCAAATGTATGGTAGAGACTGGCTAAAATGAAGCTACTGTTGTTGGCCGTCACAGCAGTGTTCCACCGTAGGTAGACAAAAAATTTTTAAGGTATTTCTCAGTGCGTATCTTTCTCAGTCTGCATTGTAGTCGGCGAAGACCACTGCTGCAAAATCAAAAGTATATTTTCATTTTCATATCTGAAAGGTTTAATTCATTAAAACAAATGCCTTAAATAATAACACAAAAAGCGATTACAATATCATGTAAGATTGCTTTCTGATCCACTCTGGGTCTGACTCGGTTACGGCAGAGCTTCAACATAGCCTAAAAGTTTAAAAAGGATATATATATTATTATAGATATAAGGAGACCATTTAAGCACATACTTGTGCTCCAATTAGCTTTCCCTCAATCAGCTCCCCTTAATATTTCTCTCTCTATCTCAGACGAGGTAGAGCGTTTCCACGGAGCGTTCGTCTCCAGGCTGTGGCTGACCTACAGAAGAGAGTTCCCCCAGCTGGAAGGATCTAGTCTCACCACTGACTGTGGCTGGGGCTGCATGCTGCGCAGCGGGCAGATGCTTCTGGCCCAGGGCCTGCTGGTGCACCTCATGCCCAGAGGTGGGTCTCTCTGTCTCTGTCTCTGTCTCTGTCTCTGTCTCTGTCTCTGTCTCTGTCTCTGTCTTTGTCTCTGTCTCCGTCTCTCTTGTTCAGTTCTAAAGCCGGAAACGCACTACAAGAATTAAAGTAGGTTGTTACGCTAGTCTGCGCACACATTATCTTGTATTGTGTGTGTGTGGGGAGAGGGGTTAAGGATTCAAATTTGTAGCCTCGCGGTTGAAGGATCGACGAGAGGCTCTGATATTTTCTTCTGGAATCGATCTGATCGGGAACCTGTAGTTTGGGTTTGTTAACGACCGCGGTAGGAACTAGTGTGCTTATCCATTACTGTCATCTGTGGAAATGGGTCGTTAAATGTATGATGGCCAGTTTGCAGTGGGGTGGATGTGAAAGTATTCTAGTGTGTTCCCGGCTTACCTCTCTTTCTTACTCACTTCCAACTCTCTTTCTTTTGGTCACTCCCTCTTTCACCCCAGGGTGTTCGTGGTCGAATGTTGTGTCTGTAAATAATTAGTTTTTCCTTTAATAAACGTCAACAGGTTAAAGGAAAAACCTAATTATTAACTCTTCACCAAAAGACACAACTTTTCATTTACACATTTACAGTTACATCCTGCCAGTTCTTGCAGAACCTCACATGACATCCACTCTACTGCATCTTAACTCGTGTGTGTGTGTGTGTGTGTGTGTGTGTGTGTGTGTGTGTGTGTGTGTGTGTGTGTGTGTGTGTGTGTGTGTGTGTGTGTGTGTGTGTGTGTGTGTGTGTGTGTGTGTGTGTGTGTGTGTGTTGCAGACTGGGTGTGGCCCAACGCCCAGCAGTTGGAGGACGTGGACTTCGAGGTGTTCAGGCCTCGGTCCCCCAGCCGTGCGGGGGGCGTGCCCATCCCCAGCTTTGGCTCCCCTCGGGGGTCCGGGGCCCCCCCGAAGTCTCCGGCTGGCCAGCAGGCGCCTGGGGGGGTCCAGAGGAAGAGGCCGGGTTCTGTCAGGGACATGCAGGCGGAACTGCTCCACCGCCGGCTGGTGTCCTGGTTCGGGGACCACCCCCCGGCTCCGTTCGGGGTGCACCTGCTGGTGGAGCTGGGCAAAAGCTCCGGAAAGCGGGCCGGGGACTGGTATGGCCCATCTGTGGTGGCCCACATTCTGCGGTACGTGTTTGTTTTTTTTACTTCACTTCACCACAGGTAGTGTTGTGGAAAGTACAACACAAAAACTCTAACAAGGAAATGGATCAGGAAACCGCCGAATAAAGTTGAAGACTTTTATTTAGAACTTTAACAAAGTGATATAAAAGCCAGCAAGCAGTTTTTATATTCTCGCTGCTGTGATTCCTCCCATAAGCTCCAAGGCCGTGTTGTTATCAAACATGGCCATACATGGCGTCACCACCAACCAACTTATCAATGTCCTTGTCTGAACATCCTCTAACTTTGGATCAGACACTGTCATGCATGTGTCATTCACATATCTCGTTATTAAACCCCTGAAGACAACTGTACAGACTCTTCACGACAGGGGCGTAATTTGTCCCTGGACAAACAGTATGTGTGCTTTGTCTATCTGAACAAACCCGGAATCTCTCCTGGTGATCCACCTTGGGCCTCAGGCCTGAATATTAGTACATACTGGTGGCACAGAACATCAGATGACCTTTCTAAGAAGCAGGAGTCTCTTCAGAAGACTCTGTTCTTTTCCACGCTTATCTCATTCATATAGCATATAAGGCAAGATATTGATTATAAACCTTCGAAGGGTATCATAAAATTCTCCCACATTAGTCACAGTTAACCATTGATGGCAACTCTGATGCAATCTCTGTTAATCTCTTAAATGTGTTTCTTCCACGGTTCATTCATGCATCTTTTTATTTTCTTCGTCTCAGGAAAGCAGTGTGTAAAACCACAGAGGTCAACAACCTGGCCGTCTATGTGGCCCAGGATTGTACAGGTACACAACTGTTCACATATTTACACTACGTAGAAAATTTTTACCTTACATAAAAACCCCTCAGTTCATACATGTTTCCTTCCTGGCATTTCTAAAGTAATAGCAATTGAAAGCCCCTCCTTTGTATTCTAGTTCATAATGGAAGGACAATGCGTTGCAGATATCAAATTGTGCGTACGAATGGGGAATGAGGCATTCATTCCTGTGCAGCCGAGTGGGTGTGGTGGCTAGCAAAGTGCCCGATGTATTTAGTTCTTATCCGCTTTCAACCGTTTGTGTCGCCAGTGTACAAAGAGGACGTGCTGCAACTGTGTGAGCCTTCACCTTCGAGGGACAAGGGCCCCCAGATCTCCTCCAACGGCCCCCAGATCTCCAACAGCCCTGACACCTCCTGGAAGTCAGTCATCATACTGGTTCCTGTTCGCCTGGGTGGAGAGGCCCTTAACCCAGCTTACATTGAGTGTGTCAAGGTGTTTATTCATTCTCTCTATCCTTCTCATGCCACACATGCATGCACATACACACAGGCTGCCACACGCATGACCTTTGGTGACCTGTGGTGATGAAAACTCACCATTAATACTGAAAACTCATCACTAATCCTACTGCCGGATTATCGATTTTTCTTTTCCATCTTTGGCTTTAAGATTCGTAGCTAAAATTAATAAGTTAGTTAATGACCAATTCTGAACGCACAACCATACAAGGCAACCTTTGAGTTGTACCACGTTATTCCTACTATGGTGGTGCGTGTTTTTCTACCTTTTTAAATAACCATAAAGATCCCATGTGTTTATGTTCCCAGCGCATCCTGAAGTTGGAATGTTGCATCGGAATCATCGGTGGGAAACCCAAGCACTCGCTGTACTTCGTTGGCTTCCAAGGTGAGAGCGGGAAACACCCAAAACACCAAAAAACATCTCCTCATTGTAATTTTCCGCGCATCCCATTCATACCCACTCCGTCTTCACTCCCTTCATTAAATAAAACGTGCTTTATACGGTCAGTGTTTATTATTAAAGATTATGATCGGTATCAACTTGACCTAATTAAAACAGATTTACTCTACTTTCAGTAGGTAACTGAATCTTTCATTTGCTTGTTCAACCAACGCATTTGGAGATGGTGTGTTTTGGATGTCGAGTGGTTCATGACTTGAGCGTTCATTCACCTCTGGAATCCACATTAGGACCGTCAGATCAGCCATTATAAGCCATATGTGGAGGTGCTGAGTGAGCTTGGTAGAACCTAAATGCGTATGTTTTCATTAATGGAACTCTATGGGGAAAATGCTAAAGTTGAGATCCAACCAGGAAAAATAGAGACGACACGCAATGCAACACGACTGTGTGAATTGAAACGTAGATTAACATGGCTTTAAGTCTATTTCAAGGGTATACCTCATGTGCATACCCTTGACCTGAAAATTGTTTTCACATGTACTTCAAATGGAGTCACACCACACACTTCGTGTTGCATTTTGTTTCCCCTAACCCATGTGTCCACACCTGAAGATGCCTCTGCTCCTTACCCCCAAGTGGAACTGTAGGTGAACCTTGACCTTTAGATAGGTGTGAAGAAGCCACCATGATGGTAACTTTGTGTGTGTGTGTGTGTGTGTGTGTGTGTGTGTGTGTGTGTGTGTGTGTGTGTGTGTGTGTGTGTGTGTGTGTGTGTGTGTGTGTGTGTGTGTGTGTGTGTGTGTGTGTGTGTGTGTGTGTGACACAGATGAGCAGCTGCTGTACCTGGACCCCCACTACTGTCAGTCTGTGGTGGATGTCACACAGGCAGACTTCTCACTGGAGGTTCGACAGCCACAACTGAAGTGCAGTCTCTCTGTCTCTGTCTATTGTCATTATTCTATGCATGCCTTTATGTCTCCAAAATTCAAAGGGCTTTATCGGTCTCTCTCTCTCCCTTCCATTCAGTCAGTCTTGTCTTTCTGTCTCTCTGACAGACTCAAAACACTACAATTCAACATAGAGTCCACAACCATCTACTTTTTAAAGGATAATACTTGCCTCTCCCTCTCCTTCCATTTTTCTTTAGTCATTCCACTGCTGCTCGCCCAGAAAGATGCCCTTCAGCCGCATGGACCCCAGCTGTACCATCGGCTTCTACGCAAAGAACCAGAAGGACTTTGAGTCTCTGTGTGCAGCTGTCGGCGAGGTAACCGTTTCCAGCTTCATTCTTTATGTCGAAAAGACATTCTAAATTTTGTCGCTGAAGAAGTTGTGTTCCTAAAAGAGATCTTGTGCACAGCACGAGGGAGTTTTTTGGGGGTTCCTCAACGCAAAACAGAACTCTTTATGTGTAAAATGTGAAAATGTGAAAAACAATATCTGCAGTTTCGGTGTGTCACGTCATCTGTCACTACTTTGCCTTCAGAAAGGTGTGACGGCTGCTAATGATTGCAATGTGCCTCTTTTGTTCTTTGCGCTTTTCAACCCCCCCCCCCCCCCCCCCACCCTTCCCCCCAGTATTGGTTTTGTTGGTCACATGTTAAATCTTGTCCGAAAGTACATGGGACAAGTTTGCCTTCAGGCCAGAAATGCTTGAAGTCAGGTGAGAAAGTATAAATAGCGTCAACATACATGCATAGAGGAACCCGTGGTGGATGCATGGGTCAAACACAGGACTTTTACCCAGCAGGATCGTGACGATCGCCTCCCGTGTTGTTCTTTGACTCACTATTTTCAGTTTTCAGCAGGTTCAGGCAACACGACTACTTGTTTATGGTTAGGGTTAAGCAGAAAGCACTGAAGGCATCCTTCTCCTGTGTGGGGTCAGAAACCAAAAAGCCCAAAAGGTGTTTCCATTTGAGCCTGAGAAGCATGGCAAATTCAGTGAAAATCAAGTATGTCCTCCTTGGGAAGCTTATAATGATCTAAAGACTCTGCTAAAGATCTTCCCCCAACTATTTAAAAAAAAAAAAACATTTGAATCTCTCTTTTTTTTTTCTTTTCTTTCCGGGAGCAAAATGGCCTATTTGAATAAGCCATGTAACTTTGCATGATTTATGGGTTGGTCAGGTGGTGCCATGGTGGCCACAGTTTGACGTCAGCTGTTGCTCGCGGTGCACCAAGACCTTCCCAGGGGGTTTGTATGTTTGCTCAGATAGTTGAAAAGTACAGGGAACGTTGGATGTAACCTTGTTTTCCAATATAATTTCTGAAGGATTTTAAGAACACATGCCTGTAAACGAGACATATTTAGGAAGTCATGAAAGGGCAATGCAGAAACTTGGTTGAAAAATCAAAAGGATGGGGATGAACGGATAATTGGAGAATTGGAAAACATAATTCCCTGTGTGTTTTTAACACCATTCTTCATGCATCCCCTTCGTGTATCCCAGGCTCTGTCCTCATCCACGGAGAAGTACCCCATCTTCACCTTCATGGATGGCCAGGGTCAGGATTACGGACTGGAAGGCCACAGCATCAGTCCCGCCGGGCCGACCCACATCCTGCCCCCGGGAAGGCTGAGCAGGAACAGCACCACCAGAGCCAGCACGGACGACTTTGTCTTCCTGTGATGCCGGCTCCCACACGGACTAGCTGCTGGAAGGGAGTGGGGAGGCGGGCCCTGCCGACACTGACCAATAGAGGGAGGGAACGGGAGCCTGTGTGGACTCTATACTCTCTTCCTCCATCGCTATTGGCTGGAGACGGCCCTTCAGCCCCTAGGGTGGCAGGAGAGCCTCGCTGTTTGTTTTCCTTTACAAAATAAGCTTGCGTAGCCGAAAAAAGAACACGAGATAAACAACTTGAAAGATTTGAGCTGTGCTTGGTTTACTATACTGGACGCTTAAATGGCCTGACATATGGCATATAAAATTAATCAAGCAATGAATGAAGAGTAAGACTTTTAAATGTGTTTTTTTCAGGTCCAGGCAACTTATTTTGCCCACGTTTCAGCGAGTGGCACAGAAGTGTATGAGGTTATACATGGTATGAAATAGACACATCAAATACCATGAGAAAGAGTAATATTATATACACTCCTAATTTATGATTTCATCCACTGGATTAATTTATCGTGTGTGTGTTTTCGTTTTCGTTTTCTCTCTTGTCCATTGTCACATCTCATCAGTTGAGGTCAATGGTGTTTTGTACCAACGGCACTGCTATCTAACCCTACCCACAATGCACCATTCTGCAGGCTCTCCCCACTTTGCGCTCTACTTGGGCCTGGCCTACACTAGCAGTAGCAACCTCACAGAAATTAGCTGCTCCAATCTTTCTGCATCACAGTCCAGCCACACTATACTCGTAAATGAAGATAAAGTCAATACAGGAAGATTGTAAATGAGTGTTGTTTGTTTCCCCTAGGCTCTGATTGCTTTATTGCTTGTTGAGTAAAGAAGGTTTGTTTGGTTTAGAGTTGCGATGTTGTCTTTTAATTTCTTATGTTGTTTTCTTTGTAAAATGGCTGGTTATAAGTTACTCTGTTGCTTGGTTTCTTCCAATTAAATGTCTCCCACTGGAACATTTATTTTTTATTTGATCACACACAAAGCTGTTCATATTTGTCAACAATATTAGTCCTGTTTTAATACTAAGCTATGACTGAAATAACGGCACAACAACCGAGGGCTCTCACTTTTTACAACTACAATGAGCCTTAGTTGCAATTTGGATAAGAGTTCATCTTAATTAGAAGTGAGGCAGTACCGTGGAATTGGTATTGAATTTGAGGACGTAAAGAAATGCTTTCATTTCCGTATAAAACATCACTTGTCATTTATTTCAAATGTGTATAAATTTGGTGTTTAAAAACAGCAACATAAAAACATCTGATATACTACATAACCTGCACATAGTTTGAACTGAACCTAATTATTGCTGCGCACGCATGCGCCTATGTCGGAATCAGTGACTACACCGTTCGGTCACGGCAACTGAGAAGGGGGGCGCTCGAGCCACGTCGGTGAAACAAATCAACCGTCAAGGCCGATTACAAAGAGGGGGGAGTGCACTAATTGCGAAAATTACTGCGGTTTCATATTCTAGACTAAATATCAACTCAGAGGAACGCAGAGTTTCACCAGGACTGCCTTCCATTGACGCTGGTAGGTCAGTCGCACAAGCACAGTCCGCCATTCCCCCTTTTTCTTATATTAAGCTAGACAGCCTTTCACGGTTTATAAGGAATTTGTCTGGCAATGGTCTGCGTTCATACTCTCCAAGGCTTAAGTTCAGCTACATTTGCCTTTGCTGGTGTAGCTGTGTGTGAGAAACAAAAGATTAGGTGCAGCTCAGCGGAGGTGTAAATACTCTGCACCTGATAGGCGCCAGACAACAATTAAAAACATTATTCAGATATTGTCTGCGTTATTTAGCCGGGAGGTCTTGTGAGGATAAGCACTCCCCCGGCGTTTTATGATGATGATGAATTGATAATAATTAAGATCGTTCATTTTTGCCAACGCAGTAATTTATACATAATTTTTTACTATACACCACCTCATATATATAGACAACCTTTTTTGTAAAACAGGATAACACCTTTATGTAATGTTTTAAATTACTGCAACATAAAACCGCAAGGGCTATATTATTCCCTCACCCCTATCATTTATACCAATGTGGGTCAAAAGTTCTGTATAAGTAAATGAATGTAAATCTTTATTGCTTTACATCACCCCTCCTCCCTCTTTCTCCACTCATCCCACTGAGAACCAGAACACCGGGGTCCATGTCGACTCCGGACCCTGCTATGGGGGGCACCCCTCGTCCGGGTCCTTCCCCAGGTCCAGGGCCCTCCCCAGGGGGCATGCATGGCCCCAGCCCTGGCCCCTCCCCTGGATCTACTCACAGTATGATGGGTCATGGCCCGGGCCCTCCATCCTCAGGGGCCCCTCCATCTGGCCCCTCTGGATACAGCCTGGACACCATGCACCCGCTGCACAAAGTAAGCAGTACACACGCCTAACCCTTAACCTAACTATCTGTATCTAATACTAAAATTTAGTCTCTCTAGCTAGTTATATCTCTATATCTTTATCTGTCTCTATCTCTTCTTTCAGTATCGTAGGACTTAAAACCACTTGCTTTGCTTATTTTTGAAGTTGTATGCACTCAAATGATTCTTGCACTTTTTGGGGTTCATCTTCATCGGTGAATGCCCTTACTGTAAGTTGCTTTTGACAAAAGCATCTGCTAAATAAATGTAATGTAATGTAACCTAATACCAAAATTAACCATCGCTAACCTAATGCCTAAACTTAACCATCTCTAACCTAATACCTAAACTCAACAATCTCTAACCTCGCGCAGCCAGCCAATTATAGTGTGATTATGTGCAGTGTGGTCGGGTCTTACCATGAGCGCCGGTGGGCTCCATAATCACTTCATGCCTGTCAACTACCATTACATCGATATTGAACCACCACCAACACTCTACATCCTATAAGAAATCCATTGGGGTAAACTCCACATTATTGCTATTCAATTTGCTCTATCTGTGCCCATTGGTCAAGGTTAATAGCACCGTCTCCTTGTTTCTTTCAGCCAATTGAGGGAGTGCATGAAAAGAGCGTGGCTGAGGAGGGCCGGTTCAGCCAGATGAAGGGCGTGTCTCTGAGGCAGGGGGTGCACAGTGGCATGGGCCCCCCACCCAGCCCCCTGGACCAACACTCCCAAGGTAGGAGCTGCATGCCTAGTGGGTAAGGTCTCTGTGGAGGGGTGGTAGCATACAGCCTGGTCCAGTGGTTCCCCACCTCTCTGTGGGCTAAGGCACACCATGATCCCAACCAGAACTTCAGGCAAACAACTTCATTTGTCATACATGATTGTGAAAAATCTCACGCACATTACCAGGACATTACTAGTTATCAGCAATTTTGGCAATATTTCACACGGCAGACAAAAAAAGTATCACATGGATACAGGTTTCTAAAAATCTGTATGGTTATGGCATTATTTGTCTAATATGTATTGAAATGGATAATGAAGTTGTATGACGTGAAACAGTAATACATGTCGTGGATGCACCAGGAGTCATATCAAATAGTACCAACTGTATTAGTAGCATCTTCTTTGTAAGGAAGATGTTACAAATTCCACCACATTTCAGAGCACACCTTGTCTTGCCCTAAGGCACACTGGTAGGAAGGAACCACTGGTGTCTAGACTGTACTGGTTGAGGTTTGGTGAGCTGGCTAGCTTAGTGTGTGTGGTGTAACCCAGTAGCAGTAGCAGTTCAGCAGCTCTGTACTTAAATGACATGAATGACCATAGCTTGATATTATCGTAGCTATGGACAACTGCCAGGAATAACTCATCTGTGATGTTGTAAGACCTTGACATCCACTCTCTGTCGGCTGCGTTTCCCCTAGGTTACCAGTCGCCACTAGGGGGCTCGGACCACTCCAGCTCTTCCAATGGGCCTCCATCGGGTACTGTCATGCCATCTTCAGCGTCCTCATCTTCTTTTGCCGGCCCTGGCTCTGGTCTCACCCCCTTAGACGGCTCCAGTGGAGATCCACAGAGCATGGGTCCCAACAACAGAGCCGGACCCCCTGGTAGCGCAGGCCCTGGACCCAACCCCGGACCCAGCCTATGCCCCGGTGCTCCCGGCCTGGGATCTGGCTTAGTATCCGTGGGACCTGGTGGGCCTGGGGGTCCTGGGTGCCCTGCCGGTCCCACCCCATTCAACCAGTCCCAGCTGCAGCAGCTGAGGGCCCAGATTATGGCGTATAAGATGCTAGCTCGTGGGCAGTCCCTGCCAGACCACCTCCAGATGGCCGTCCAGGGGAAAAGGCCCATGCAGCAACAACCCATCCCCAGCCTGGCCCCTGGAGCTGGGGCTGGGCCAGGAGGGGGGCCTACTGGACCATGCCCTGGACTCGCAGGCTACGGCAGAGCCCACGGTAAGTGGATTTTAGTGTCGTTCCACCCATGAACAAAGATGGAGCTACGAAACAGCAAATGGTATTCAACGTGGTGTTGGTTGTGTCCATAGGACTGATGGGACCCCACATGCCTCCACACGGACAATTAGGTGTCCTGACCGGAATCCAGGGGTCTAACCCCAATGGTCCACCTAAGACTTGGTCTGAGGGTATGTGGAGGCATCTTTACAATACAGTAAACTGGATGTGAACTTAATTTATATGTTTCCGAAATAATTGGTGAGAACTGGCATGGTGTTGGGGTTGACAAATAGACCAAATATTCTCTTATAAAACATTTATTTTCTGAACATTACATAACATGACATTCAGCCCCTTCCACCACAAGTTTCATCAATGAAAGTGATGTAGTAATTGTATAATGTTTTGGGGTTCATTGTCAGTTGACCATGAATCCAGCCCACCTTATCGTCTGATGTTAAAATGCACTCACTGCCAAGGTTTTAGAGTAGAGTCTCCTCGTCTTCATGTCCCCTCCCAGGCTCCCTGGTGAGCGCTGCTGCCCCCTGCTCCGGCCTCCCCCAGAAGCTCCTCCCTCTGCAGCCCACGGGCCGGCCCTCCCCCGCTCCGCCCCCCGTGCCCCCCTCGGCTTCCCCGCTCATGCCCTCCCAGACCCATTCCCCTGGGCATCCAGCCCAGCCCGTTCTCTTGATGCCGCACCACGCCAAGCCCAACCGCATCACGCCCATCCAGAAGCCCTGTGGCCTGGACCCGCTGGAGATCCTGCAGGAGAGGGAGATCAGGTACCAGGCTCTGTGTTTAGTCAGCATGTTAGAGTCATACCAGCATGACTGGTATGACTCTAACATGCTGACTGCATGTGTATGATGCACTGGAAAGCATGAATGCATCTCTGATAGGGCTGTAGAACCACTTCCAATCAAATGGGATTTTGTAAATGTTTAATACATTTGTATTTGAAATGTAATTGTAAATGCAATTATATCTGTATATATAACACTGTGTCAAGATGAATAACCATCTTGATGAAGTACTTTTATTACTACGTTACTTGAAGTCTGCTGTCTAATGTAAGGGCCAGGCCATCTGAGCAGTGTGATAAACCAGCCCATTCGGTTCAAAGTGCAATGTTCTAATAACTAACAAACAAAACAATTTTGGTTGCTTTTCGGGAACATAATTTACATTGCAAAAAGATCAGGAGTTGTACTCCGACCTCTGTGACATTAGCAGAGGGGGCTGCATCCAACAGGGAGGCTCTGTTCATGTCTGATAAGTTAGTCCTTGAGGAAGGTCCTCCTCACAGTGGATGTGAACAGTGTACCGGTGTCCCAGGCTGCAGGCTCGTATCAGCCATCGTATTGCTGAGCTGGAGAACCTGCCGGGCTCCTTGGCCGGTGACCTGCGCACCAAGGCCACCATAGAGATCAAAGCCCTGCGCCTTCTCACCTTCCAGAGACAGGTAATGCTCAGGGCCAAAGTGTAGCTGTGGTGTAAGTCAATCACAGTGAGGAGAACCATGACAGGTGGTGCGAAAGTAAGCCATGTGAAAGATTTAGATGACTTTTTTAATGATCATTATAAATAAATTATAAAAAATAAAATCCACACAAGAGTCAATGAATGTGTGTGTGTGTGTGTGCGCACGTCTGTGTGCTTCTGGTTTATGTGTTAATATCTAAACTTACAATGATATATTTTCTTCAACATCCAGCCTCAAACACCTATTATCTTCCAGGATTATTGTAGAAGATTGTTGAACACACATGTGTGCGTGTGTGTGTGTGCGTGCGTGCCTGTGCGTGTGTGTGTGTTTGTGTGCTTGCGTGCCTGCATATGTATGTGTGTGTTTATGTGTGTGTGCCTGCGTATGTATCTGTGTGTGTGTTTGTGTCTGTGTGCGTGACTGCGACTGCGTATGTGTGCGTGTGTGCCTGCTTATGTATGTGCGTGTGTGTTGTGCTGCAGCTCCGTCAGGAGGTGGTGGTGTGCATGCGTCGGGACACAGCCCTGGAGACTGCCCTGGACCACAAGGCCTACAAGCGCAGCAAGCGTCAGTCCCTGCGAGAGGCCCGCATCACGGAGAAACTAGAGAAACAACAGAAGATCGAGCAGGAGCGCAAACGAAGACAGAAGCACCAGGTAACTGACTATAAAGCATGCTCAGGGGATGTGATCACAGCACAGCTAAGAAGGTATTTATTGAACACTCATCTCTTCGTCTCTTCCCTGTCTTTACATGCCTCCCCTCTCCTCTTCGTTCCTCTCCATCTCTCCTCCCCTCTCCTCTTCTCTTCTCTCATCTCCTCTCCTTTCCTCCCATCTCCTCTCCTTTCCTCTCCTACTCTTTTCTCATCTCCTCTCCGTGTCTCCTCTCCTCTCCTACTATTTTCTCATCTCCTCTCCATGTCTCCTCTCCGCCTACTATTTTCTAATTTCCTCTCCTTGTCTCCTTACTGTTTTCTCATTTCCTCTCCCTGTCACCTCTCCTCTTCCTCTCCTCTCCACTTATCTCCTCTTCTCTCTGAATTCCTTCCTTCCTCTTCTCTTCTCCTTTGCCGTTGCTTTGTTCCCTAATATTATTGTCCCATAACTTCTCTCTCTGTCTCTCTGTCTCTCTCTCTCTCCCAGGAGTACCTCAACAGCATCCTGCAGCACGCCAAGGACTTCAAGGAGTTCCACCGCTCCATAGGGGGGAAGGTCCAGAAGCTGACCAAGGCGGTGGCCACGTATCACGCCAACACGGAGCGCGAGCAGAAGAAGGAGAATGAGCGCATAGAGAAGGAGAGAATGAGGAGGCTCATGGTGAGGAGACCTGGAGGTCAGGCGCGCAGCGGTGTGTGTGTGTGTGTGTGTGTGTGTGTCTATGTGTGTGTGTGTGTGTGTGTGATGGAGGGAGGGCATTATAATGTAATAGGCAATAGGTCACATTAGTGTCTATGTGGAGGCAGATGTGTGTGGTTGGATGCATCTCCTTCAATGGTTGCCAGACTGTTGTGCATATGTGTGCGCTTGCGTGGCCTGTGTGTGTGTGTGTGTGTGCATTTGCGTGCACTTGCGTGGCCTGTGTGTGTGTGTGTGTATATGTGTGTGTGTGTGTGTTCACGTTGGTGACCCTAACTCTTCCAAGCTTTGAGTGGCCATGGTGCTTTTTTTTTATGATTGCGTACTTTTACCATTGATATACTCGTACGTGCATAAACATTCAACACTCACACACACACACACGCTGCATTTGTGTGTGTGTTTGTGTGTGTGTGCGTGCGTGCGTGCTTTTGTGTGTGCCAGGCGGAGGATGAGGAGGGCTACAGGAAGCTGATCGACCAGAAGAAGGACAAGCGGCTGGCCTACCTGCTGCAGCAGACAGATGAGTATGTGGCCAACCTGACGGAGCTGGTCCGGGCCCACAAGGCCGTGCAGGCCCTCAGAGAGAGGAAGAAGAAGAAGAAGAAGAAGAAAAAGAAGAAGGTAACGCTCTGTGAACAGTGTTTTTTTATTGGTGCTCTGAAAGTCCAAAGTTATTCTTGAGTCTGTCCGCTGCTTGCACACACAGAAGACACTGATGGTCTTATTGGAATTGGACAGTCATTTTTCCTTATTAGCTTATTCCCCAGTTACCAACAATGATTAGATATTAGGTACTTTCATCTTTAATATTATTGGTTTATATCGACTCGATCAGCTGAAAATAATAATGAGCACATAATCTGGCCGATAGTTAGATCTGATTGTTGTTTTTAATGTTGGGTTTGTGGTGCATTGATTTGGAACTGTTGAAAGGTAGAGGTGTCCCATTGTTGAAAAATAGGTTGAATGTTATTGACCTATCAGAATCAAGTATTGAACAATGCTGTGTACAATGATGTGTACACATGATGGTATAAACAATGCTTTATACCACCATGTGTGATGATGCAGTGTTGCCGTGGTACGTGTGTTTCAGCTGGAGGCTGCAGAAGGACAGGCTCCTGCCCTGGGCCCAGATGGAGAGGTGAGCTGGGCTGGTGATGGCAGCGCTAGAATGCACAGCACCAGGGCCTACTGATGATAATGTCATCAGTAGGCCTTTAGGGATGGTGATGTAATGAAGTAGTTACGTATGTTGTTATATTTATTATTGTGCTGAAAGTGTTTTTACCTTTATTTATACCGATTAGTCGCGTTGAGGCTATCCACTTCTATCAAGAGAGACCAGTGCAGTTAGAACCGTTAACAGACAAGGTGTTTGCGAAACTCACAGTACATCCATGTAAACCACTCAAAAAATGTCTTTGTCAATATCACAAAATAGGGATTCAATTTGACGTGATGATAAGATTGGCATGAGCACCTATATCAGACGGAGAGGTTCAACTCAGTGTGTGGTCTGGGTGCAGCCGCTGGATGAGACCAGTCAGATGAGCGACCTGCCGGTGAAGGTCATCCACGTGGAGAGCGGCAACATCCTGTCGGGCGTGGACGCTCCTAAGGCCGGCCAGCTGGAGACCTGGCTGGAGATGAACCCAGGGTGAGACACGGACCCCCCCAATGCTGTCTTCCTCTAGCTGCTCTGTTTACTACTCTGCTGTCTTCCTCTAGCTGCTCTGTTTACTACTCTGCTGTCTTCCTCTAGCTGCTCTGTTTACTACTCTGCTGTCTTCCTCTAGCTGCTCTGTTTACTACTCTGCTGTCTTCCTCTAGCTGCTCTGTTTACTACTCTGCTGTCTTCCTCTAGCTGCTCTGTTTACTACTCTGCTGTCTTCCTCTAGCTGCTCTGTTTACTACTCTGCTGTCTTCCTCTAGCTGCTCTGTTTACTACTCTGCTGTCTTCCTCTAGCTGCTCTGTTTACTACTCTGCTGTCTTCCTCTAGCTGCTCTGTTTACTACTCTGCTGTCTTCCTCTAGCTGCTCTGTTTACTACTCTGCTGTCTTCCTCTAGCTGCTCTGTTTACTACTCTGCTGTCTTCCTCTAGCTGCTCTGTTTACTACTCTGCTGTCTTCCTCTAGCTGCTCTGTTTACTACTCTTGTTTTAAGTCCCAGGGTTCCCAGGCATCCTCATCTCAGGTGCGCCTTGCACGTGGTGTACTTTGAGTGTGCGGATATTGGTGAGAGGGAGGGAGGGACTTCCAAGCATGCTTCTGAGGGCACGATATCCGTTTCAGTGACATGGGTCTAGTGAGAGGCAAGAGAGAGGGAGGGACTTCTGAAATGGGGATACGTCAGTTATTCTCCTTGTCCTTAATGTGGTTCCTTTTGTTCTAATCATCACATATACATTTTCTCAGCCTGGTTCTGTAGTACTGTATTGAAAGGTGCTATAGGTACGATTTAAGATCTATTTAAAAGCCATCTCTGAGGTATCTGTGAAATGCTCTGAGAGAATATCTGTTTCTAATTTAGAATGCTCCCGGCAAATTTCTGACCAATCAGGGTATCTCTTCTCTGATTAGTCAGGGGAATCCATCTTGCCTGTCATTCACATGAGCGCACACAGCGTTATTATCATACCACAATGGCCTGAATGCAACCCTTCTCAATAAAGGAGATATGCAGCGATGGAGGGAGCCGAGAGTGAGGGCTTGTTTATTTTCCAAATATTCTAAATTTTTCTCTTCTGCTCTTTTTGGCTCTCTCTCTTTACAACTCTCAAATCTTACCCACAGCACCTTAAAGAACACATTGAAGTGCACAGTAAGTACACACGAAGTAATGTAAAACAGAGGATACATTTGTGTTCCTTTAGCTACGAGATGGCCCCGCGTTCAGACAGCGAAGACAGCGCAGAGGAAGAGGAGGAGGAGGAGGTGGGTCCATCATCTAGGCTGTGTCTCAATTCCAAGAAAGAAAACTCGACGTGATGCTACCTGGTTTTAGGGTGTCCCACTTACACTAAATGGGTACCTTACAAGGAAGCTTCCTATAATGTTATCAAGGTTAAAGGGGTTTCCTCGCAATTGAGACACAGCCAAAGAAGCATGGCTGACTAGTCGTTTCACGGTTCCTGTGTGGTCTTAAATGGTTGGCCCCACAGGAGGAAGAGGAGGAGCCTCAGCCGTCTTCCGCTCCAGTGGAGGAGGAGAAGAAGAAGAAGATCCCAGACCCAGACAGTGAGGACGTGTCTGAGGTGGACGTTCGCCACATCATAGAGTAAGATTCCCCACCCATAAACCATCACATTACCACCATTATACCATATATTCACTACCCATATACCATCACATTCCCACCATTATACCATACCTTCACCACCCATATACCTCCACATTACCACCATTATACCATACCTTCATCACCCATATACCACCACATTGGTTATCTTTACCATATTTGATTTGGTATCGAGATGTTTGCTTTAACATTGCACTTTTGTATAGCACTTCTGCTTCTGTACAATTTTATTGTTACTATTGAGTTAACCCTATAGTGTTGTAGTTCTTTTTGGGGTTTTTCTGTTTTTGTGCAATGTGTAGTGTTGTGTGTAAAGGTGGTTTTTATTCTGTGCAGGCACGCTAAGCAGGACGTGGACGATGAGTACGGCAGCGCAGCCTTCGCCCGCGGGCTCCAGTCCTACTACCTAGTCGCTCACGCCATCACGGAGCAGGTGGACAAACAGTCCAGTCTGCTGATCAATGGACAGCTCAAACAGTACCAGGTGACGACCAGGACCCAGGAGACAATGGGGGATAGCACCCTCCCCTTGCCTCCGGCAACTAGAGCAGCAAGAGCGGCTTATAGTTAATGTTGAGTCCAAGTCACAAGGCTGTGACGGGACAGACGCAAAATATTGTTTTGACTTGAGTCATATGAGAAGCAAACAAATATAGACATCATATTGTCGTTCAGGCTTCCACTTTCTCCGCTTGCTACAATCAGGTTAAGGGGGACGTTGGGTTGGCGTGTCCTGGTAACAGATAACGGCCTGTAATAATTAACGTAGCCATTTAGCCTATGGAGTCCATATTTATGTCTTATCCTATGTTTTTAAAACTTGTGCATTTAAATCGAGATTTGGACCAAGATGAATCCATAGCACTGGTATGTCACTCACTACATTACTTGCGTGTGTGTGTGTATCTGTGCGTGTGTGTGTGTGCGCTTGTGTGTGTGTGTGGGTCAGGTGAAAGGCCTGGAGTGGCTGGTGTCTCTGTACAACAACAACCTGAACGGGATCCTGGCAGACGAGATGGGCCTGGGGAAGACCATCCAGACCATCGCCCTCATCACGTACCTCATGGAGAACAAGCGCCTCAACGGGCCCTACCTCATCATCGTCCCTCTCTCGTGGGCCCCACACAAACACACACACACACACACACACACACTTAGCAAGAGCTATGGAGAATACTCATAGCTAGCCAGTGAATCAGTTTTGATTTATTCACTCATTCATGGATTCTGCATTCATTTTTTGGTTGTGACAATTTGATCGGCAGTCTGCTTATGTGTGTGTGTGTGTGTGTGTGTGTGTGTGTGTGTGCGTATGTCTGTGTGTGTGTGTGTGTGTGTGTCTTGAGGCCTAAACAGCCTCATAGTAATACTTACTCACTAAAGATGAGACACACAGCAGAAAACAGAATATCTGGGTTCTATAACCGTCTGGTCCCGAGTGAGATGTTGTGTGTGTTTTGTTGGACAGAACTCTCTCCAACTGGGTGTGCGAGTTTGACAAGTGGGCTCCGACCGTCGTCAAGGTGTCCTTCAAGGTGAGACCCGTGAATGACTGAGCCATACTGAGCCTGAAATGAGAAATGGAAGCCACTATCTCTGGAATGGAGCCCGCGTTCCTCCAAGTGGATTTGTCGACGTTTCGAACAGTACTTGCCGCCACTGACATGGCAAACAAACGTCACTGGTACAATGAACAGTTAGCCCAGGCAGTCCGGCAAGAACAATGCATTACGCTAATAATAATAATAAAAAGCATGACGCACTACACTACATACTCCATACAACTCTCAAATCGTTCAGGAACTCTCAAATCGTACAGACCGCCTGCAGACCACTTGTCCTACAGACGGTCATAAACCTTTCTCTTGTGGGTCTGCAGGGCTCTCCTGCCGCCAGGCGCGCCTTTGTCCCTCAGCTGCGCAGCGGCAAGTTCAACGTGTTGCTCACCACCTACGAGTACATCATCAAGGACAAGCAGATCCTGGCCAAGGTGAGACACGCAGTTTACAGGACACACACACACACAAGCACACGCACACACACACACACACACACACACACACACACACACACACACACACACACACACACGTAAGCATGCATGCGAACACACACCCATACACACATTCACACACACACACGCTTACACACACACACACACACATACACATACAATCACACACATGCACACGCACACACAAAGATGAATGTACAGATACATGCAAACTGTATTTTTTGCAAGTGTTCAGTGTCACCCTGATATCAAAATGATAGTCCCTCATTCATTCACTGAAGGACTAATGATCAATGATCACACACACTACACACTCATGAACACACTGAAGGATTGTCCTCTTTGGTCATCTGCTGCTATGCTCCATATGCGCACATGTAGTCATATAAGCTTCTTGACTGAGTTGCCAGGTGGGTATTGTAGGTCAGCCAATTGTCTCCCTAAACAATGGCTCTGGATTTGGTTTGGAGAACGGGCCTACTAGGGTTGTGAGAGGAGACTGGGCAAGATGCATTTTGTTTTGGGTTGAATAGGCATTACTTATGGGCTGTCTCATCGCTTTCTGTCCATCAAATCTTTTGCATCTTGAGAATTTCTAGGTTTACATTTTTTAATAAATATTCTCTCATTTCCCCTCCCCTCTCCTCCTCTCCTCTCTCCTCTCCTCTCCCCTCCACTCCTCTCCCATCTTCTCCTTTCCTCTCCCTTCCTCTCCCCTACTCTCCCATCCCTCCTCCTCTCCTCTCCCCTCTCCTGCTCCGCACCCACCCAGATCCGGTGGAAGTATATGATCGTGGACGAGGGCCACCGCATGAAGAACCACCACTGCAAGCTGACTCAGGTGCTGAACACCCACTACCTGGCCCCACGGCGGGTGCTGCTGACGGGCACGCCGCTGCAGAACAAGCTGCCCGAGCTCTGGGCACTGCTCAACTTCCTGCTGCCCACCATCTTCAAGAGCTGCAGCACCTTCGAGCAGTGGTTCAACGCCCCCTTCGCCATGACCGGGGAGAAGGTGAGCGTGAGTGTTAACCCCACGTTGTCCGTTTGCATGACACCATATTACACCGTACTGTCTACTGAACTGATCAAATCAATGCAGTTAGAATGCAAATGTGGACATGCTTCGCCTTCTCCCATTCCAGATATGGATCAAGGTGTTGTATACAGCTACAGCCATAGATCCTGGTTTCTGTGGACTTTAAATTCGATTTTCTCTCTCTCTCTGCTCTCTCTCTCTCTTCATATCTTTATATATACATATACATATAAATATACATCATTAGGTGGATCTGAACGAGGAGGAGACTATCCTCATTATTCGCCGCCTGCACAAGGTGCTCCGCCCCTTCCTGTTGCGGAGGCTCAAGAAGGAAGTGGAGGCGCAGCTTCCGGAGAAGGTAAGGCTTACCTTTAAAAAACATACACACCCCATATTTGATATTTTCCCTTTATTTGCTTTTTCCTTTCTCGCTCCTCAACCCTCCCCTCCCCCTGGCTGCTCTGGGTCCCTCGCAGGTGGAGTACGTCATCAAATGTGACATGTCGTCGCTGCAGAGGGTGCTGTACCGACACATGCAGGCCAAGGGGGTCCTGCTCACCGACGGCTCGGAGAAGGACAAGAAGGTCACACGCCACACACACAGTTCACTCAGCCATGCACCGCATCTGATGCAACGTTTAAAGCTGCTGTCGGGAGGATTCAAGAGTTGTAAAGAGAGAGCAGAACAGAGCAGAGGAGAGGAGAGGAGAGCAGGATTTTGTAACCTAACAACCCAAAAAATGTCCACTCCCTCTCTGCTCACTCCCTCCCTACGTTTCTCCGCCGTTCTTTGGTTTATTTTATTGTACATTCACAGTAGTCTTTTTCGCTCAGGGGAAATGGCTGTCGAATGTCTCAAGAAAACATCATTGTTTTTTGTACTGCAGGGCAAAGGAGGAACAAAGACTCTGATGAACACCATTATGCAGCTGAGGAAGATCTGCAACCATCCCTACATATTCCAGCAGATAGAGGTACACTTCGACAGTCATGAATTAAAAACAGACCCAGGACTACACTAACACACTGACGATAAATACATAATCAATTAATTAAGTAATGGATAAGATTGATGGGTTGACAGCAGGCAAATTAAAACATGATACTAAATTATGAATACAAATTGTGTTTTTTCCAGGAATCATTTTCCGAGCATTTAGGCTTCTCTGGTGGTATAGTCCAAGGGTTAGTATTTAACCTGTATCCATGTAATCCGTTTTGCTTTCTGTAATGAATTTATTACCTGTTAAATAAAGGTTTAATAAAAATAAAAAAAACACCAATAAATTACATTTGCATAGACCACAATGTACTTCACCAGTCAAAGTTTTATCTTTGTACCTTTGGGAACAGTTCACCCACCCAGAGTTGGAACAAATGTCTGTTTCTTTGGGCCAGGCCCGACCTGTACAGAGCGTCGGGTAAGTTTGAGGTTCTGGACCGGATTCTACCCAAGCTGATGGCCACCAATCACAAGGTGCTACTGTTCTGCCAGATGACCACCCTCATGACCATCATGGAGGACTACTTCGCCTACCGCTCCTTCAAATACCTACGCCTGGACGGTGAGAGGGCTGCCCTGTGTGTGTGTGTGTGTGTGTGTGTGTGTGTGTGTGTGTGTGTGTGTCTGCGTGAGTGTTTGTCATTATATCTGTTATATCTGTATTATCATCATGTTGTTATATCTGTATTATCATCATGTTGTTATATCTGTATTATCATCATGTTGTTATATCTGTATTATCATCATGTTGTTATATCTGTATTATCATCATGTTGTTATATCTGTATTATCATCATGTTGTTATATCTGTATTATCATCATGTTGTTATATCTGTATTATCATCATGTTGTTATATCTGTATTATCATCATGTTGTGGTCAGGCACCACTAAAGCAGACGACCGCGGCATGCTGCTGAAGTCCTTCAACGACCCGGACTCCCAGTATTTCATCTTCCTGCTCAGCACCCGAGCGGGTGGCCTGGGCCTCAACCTGCAGTCCGCCGACACCGTGATCATCTTCGACTCGGACTGGAACCCCCACCAGGTAGGAGGACCCCCCCCCCCCCCCCCCCCGTCTGCTGTTATTGATTGACAATAAGATTGAATTTGATACTCCACCACTCATCACCTCGTATCCCAACTGATAATTTTTCCATAACCACACAATTATTTTTCCTGCACTGCAACAACATTTCTGAAAAGAAATCCTAGTATGTGTAAACTTACCTGGTAATAAACTCTTTATAATTCTGATTAGGGTTAGCGTTGCGTCGTACATTTCAGCTGCCATGTTAATCGAAGTTTCAATACCCACCGGCTCCATGAGACAGAGGTCATGACCTGAGACTCCTTGACCTAGACCCCCCTAGACCTAGACCCCCCTTTTACGCATCTTTTCGTCTCTACTTTCCATGACTGCGCACATCATCACTCGCGTACTCCCCATAGAGTTTCACTCAAACATACGTTTCTCGATCTCTGTTCTGCATCCACCCCGTATGGAACTAGCGTGAATTTGGGTTAAGCCTCTATTCCTCCCTGCACACGGCCCGGCATGGACTGTGATATCCCTCTCCACACGCCGCTCTCCCCAGGACCTGCAGGCCCAGGACCGGGCCCACCGGATCGGGCAGACCAACGAGGTACGCGTGCTGCGCCTGTGCACCATCAACAGCGTGGAGGAAAAGATCCTGGCTGCGGCCAAGTACAAGCTCAACGTAGACCAGAAGGTGATCCAGGCGGGCATGTTCGACCAGAAGTCCTCCAGCCACGAGCGCAGGGCCTTTCTGCAGGCCATCCTGGAGCACGAAGAGCAGGACGAGGTGTGTGTGTGTCCTTGGGTGGGTGGTCTCCCTCTCTCCTCCTCCTCCTCCTCCATCTAGTGATGAGTTCCCCACGTGCATCACTTGATTTACATCGCATGGGTTGAGGCTGATGATTGAAGTGAAGCTGCTTTGCACTGTGTATGTGTGTGCGTGCGTGTGTGTGCGTGCGTGTGTTGTGCGTGTGTGCGTGTGTGTGTGTGTGTGTCTAGGAGGAGGATGAGGTCCCAGACGATGAGACCGTCAACCAGATGATCGCCAGGAGCGAGGATGAATTCGACCACTTCATGGTCAGTGTGTAGTTTATCAGTGTGTAGTTTATCAGTGTGTAGTTGATCAGTGTGTAGTTTATCAGTGTGTAGTTTATCAGTGTGTAGTTGGTCAGTGTGTAGTTTATAAGTGTGTCGTTTTTCAGTGTGCAGTTTATCAGTATGGGGTTTATCAGTGTTTAGTTCATCAATGTGTAGTCTATCACTTTGTAGCTGACCCGTTTGTAGTTCATCAGTGTGTAGTTTATCAGTGTGTAGTTTAGCATGTATTTACAATGAGAAGAGAGGATGAAAGAGGAAAAGAGAGGTTAAAAGAGGGAAAGAGAGGATCAATTGGAAAATGCTGAATAATGCGTCTTCATCTCATCTTCTTCTCGTCACCCTTCGGCTCAGCCTGAGAACAAATAGACATCCAAGAATACTAGTCTAGCTAATGCTCCCCCCCCCCCCCCCACACACACACACCCTCAGCGAATGGACCTGGACCGGCGGCGCGAGGAAGCCCGTAACCCGCGGCGTAAGCCCCGGCTGATGGAGGAGGACGAGCTGCCGGCCTGGATCATGAAGGACGATGCGGAGGTGGAGCGGCTCACCTGCGAGGATGAAGAGGAGAAGCTGTTCGGCCGCGGCTCGCGCCTACGCAAGGAGGTGGACTACAGCGACGCGCTCACGGAGAATCAGTGGCTCAAGGTGAGGAGACGCATTACAGACACCCGTAGACCGTCGGTGCATTTACATGTGCACCATTGGAAGGTCGATTGTAACCCGGTTACTAGCCTGGTTTCTAACCTGCCATGTAAACACCGAACCCCATTTCATAAAGTATTTGAATGAGCTGTGCGTGTTGACTTTTATGCCGTCATCCGTGTCTTCGATGTTGCAAACCAACACAAGGACGTGAATTAATACAACACAACGATGAGTCAGGAACTGCTCGCCATCTGGGATGTTCCTTAGCAATACAAATATTTTCCCTAATTTGGCAATTAAGGAAGTTAGAACATTTGTATTAAATTCACATGCCACATATTCCTTTTAATAAACTCTAGTAGGGAAGGAAACGCATCAAGCAAAGTCAAGTTAGGTCTGTAGCGCACCGCTGCCCATCTGCTCACCCGGTAACCTTTGACCTCTGACCCCCTGGCAGGCCATTGAGGAGGGAACGCTGGATGAGATCGAGGAGGAGGTGCGTCACAAGAAGACCCCGCGCAAGAGGAGGAGGGAGCGGGACCCTGACCTCCCCGGCCCTTCCTCCTCTTCCTGTTCCTCACGGAGTGGCCTCCGGGGGGGCCAGGACGAGGAGGGGAAGAGGCACAGGAGGAGGGGGCGCCCCCCAGTGGAGAGGCTGTCCCCCAACCCGGCCCCCCTCACCAAGAAGATGAGGAGGATTGTGGACGCCGTCATCAAGTACAAAGACAGGTAGCACAGCTAGCTTGGGAGCTGACTGGGTTAGCCCAGGGTTTCCCAGCTGGAGGGCCAAACCCCACTGGGGGTCCCCTGGTATGCGTACGGGGTCGTGGGGGATTGCTGACCGGTAAGCTATAGATATTTGATGATCAATTTTTTGATGTACCAGCGTCTACAATTTCAATCTAAAAATGGGGTCATGGCCACACATAGGTTTGGGAACTACTGGGTTAGCTCAACGCGTCCATGCGCTTACGTGTGTTGTGTTATGTTATTCCACCACATCGCCTTATGCTGACGGGGTTACACTGTTGTCGTCCCACGTTGATGATGTCACGACTGTAGCGCCAGCAGCCGGCAGCTGAGCGAGGTGTTCATCCAGCTGCCATCACGCAAGGAGCTGCCGGAGTACTACGAGCTGATCCGTAGGCCTGTGGACTTCAGGAAGATCAAGGTACACACACACATATATGCACGCAAACACACGCACACACACACACACAAACACAAATACACATAAACACACACAGACGCTCAGACACACACACACACTCTCTGTATGGCTATGGGCCGTGTATATGGAGGTGTGTTCTGGTGTGGGGCTGCAGGAGAAGATCCGGGGCCACCGGTACCGCAGCCTGGCTGACCTGGAGCGGGACGTCATGCTGCTCTTCCAGAACGCCCAGACCTTCAACCTGGAGGGCTCCCTGGTGAGATTCACTGCATCTCTGACTCCCAGTCTCTGCTGGGTCTCAGGCTGGTCAGCACATCAAGGACTCACGCCAGTCCAGTTTCCCAGTCCAGTTGGTTCTGCGGTCGCCTGTTTAATTTTGATCAGAGTGTGTGTGTGTGTGTGTGTGTGTGTCTGTGTGTGTGTGTGTGTGTGTGTGTGTGTGTGTGTGTGTGTGTGTGTGTGTGCAGATCTACGAGGACTCCATCGTGCTTCAGTCAGTGTTCACCAGCCTGAGGCAGAAGATTGAGAGGGAAAACGAGAGCGACGGGGAGGAGAGCGAGGAAGAGGAGGACGAGCAGGAGGAAGGCTCCGAGACGGAGTGTGAGTGTGTGTGTGTGTGTGTGTGTGTGTTTAATCAACGGTGGCGTCTCAACGGTTCTTTAAGCTGTTTGGTAGTTTGTGTTTAAACAGTGTATGCCTGGATGTTAGCGGTTGAGATGGAAATTACTAAAAGTGTCCTGCAGTGAGTCGTTAGTGAGGTACAATGGAAAATGTAAGTCCAACTTTCACAGGACTCCTTTAAAGATGCCCCAAACACTCAAGTTACTCCACAGGAACGGCGCCACGCTCCTGTGTTTTACCAGAGATAGTGGTGTTGCTGTGGTTACACTTGTTTTTTCACTAGTGTTTTCTTACACTTCATGGCACTTCACACTTCATGTAGTAGTGCCATAGTGAGTATTCCAAAGGTCGTGTGTGTTTGTGTGTGTGTGGGTGCTCTGCAGCCCGCTCGGTGAAGGTGAAGATCCGACTGGGTCGTCGGGAGAAGGCGGGCGAGCGAGGGAAGGGCCCCAGCAGGAGGTCCGGCCGCATCCGAGCCAAACCCGTTGTCAGCGACGACGACACAGAGGAGGAGCAGGAGGAGGTGTGTGTGTGTTTCTGCGTGTGTGTGTGTGTGTGTGTGTTTCTGCATGTGTGTGTGTTTCTGCATGTGTGTGTGTGTGTGTGTTTCTGCGTGTGTGTGTTGGTGTGGTTTCCCCATATATTCCCACAATGGATTCACAATCTGGACTCAGACTTTGGAGAGAGAATTTGGATTGAGAATCAGGATTGAGATACAGACTGGTCTTTAAAGTGGCAATCTCAAAGATTTCCGTTTCATTCTTTCTAGTGACACTTTTGGCAATAAGCGGTAATTGTTCCTAGAGATCCCAACGGTGTCCCCACAGAATTCATTATTCATAATACTGCAAATGCGATTGCTGTAATAAGTGAGACATAGGCTCAGTCACTATTGTGTTACCTCATTCAGTGATAGGTCGGTTACACATTGTTTCATTTCTGCACTACGCGATTTAATTAGTAAAGGACACAAAATAGCATAGATCACTATGTTTAAGATCATAGGAGACATACCAAGGGTTAAAACAAAACAAAAGCACTTTAACATACACAACCATCCTTTCCGGTGTGTTAATGCCATTTTTTCCTATTTATTCTCCTATTTTCCTTTTTTCTCCAGGAACTTTCCCCAAGTGCCTCAGCAGAGGAGTCCTGAACAATGATTTTCACAAAGTTAAACTTCACAGCTATGAATATTTAACAGCCCACCTGTGTCAGCTCCATTGGTACCAATGAGTTTATTTAGCTACAGTCAATACAAGGTTATGGCAGGGTGATAATTAAATATGATTGCTTTCGGTTTTCAAAACACAGTATTAACATATTGTGATGCCCTGACATTTTTGGGGGATTCTTAAAGGATGAAATAATGACATGATAATTTTGATAATATCAACTGTATAAAATTACCTATGGTTATCATGATAATAAACGTCCATATTGTCCAGCCCTAAGGAATAAAGAAAGATGATGTATAATCATCATTTGTACAAAAGAAAAATACCTCCCTCTACATTTAAGTATATTTAATATTTATCATCTCAGTATGGCACGAGACAGGATTTACATTATTGATCGTAACAACTCTGGGCTCAAACGGCATATCCTACATCTCAACACATAAAGCTGTTAATCCGATATAAGCCCTGTCCTCACTGTGGATGTAATAACCACGACGTGATTACTGTTAAGTAGGCTACTGTAAATTCATAGTATTTAGTGCTTCTATTTGGATGTTGAATGAGTGTGGATTTTTGAATTTCTAAAACATCTGTTTCAAATGGATGTACACATGTTTTTGTATTCTCTAAGACAAAGAGCCAGGGGGACAGGTGTTCTCTTCTGTTTACAAAAGCCATATGGCTGGATGGTGTTGAATATACATGATAGGTTATGGTTCGGTTGGGCATGGTAATGATAAACGAGTTGGATCCTGACAGTACTTCCTTCCATGTGATAGTAAACTGGAGCACTTATAACAGGAAACCAAAGCATTCATGTTCTTTTTTTACTAAAGTATTCGTCTTGTGCCAACTTTCTCATTGTAGTTGTAATTTAAAAAGGAACAATAAATGTTAAAATGTTGTTTATGTCCGTGGTTATTGGTTATTATATTACAAAAATACATTTAACTAAAAACGAAAGGTTGTATTATGTTCCCGTTTGTTTTGGAAGGTCAACCATAGCGACCATGGACGTATGATAAGAAACGACGGGCATGTCGGTAGCGGGAGGCGAACTCCTATCAGCTCAGCTCAGCATTGTGCGGCTGTCCCTTTTGGGTTGGCGTGTCGCCAGAAATGAACCGGCGCAGTTCTCAATACTTCAAATACGTGTCCTTGAATCGCCACCAGAGGGCGAAATTCGACCTTCCTCATAAGTTGTTCCATCGCGATGTTAATTACTTTATATCCTGCTCCTGATGATGCGCCATCATTTTCGGCCTCTGTTTATGGTCTGTATAGACTCCGGTTGCTTTCCCCCTCTGCACCCAGAGAGGTCAAGTCAAACCAGTTGCTGAATAACTCTTTATGGACTTCATGGAAACAGCTCGCCGTCACACAAATGTTGTGGTTTGCGTCGTCAAAGAAATACACTGTAAACTCAACTCTCCCTTTGGGAGACTGAGTGTGTGTGCGAGCGTGAGTGTGTGTGAGTGACGTGCGTGTGTGTTAAACAGATTGAGAAATGATGTTTCTGAACCTGCGTCTTAAAGCAAGCATTTGTGTGGCTATATTTTCTTGTGTTTTGACATGAGGGCCTTTATTTTGCTAACAAATTAATCATTCAGCACAGCAGAATAGTGTGTGTTTGTGTGTGTGTGTGTGTGTGTGTGTGTGTGTGTGTGTGTGTGTGTGTGTGTGTGGGGGGGGGGGGGGTGGTATTTCTAGGAATTCCTTCAATGGCAGCCATCCAAATTCAACTGTATGGGTGTCATACATTGGAAGGGGTTGGGGCTTCCATGCAATGGGGGTGTCCCCCAAACGGGACCCATCAGGAGGAGTTGTAGCTAACACCGATGATTGACTGCACATTTTGTTTGATCGTTTTTAATGAAAGATGCTTGAAAAGTTCAAATATACATATAGGCATGCCTACACACAAACATGCTGTTTCTGTTTCAGTTTCAGTTGTTATGTCCCTTGAGCAGAGAAGAGAACATCTGTGATAATGGGCTGCGATGTGATTAAGGTTATCTAGGGAAACAAACTGTCAGGGTCAGCCTGATTAGGGCCTGCCTTTCTAGCAACCTTGACACACACACACACACACACACACACACACACACACACACACACACACACATTTATGCATGCACACACACACACACACACACATACACACACATGTATACACATACACACAGACCCTCACACACAAACACATGTGTACACACACAAAGACACAAAACATTTACACACATATACATACACACACACATAATACACATACATGTACACACACACACACTACACATGTATTAATGTACACACACAGAGCCCAACACACACACATACATACACACACAATACACATATATATGTACACACACATGTATACACGTACACACATACATACAAACACAATACACACATGTACATGTGCACATACAGACCCTCACACACACATACACACTAACACACACATAATACACTATACATGTACCATAGAAACACACACACACACAATACACATATATACATGTACACACACACAGAACCTCACTCACACACACAATACACATATATACATATTCACAAATCGACCCTCACACACACACACACACACACACACACACACACACACACACACACACACACACACACACACACTTGTCCCTCTAACTGATTGTTGGTTGGGTTAACCTTGCTCTGATCATCTCGACTGTGTTTGAAGTCATAACGCTGATACATCTGACCCATGTCCCTGCATGCTCCTCTGTCTCTGTACATGATAGAGAAGGTAATATCACCTGATATTATATATCAGGTAATAACACAGAAACGTGCACACACACACACAAACACACACACACAAGCACACACACACACACACACACACACACACACACACAAGCACACACAAACACACACACAAGCACATACACACACACACACATGCCCACACACACGCTCATAGTCAGTAAGTAAGTAAATAAGTAAAAAGCAACTTTTCGAATAGCAATTTTTCAAAGTGCTTCAATAAAAGAAAGCACAGAAAAATACAGCAGTAATTGGGACAGATACACACATATGCCACATAAATTATACAAATACTATGTAAAAACAACATGGTGAAACCATAACACTATTTCGGGAATAAAGTCCACACAGAGAGGAATGAAGAGGAATGTTACGAAAAGGCCAATCCAAAAAGGTGATTTAGATTTATATATATTGTGTGTGTGTGTGTGTGTGTGTGTACTTTACATCTCCCTCTATGATCACAAACATCAAACACAACCAATTACTAGATGTCCGTATAAAATACAGGGTACAGTTTCAGTTAAACCAGACATAGCGAATCAAACTATTTCCAGAGGGAGTGATTGGTGCATTAGTCTATCTTTTGATGAAGCTGCAGGAAAATCCCGGCATTGCCCCTCCAGGCTCCAATGCGCCCAGTAGACCACACTAGTCTCACACCACACATACAGTCCACCCATGCATAGTGAGTGGCGTAGTGGATCCCCAGCTGTCTGGTGCAGAGCACGGTGGCAGGTCCCCGTCTTGCTCAGATGGCCTGGGCAGCTCTGTAGCTGATAGCAAACGTGCTGGTGGGTCCACATTGTTGTTGGTGATGATGGCGGCGGTGGTGGGGGTGGTTGCCATGCCAATGATGATAATAATGATTGAAATAATGAAGAAGGTATACAAATCGTGAAGAGTGCAAGGGAGAAAAGTGTTGTTGATGATGAAGAGTTGTACCGTTGGTAACTTTTAATAACAATGATGATTGTGTTTATTGTGATGATGACACAATGATGAGGAGGATGGTGGAAGTGATGATGAGGTTAAACTAAAGTTGCTTAAATGGCTTGGTTCCTCAATTGTTTTCTGTCCCAGGATCTGGACGTTGAGGCCACTGTGAAGACTGTCCATGCAGGAAATGACAGGCAGAGGAGCAGAGCAGAGAGAGAGAGAGATGCTTGAGACAGGTGAATGGGATGAATAATCAAGGAGCCACCGCACACACATCGCGCGCGCACACACACACACACACACACACACACAAAACACACACACACACACACACACACACACACACACACACACACACACACACACACACACACACACACACACACACACACACACCAATAGAGGGAGACAGACCGGAGCACAAAGGAGACACAAGGGAGAGGGGAAACACGAGATATTCAACCAATGACAGTAGGCACGGCTGTAGCCGTAGTGTGTGATAACATTATGATATTAGAGCAGGTGCAGCTGATGAAAACAGTCAACATTAGAAAACTGACCACTTTAGTGTGTTAAATGATGCTCCTTACGCACATATGGCTGACTTCACACATATTAACCATTATAATAACTCAAGTAGCCCACTATGACACCTGGCTGCCGCGATTACATGATTGATAACAGTTACCCGCTTTGATCTCACAAACATACAAATAAAATGTTTTATTCATCGACTCGCCCTCACTATATGC
This sequence comes from Lota lota, assembly GCA_026745465.1. NCBI lineage: Eukaryota > Metazoa > Chordata > Actinopteri > Gadiformes > Lotidae > Lota > Lota lota. The sequence goes on along the minus strand of JACYXH010000810.1, from coordinate 1,882,486 downwards.
ACCCGCGTTAAATGCACAGGGGTACCAAGGCAAAGATTGTGCGTAGGTCTACACTTTGGAGGGGTAGCATAGAATGAATGGAGCCGGTGGGGTGAGGCAAGGACGAGGCGAGCCGGAAAGGAGATGACGAGGATGGAGAAAAAGCAAGCGTGGCTCCGCCCTCGTGGTTCACGTACTAACATTTCAAACATCACACCACCGCGCTGGCCCCACCCACCAGTGGCTTCTCAGAGAATACTCTGATGAGACTGCAAACCAACAATATTTTCCTGGCTGAAGGCATTAACGCTGCTGCAACTCACCATCTATTTTGGTCCCAGTATAGTCTTCACTACATATATATATTATTTACCTCTGGATAAAATCCGAACGTGGAGAAGATGTGGACGTGGAGTGGGGTCTGTGTGACGTCTTCTTGTTGCCTGTTGCTGCTGTTTCATTCACTGGCTCTTTCAGGTGAGAGAAGGATGCTGGCTGGGCGTGAGATGTTTAGGTTTCAACCGGCTGTGAAGCGGCCTCGCTCCCGCACACGCCTAAATGTCTACAAACTGAGTCAATATCTAAACGTGATCACTTTCTAGGTCAGTACGTCGGATTTGAGAATTTCCTCTCACATGAAAGTTTGAAATAGGTTTGAAAGTTTAGAATTGTAGGCTAATCTAAATCAAACCAAATCTTTAGGTCTGTAGACTATATATACATTGCGCTCAGTGACTTTCTGGTGACTTGAAACAACAATTCTGCTCTGTCATCGTTGATGCAAAAATGTCGCTTATATATATATATATATATATATATATATATATATATATATATATATATATATACGTTGGATTTAAATGATAATAGACTACTGACAAAACTACCACTATTTAGAGTGGGTATTTCTACATGTGGATGAATCTAGACACAGTGGTGCTGGAACCCTCACATCTTTTGTGGTAGGCTGCACCGGCTCGTCTCAAGTTTCGTTTTCCTGTAGTCGCAGACTTGAAACAAGGCACCTCGAACAGGCTAGATTCATAATCGTTTTCGCATTCACCTTGAATGCAGCCTGCACATTGTGTATTTCATTGTGCCTTATGTTATCTGTGTTTATAAACTAAACGTCTTGATCCTGGTAAACGTTCCATGACATTGCAATAGTATACATTCTCAGCTTAATGAATGAACACCAGTCTTTCTGTTTTACTCCCATTCTGTTGTAAGCCTATTTATCATTTGGACAGGCAGCGCAAGCCACGCGAGAAGCTTTGACAGCTTCTGAATATATGGTCCCATAAAAATAGGCATTATTTCTAGACAGCGCACCAGACAAAGTCTGAACAGCGCACCAGACAATTTAGTCCAATAAACATCATTGAAATGATGCTGTTTATTATTATTAGACTAAGTAACCTTAAGGCTAACAGTATGCCGGGAATTCAACATGGTGGGCTCATTACCCACTAAACTAAACCCACGAGAGTTTACAATCAGATTAGAGGTTTCACTCATGTTTCGCCAGTGTACACTTCTTCATCTCTTGTTTGTGTGTGTGTGTTAGGGTGCTTGTCTGTGTATGTGTGTGTGTGTGTGTGTGTGTGTGTGTGTGTGTGTGTGTGTGTGTGTGTGTGTGTGTGTGTGTGTGTGTGTGTGTGTGTGTGTGTGTGTGTGTATGCTTTGGGGTGGTGTTGCTGCAGCATAGGTGTTTTCTCATGTATGTGTTGGCTATCTTGTGTGAGAAGCATGTGTTTCATGTGCTTCTCAAATGAGTCATTCCAGTCATTACAGGGGACCTACTATTAGTGTTATCCATGTTCAAGTAGTAATTTAAAGGCGCTTTCTTTCTCCAAGTTAGAAACCACTCACCATACCAAATAATTGGAACGGGAATAGTCGTTTTCGATCTATAAGCCATGCATAGAAAATCCTGCTAATCCTTAAAGTAGAAAAAGCGAACAGTTCCCACATTTTTGCAGGAATGTCGTGGGGGGAGGGACAGTAGTAGAGAAGCAGGAAAAGAGGAGCAGGAAGCTAAACCAGCTCCTGATTGGTCAGCGCCGGATGAACAGTCGGAAAATATTACCCCCAACCTTGCCAGGCCAACGGCAGCACAGGCCTACGGTGGGTTGGTCAGACCAAACCTCAATTAAGCCGCAGCAGAGATTAGTGTGGTGGTGATTCATGTTGTGTACCCAGTGACCCCCGGTCCCTATGGACGGGTTCTGTTGGAGCGCCAGAGGCCAGCTCAGCAGAGTGAGCTTGGGTGAAATTACTTGACCAGTGCATGGTCTGATGGGCAGTTTTATGTGCACTGCTTCTGGTCCCTGTAATAAAACTCCCATTCTGATTTATAATTCACTCTTTATGAGTGAATGAAGTGTGTGTGTGTGTGTGTGTGTGTGTGTGTGTGTGTGTGTGTGTGTGTGTGTACGTGCATGTGTGTGTGTGTGGTTGGGCATAAGCATGTATAAAGTGGTCCAGCCATTTACTGTTTGTACACAAGTTGGGAGACATTGTCTGTCATGTGACATTTTTATTTTATTTCTAGGAGCACCAAGAAAGCACCTTCCCAGTTTGTTGCTGAGTGATTCAGCATTTTGCAAAGTCTCCCACTGGGGTGTAGCAATGAATGTGTGCGAAGAAGGAACGTCTTTAGCCAACCTTTATTTATTGAGAAGACCCCCATTGCTACTACATGATGCTCCACCAAGAATGCGTCAGCAAGCATGGCCCTGCCAGTATTAGAACTGCTTTCATGGGACCCCCCTCCCTCCCTTAACCATTTGTTGGAAGTCCCAGTACCTCCACAAGCTTAGTGAGATGTAAACACTTGGATGGGGATGGGGGGTGGGGGGGTTAGTTTTCTGCTCTCAGAGGGCTGGGGGAGGTGCGGTCAGCAGCTGTGGTTGGTGCTCAGTTTGACCTACTTTTTCCCACTCTTGTGGTTGTCAGTCAGCGTACCCTCCCAGCACTTTGCTCCTCCGCCTTACTGTACTACTACTCACTTCCCTTGTCTCCAGGCCAGCAACAGCTGGGAAACCTCGTGTCTATTGCTGGAAACCTAACTTGGCTGCAAGCTCTGTGTGTGTGTGTGTGGTGTGTGTGTTTTAGTGAGTGTCTCTTTTAGTGTGTGTGAGTGAATGTGTGTGTGTGTGTGTGTGTGTTTTAGTGAATGTGTGTGTGTGTGTAGTGAGTGTCTGTTTTAGTGAGAGTGTGTGTGTGTGTTAGTGAATGTGTGTGTGTGTGTGTGTGTGTGTGTGTTTTAGTGAACGTGGGGGCTCCCTGGATAAACATGCTGCATGATATCCAACAGTCTCAACTATGACAACTGGGAGGATCTGGCCAACAAGAGCAGAGCAGATCTAGTGGCTCCACTGGAATGACCGTAGAGCTGCTGAGCTGGCCTTGTAAGGCAGCATGGGAGCGGTCACAAGGTGGAGGGCTGTAGTAGGAGGTTTCACTATCTATAACTGCCACAACCGCTTAGAGGCAGGTATCCGGGGTGTGTGCGTGTGTGTGCAATACTAGTATCTGCTGTGAATGTCAACGCTGGACAGACTTTTTTTTATGTTTGTAGTGCACGCCCCCATCTCTTACTTCCGTGAGTGTGAGTGTGTGTGTGTGTGTGTGTGTGTGTGTGTGTGGTGGCGATGGTAATGATGCCGCTGTGAGGAATGCCTCACAAGGGTTGGTTTTGTGCCGGTGGTGTGATTCCTGCAGCTCCTCCCTTCCTATTGTCTTAAAGGGACAGACAATAGGCTGATGGTGCTAGCCTCCAGGCGGCCCCAGGGCCTGAAGGGCCTGCTGGATGCAACGAGCACCACGTACCTCCTGTCTCCTGAGACATGATGGAGGGTCTGCAGGGTTTTTACATTCCTACTGAAATGCTCAAAGGACCGGTCACTCTGATGTCACACGCCTCAAATCAGACACTTGACTAGAGGTGGGGTTGATGATGGTATCAGCGACGGGTTAGGGACAAAATATGTATGTGTTCTGTTGAAACGTACAGAGAAACAGACTTTGGCAGTCGCTTGGTCACTCTGGGTTCTGGACGCGTTTTGGGGTTCACCGTTGGGGTGCCCATACAAAAGCTTGGCGTGTACGGTTCTACTGCTTCAGCTGGTCTGATACTTGATGAGGGCATACGTCAGTGTAATTCAATATTATACTTTTTTTTTATCAGGTACGATACAAAGTACATATAACATGGGTTCAGTTTAGGGATACCGGTGGCATCACAATCTAAAATAAGTGAAGGTCAGATGAGGTCAAAGCTCGAAAACTTGTTCAATTCAGGGTGTTGCACTCATCCTGTTTCCACACTAATACAATAAACACACAACAAATAATTACAAACAGGTATAATAGATCCACGTTTTGTTAACCAAAATGTATTTTCAACTAAACCCAATTTCAGTTTACATAAACCATATTGTAAAAAATAACTGGTGTTTTTTTTCTCTAAAATCACACTGCGGAAGGTTTTTCTGTCAATCAAAGAAGATGTTTCATGCAAATACTAGCCTACTAGTGTCGAACTTGCTGTAGGTTTGAGAGCATCTGTGTCTGAAGATGTGAGAGCTACTTTACTAAATCTCTCTGTTGAGGTAATCTGCCTTATGAGTAATCTTCCTCATTAGAGCATTGTTACCCCATATCCTGTTTTCACAGGTCTTGTGTGTTTCACAGTCTGTGAAACACACAATGATGTAATCATAACCGTCCGACTCCTATCAAATCAAACAATGTGTAAGAGTGTCTTTTCCCACAGCAGGCCTCCCTTATTGCCTTCTACATCCACATTCTCATCCATTATTGGATTAACTATTAACTCTACCAGGATGTGAGTTTTATTTCACTCAGATAAGACATCAATGGCTTAACCTAATAAAAGCAAAGCAGAATTGGCGAGAGAACATAGCATATCCCCCGTTGATGTTTAAATATTCAGTAAAGCATTGCCGTCATTCTATTCCTGCAATATTGGTATCGGATGAATTGTTGATGTTGTTTTGTGTATGTGTGTTCACAGATGCAGCATCAGCGTGTAACTCCAGGCAGTTTACCTGCGGGAACGGCAGGTGTGTCACCACCAAGTGGATATGTGACGGATCAAATGACTGTGGCGACGGGACCGATGAACTTAACACCACCTGTGGTAAGTTTCCTTCACACCTGAAGATGGATGTGAAGGAATCTGTACGGATAACGCTTAGAATACAAGATAATGCTCAGAGCGGATGGTATGGCATGCCATATTTTACCAATCAGCCTTTACCAGATAATTCACTTTACTGTACCCCCCGCCATATTAAACAGTCCCAAATACCACTGGCCCCAGTTGTGAAAACTAAGAACAGCATTTCAACGACCTGTATTACCTGTAACAGTAATTCATAAAAATAGAAATAAACTCTTGATCTTTTCAATTGCATTTATATTTGTAATAGAAGACACCATACATTATGAGATCTGATCAATTCTGTGAACAAGAGCAAACATCTTAGCATCGTTGTGTGCTTCCTCTTGCCGTTTTCGGCTTCCTGTCGCGCTCTGCAGCTGCCAAGACCTGCCTTCCCAACGAGTTCAGCTGCCGCAACCCCCAAAACCAGTGCATCTCGGACCGGTGGAAATGCGACGGAACTGCAGACTGTGACAACGGAGCAGATGAAAAGGGCTGTGGTAAGATCTGAGAATTAACAGAAGTTAATGCATTAATAAGCATTAACTCACACTTAACTCACACTTTACTAATGTGTCTAGTGGTCATTTACTAATGGTACATTTACATTCATTTATATATTATTTAACTAACCCCCCTTTTACCACAAGAACTAAGTCCTCTTTTCCCCTCCCCCCACATCCTTCCTGCAACACCACAGAGGCCAAGAGCTGCTCTGAAAATGAGTTTCGCTGCACCAGCGGTCACTGCGTCTCCACGTCCTTCCTCTGCGACCGCGAGCACGACTGCAAGGACGGCTCGGACGAGGAGTCCTGCCCGCCGCCCACGTGCAGCGCCGGCTCCTTCCGGTGCAACAACACGGTGTGCGTGCCCGCCCTCTGGGCGTGCGACGGCGACAGCGACTGCGCGGACGGCTCGGACGAGTGGCCCCAGAACTGCGTGGGGCGGCCCATGGAGAAGAAGCCGACGCCCTGCGGGCCCCAGCAGTTCCTGTGCGCCAGCGGCGAGTGCGTCCACAGCAGCTGGCGTTGTGACGGCGGCGCCGACTGCCGCGACCAATCCGACGAAGACGACTGCAGTGAGTAGGGCTTAACGCGCGCGTGTGTGTGTGTGTGTCTAATATGTGGCAAGTCTGCAGAATATTCCTCAAGTGGCCAATTAAGTGACCTCAACAAATAACGTCGGCCATCTTTATATTGGGCAGCCCACCCTACCTGCCAGCCAGACCAGTTCCAGTGTAACGACGGCCTCTGCATCCTCGGCGACCTCCAGTGCGACGGAGTGCACAACTGCAGGGACCAAAGCGACGAGATGGGCTGCACCCAAGGTTAGACCTGGCCTTCAGCCAGCCCCTCTCCCATGATATAGATAGAGGGATACCTTTACTGTGTATATACAGGCACCTGTATATACACAGTAATACTCCTAATGTCTCCTAATGTCATCTTTCTCTTCCTTGAGATTGCGTAACAGTCCAACCCGCCTCATCAAATGCTTATCTCCTGCGCGTCTCTCTCCTCACAGTGATGGTGTGTGAGGGCCCCTCCCTGTTTAAGTGTCACAGTGGGGAGTGTGTCAGCATGGAGAAGGTGTGCGACAAGACCAGTGACTGCAGCGACTCATCAGACGAGCCCGTGAGCGATTGCGGTGAGTTCAAAGCGTTCAAAGGTGATTTATTGAGCTGTGTTGCTACATTGTGATTTGAACCGCACCGAAACAACTGTTACGACAATCCCTGTTCCTGATGGAACTATTCCAACGGACGAGTCATCGCCAGCACCGATGAGTCAGCGATTTCATTCAGCTATTTCGTTTTTTAACAAACGTCGGCTCTTCTGGTGTTTAACTAAAATTGTATGCGGTGTATCGTTGCAGAAATACTGATATATTATAATCAATGGCAAAAGGAAAATGGCTGAATCTAGGCTTGGAAAATACGATGAGTGTACCAAGAAGTAGCCAGGACACGTTTGGCAAGATAATCAGTGGTTTGTAAGCGTCTGTAGCTTACAGATTGGAAAGAGATGTATGCTTGGTTTTTAACGTGTTTCTGACGTGTTTCTGACCCTTTTAGACAAAAATGAGTGCGTCAGCAGCAACAAGGGAGGATGCTCACACATCTGTGTTGATCTCAAGCTGGGCTACAACTGTACCTGCCCTGCTGGGTACCACCTCAGTATGGACAAGCACACCTGTGTTGGTAAGAGGGTTATTATCACTGCTGAGCTATGTATTTTCGGGGGGATACATAGATAATTGTAATACTTTGTTCAAGGGCTACATCGTTTTAACCTTTGACCCCTCCTCCACCTGCAGACATCGATGAGTGTTCCACCCCAGACGTCTGCAGTCAGATCTGTGTCAACCTTCCTGGCAGCTATAAGTGTGACTGTAAGGACGGCTATGCAATCGATCCCGTCACCAAGACATGCAAGGCAGAATCAGGTAATGTGTGCACAGTGCCTATAACAAATTTTCCCACTGTTATAATTGCTTCCTTCATTATAAATGCGTAATTGTTGGGATTTTTTTAAATTTAGATTTAGATTAAGATTAACACAAAAAATTTAACACTGGGTCCTAGTTGTGTTCAGAAAAGGCCATGTTTTCGCTTCAACCAACAGAGAACACTGACTAACCAAACCCTGACGGTTGACGGTAAACACTGGGGTGGACGTTTACCCCCTGGAGCCGGGGTCTGCTCTATGCTGCTGAATTCAATATCGTTTTTATTATCTTATTCTGCTCTCTCCAGGCACCGTCCCCTACCTGTTCTTCACCAATAAACACGACGTGAGAAAGATGACTGTGGACCGCAATGATTACGTCCGCCTGATGTCGGGCCTGAAGAACGTGGTGGCTCTGGACCTGGACATCCCCAGCGACACCGTCTTCTGGTCAGACCTTTCTCTGAAGAAGATCTACAGGTTAGTATCATGGGTGGAATACATGCTTTCTGAGTCCTCTGAAGCCCTCCCTTACCAGGGGGGGGGGGGTCCAAAGGCAGGCCTGAAACTGCAATTGTGTGTGTGTGTGTGTGTGTGTGTGTGTGTGTGTGTGTGTGTGTGTGTGTGTGTGTGTGTGTGTGTGTGTGTGTGTGTGTGTGTGTGTGTGTGTGTGTGTCATCCTGCCCATTGTTACCGGCATCGTTAAAGCAGTAGAGATGCTGTAGTATTTCAGACACTTTTGACAAACAATGCCTTTACACACGCTCTGCGCAGCAACTGCTTCTACTTACCATGGCCTGAAATGTACGACCCATCCCTGGTGTCGGGTGTACATATCGTTATGAGCGATCGCTGTCAGACCATGAATGTGTGTGTCTGTTCTGCAGCCACAAAATGGTTTTGGGCCCAGATACTGTGTCATTCAGGTGTAATTTTTTTGTGGTGAGGCCTTTTGCTCAAGTTCTCACATGCTAGGCTGTGGAAAGTGAGAGGTCAAACCCAGTATCTTTCAGCTGTGGAGAAGGATGCTCATTATTTTCTCCCATCCCAGCACCAAGATCAGCACTGCCGGCAAGGCGTCTGTCCACCACACGGTGATCGACAGTGACCTCACCTCTCCCGAGGGCCTGGCCGTGGACTGGGTCCACGGAAACATCTACTGGACGGATAGCGTGCAACAGACCATCTCCGTGGCGACAGTCGACGGCAGCAAGAGGAAGACACTGATCTCCACAGGCCTGGACAGGCCGCGCGCCATCGTGGTGGACCCCGTGCAGAAGTGAGTACACTTCCTCTATCTCTCGCAAATCTTCCTCTCTGTCTACGATCCCAGTCGGCCAGATTCAATATAACATGTTTGATGTTTTGGTCTGTGCGGGTCAAAGACACAACTCAACAGGGAGAACATCAACAGCCAATGAGAAGTGTGTATATGTGACCAAGAATGATTGGTGACCCAATCTCCCAACATTGTGGGAGAATAGACTCACGCGAGTGCAGTGGTAGCGCAAAATTCCATCCGCCTGGTCTCCATCTTTGGAATTGTGCTCCCCAAAGAACAGTTGTTATGTGTGTTGGGCAGACGGACTGGAAAACCGGCGTTATGTCTGTCGTCAAACCGGCCCTGCTCAATCGTTTTGTGCTTGTTTCAGATTGAGAAAGCAGTCCAACAACTGGCTCCATTCTAGCGACTGCAGCGCTGTGTTCTGGTGTTGTTGTGCCGGCTACAGATTCTAATGAGAGCGTTTATTTGTCTGTGTCCACAGTTTTATGTACTGGACCGATTGGGGTACCGAGGCCAAAATTGAAAAGAGCGGTTTGAACGGAGCCAGCCGCGTTGCCTTGGTGACAGACAATATCGTGTGGCCTAATGGAATCACTCTGGGTAAGCTGACCTTGACGCAACCACTACAAACAGGGGTGGACTTGCTTACTGTGTTGAGATGAAGCGATACCATTGTCCTTATTATTCTTGGTCTTCCAGACATGGTGAACCAGCGTCTATACTGGGTGGACTCCAAGATGCACACTCTGTCCAGCATCAATGTGAATGGTGGAGAGCGGCACACTGTCATGCACAACGCGCACAAGTTAGCCCACCCCATTTCTCTCGAAGTCTTCGAGGTTCGTACTCATCCTTTGTGTTCTTACAGGAAAATGAATATCAAATGTGTATGACCAGACCGTAGTCAATGACTATAATGTAGAACAGGGATGTAAGTCGATGTACAAGCCTGTTTTAATCCTTCAATTGACCATAAGCTTAACCCACCCCCCACCACATATCCATTTTACACAGGATAAAGTCTACTGGACCGATGTCAACAACAACGCAGTTTACAGTGCCAACCGTCACACAGGAAATGACATCACCGAGCTGGCGACGGACTTGAACCAGCCCGAAGATATCGTCTTGTACCACAACCTCAAGCAGCCCATGGGTACGGCTCGGTTCAAACTAAGCTAAGCTGAACCCAGTACATGAACCATCAGCCGACCTTCGACACTCACACAGGCGTTCTCCTCATGTGTGTGTGTGTGTGTGTGTGTATGTAGGTACCAACTGGTGCAGAGAGGGTAACAGTATGAACGGAGGCTGTGAGTTCCTGTGTCTTCCCGCTCCTGTGATCAACCAACGCTCCGCTAAATACACCTGCGCTTGTCCCGACCACGGCACACTGGCCGCCGACATGAGGAAATGTGTGAAAGGTGCGTAAAACGCAGAAAACACGCAACATGCAAATCATTTGTTCATAAATTGTGTGCGCATATCCTTTGTTGAAAAACCTTAAATAACGTTTCTTGCATTCGTTAGCTCATCGTCGAATACTAATAAACCATGTTCTTGTAATAGGAAAAACCGTAGCTTTGGCTTCCTGGGAATCAGCCCTTTTGGGTTTTGTAATATGTAAAACTGTCATTATGTAAAATGGTGCGCAAGGAAGCAACAAAGGTGCTTAGTTAGTTAATGCTAGTAGTTCTCATAATGTTTTTCAAGTTCTTCAAAACTGTGCCATACTTTTTAAGTAGTAACAAGTCCAAAATACATATAAATTGGAACAGGTTTAAGAAACAGTTTTATGCCCCTATCGATATAATATTATTTGGGTTGAAAATATTTGCCATCTTTCAATGGTACACTTAATCCCATTAATCCCATCACTTAAATGGTTCCATACATTTTTTCTTTCTCCATTCCAATTGTTCTTCAATATTCAACCAAATAAAGTTGTGAATACCATTGTTCAACCAAGTTCCGCCGTGAATTATCATGTGGGCTTTGCTAACAATCCCCCCCTCATCCATTTCCCAAACAAGGCCAAGCTGTTCCTCCTGCTCAAGCCAAGCCTACAGCAGGGCCACCCCCTAAAGCCACACCCCAACAACCTGCCCTTCCACCCACCACCACCAGTACCACTACCACAGCTGCCAAGAGGCCTGCATCTACCACAGCCCCGCCCTCTCTCATCTCAGCTCAAGGTACAGTGAAGTCTCACTGGGTTATTGGAAGTGTAATAAGTATTAGTGACATTTCTCAGTGGGAGTATTTCTTTATGTGTTGCGGTCGCCACCCTTTGATGCTGTCCTGGCTGTTTGAAGTATTTATAGAAGTATTATATGTTTTTGCATAAGTAACAACAATGCTACATACACTACTTTTTCAGGGATTTTAAGTGATTTTGTTCTCACAATACATCAACTGAATATTTCCTCTGAAATGTCTGAATAAATGGAAGAATGAATTGAGTGGTTGTGGAGGTGTAGAAGTTACATTTCTTGTTTGTTGTCCTTTTAGCGAACAACAGATATGCTGCTATGCCGAAGGTAGCCGAGACTTCCCATCCTGGTGCGCTCCTCATTCTGCTACCAATATGTAAGTTGTGAGCTCATTCCGTCTCACTCTGTCTCCTTCTCTGTCTCCCTTTCTCTCTCTCTCTCTCGGTCTCTAGCTCTCGCTCTCTTACTCACTCACTCTCTCACTATCATTCTCTCTTTCTTTCTCTCTCTCTCTTTCTTTCTCCCCCCTCCGGTATTTTGAGACAACTTTCAGGGTTTTGTGAGTCATGAAGGAACTTACATTACTCCGACCATGGCTGTTACAAAAACATGGCAGGACTTTCCATTTTTCTGAACCTGGGTTTACCCACTAAACTAAAGAAGCTTAGCATTAAGTATTGTGTATATTATCTCTATGGGTGGTCTTCACCGATCTCACCAAACATGGTTTTGCTCTCCTTGCGTTTCCGTTGGACAGTGGTTATGTGCCTGCTGGTCTTCGGGGGTTGGTTTCTATGGCGACAGTGGCGCAGGAAGAACACCAACACCATCCACTTTGACAACCCGGTGTACCAGAAGACCACGGAGGATGAAGTCCACATCTGCACCAGCGACTCCGGCGGCTACATCTATCCCCAGGTACACCCTCCCCTCACCCTAACACCTTGATATCATTTCTTCATGGGGGTCTTTCATGGCCCACTGTACAAAATGGCAACTGCATGAAAGTTAAATGGTAATTCAGGTCTTGGGGTATAATATATTTTAATAGAAACCTATTGTAGTATTTCAATTGTCTTGTTTCTCAGCTTGGGCAATGCTGCATTCCAGCATATCTAGTCCTGCAGTAATGTCGCTACAGAGAACATTGGTCCGGTTTGATTTGTGCCAGTAGGGACGTAGTCTCGCGATACCAGACGATCGGAGATCTCACCGCGGACCAATTGTCTGGGGATTTCTAAATGCAAGTTAGAACGGCCGCTAACAGACCTACGCCCTTTACGTTTTATAGGGAATGACGCCGTTCCGGAAATGATGCTCTTCCCCCCATTCTCCTCTGTAGTGAAAAAAACTGGAAATATAGTGAATCACTTTGTAAAAAGGAGAGAGAGCTTTTTAAAACATTGAAAAGGAATGTCCTGAGCAACGTTAGGTTATTCGATTCCGTTTCATAGATTGTGTGCTCAGTCCACACGACTTCTGCACGTCACCGCACCAATATGAAGGGCCCCCCTAAAGACTTTTGATTGGTTCTACAAGGAAGGTTTTTCTCTTCAGCTCTTTAGAGACTGACTTGTGAGTCTAGTAGGGATGTAGCTAATGGTTCTCCTCAGCCAAGCACTTCCTGGTCTGTAGAATGATCCAGACCACTAGCGACTGGACTTTGCAACGGGGCATGTCAAAGCGATTCCAAGATGTCGGGAACAAATCGGAAGCAGAAGCCAAAGCAAGCCAAAATCGCTGTTCATTGTCCTGAAAGACAAATCCACAAGAAGAGAGTGTTTGGAAGGAAACGACTGCTGAGAAAGGCATGTTTACAATGGCCTTTCGGGGATGGAGATCACGCTACAGATGACGGATTGAGCCACATTGTTTTACGATAAATTTCAGAATCATTGTTTCGAAAAGGTTTTAATGATACAAAAAAAAAGATTCTACATTTGACTGTTGCATGGCAAACCATACCATTCATACACAAACATTCATTGTTGTTGTTGAAGTACAAAAACAATCTTTATGTGTTCTTTTTTTCAGAGGCAAATTGTGAGCGTAGAGGAAATGGACCTTGCATAACGAAGAGATGATGACGACAATAAGTGAAGGCGTGTTTTACAGACAACCGAAGACGTGATCTACTGCTGCTTATAGACCCTCCACCCCGGCCGTATTCTGTGGCTTTTTCCTTCTTCTTTTTTTCCTCTGCACTGTAACGTCCATATCTGAAGGAAAGGAGAATCATCAGGAGAACGAAATGCACAAAAAACCTGTAGCAAATCCTTACACCTCAACGAGAAAAGCCATACTGGTTCTACTATGACTCAGCAGAAAGGACAGTACAGGAAGCCATTTTGTCCAATCACTAAATGGCCAGAGAATGAAGATATTGTACAATTGTTGAAGTCAATGTTGATATATTATATATTTTACTTTATTTCATTCAGAGATATGTCGAGTTTCTCATTTGAATGCCACCTTCTAGCACATCATCATATCCAATATCACTGTGTTACAGAGTACATACAATTTGCATTCATCTCTATGTTGGTTGTACACACATCTAGTGTTCCTTGTTAGCAGGTGCTGTGGTGATCAATCATCCTTATATTATCTGAGAACAAACACACCATTTCGCACCATCTGCATTGTGCGCCATGCACCATAGTGCGTGCCCTGTCCTACATTTGCTTGTGCCTTACCATCATTACACCTAGGATGACAACCCTTTGCTAATTATTCCATGTTCTATTCTTGAATGTGCCTCAACATAGTACTATCCTACTACCATCTTACCCTTAGTAAAGTCCTTACCTAGGCAGTTCCTACCTCAGCTAGGAATGGCCATAGTTACATTCTAACCCATGTATTTTCTCTTGGGGACAGTTTTGACATTAATGTCTGCGCAACCTGTTATAATAAGGGTTTCCGTTGTGGAAGCCTTTTTGAAAGTAGTTCTAATGTACTGGTGTGTGGAGACGGAACAGACGATGTTCAGCCAAGGTTTACAATGCGAGAAGAAGGCCAGTGTGTCACGCCATTCAAGTGTTTTTGAGTGGCGTGAGAGCCTCATTATGTTTTGGGGACTGTAAATAGTTTCTGTAAAATATATTTTGTGTTCAATCTTTTGTCTATTTTATTTTGTTGTAATTTAGGATCCAAAACAATAAAAATATTGTAAATATGACCAATTTATTTATATATACATATGTATAATGCTGATTTTATTTGTATGTTTTGAATTTGTTTTGTTGTCGCGGTCTGTCTGTAAATAGTCATACTGGAGTAAAGGTCAGTGCAGATGGACCTTGCTAATCCCTGCGCTCTACAGCTAAAGTATACAACTTTGGTTAAATCGTTGCCATGGGGACATGGTGTGGTTTGTGTATATATGGCATGGTTAGACAGCTTCAGCGCTGCATTGTTGATGTAGTTATTGTCCGCAGTGGGCGTGGATGTAACATAATAATGAAGCTGGGCATGTTCCTTAATGGTTTGTTTTGTTTGGAAAGAGATGGGAAGCCTTGAACGATCTTTGATTGGATTGGATTGTGCTTTCAAGTGTGTAGGCTTGAAGGAATATAAAGGCACTATAAGGCAGATTGCTTTTGATTGCAGCTCGAGTCAATTCTTGTTTGTTTGTGTTGTTGTTTTGTTTAATAAAAGTCACTTGTTCTCCTATCCCTCTTTTTTTTATCAATATATGGGGTGTTTTTGGTGTGCAGGATTTAAATACTGCTCCTGGTCACGCACAATCATCAATAGATGCAGGAGCAGTATTTAAATCCTGCAAAATAATATATATGCTGGTGGAAACTAGTTTCTCCAGTATCTACTTTCTGATAGTTGATAGTGAGTACTGATCATCATAATCTACTTTTGAAGTATCCTCCCTGTATTATTTTCAATCACATTGATCCACAATCACACCTCTGTATGATCACGGATCAAGGTGTAGTTCTAGGATTGAGATGTAGCGTACATCTAAATATCTACTGCTCGGTAAGACCCTTCATAGTCAGCCCAGTCAAATGACAAAAAGAGAAACGCTTGTATAATTTTAACAAATGATTTCCAGGGGGAAACTTCTATACTGGTAGTATCCCAACAAGCCTCCAAGTGCTGATGTTTGGTCTCTAGCAACAGGGGGACATGTGGGGGGAAGGGGTGTTGTTTCATTTGGATTTCAGGGAAGGATGATCAAAGCATGTTGTAATGTTTCGCGTTTTACTGCAAGTGCTTTTTTGGGATGTGTCCAAAACCCACCCCTCTCCACTCAGTCCGCTTAGAGACCGCAGGATTAAAACCAAACATGGAAGAGAGTGGGCTATTTACTGCCTGCTTCCTCTGATTCATATCTTTTTTTTTTATTATTGTACTGCTATGAATGTTATAATATTAAACAATGCATTCAACGATGATTTCAATGCAACTCATACTGGAGACCAGTGAGGACGTCATGTTATATTTGTATATTACATTGAACGGTATAACATAATTTCACATGTTGTATTATACTGCCTTTGGAAACCATACGCCCAGTAAGAGAGTCTGTTCTTCTTTTCTGTTCCACATTGATGGACGTTCAAGATAATACCCTTCATCAATTATTTATATTAAATGACCCTCCCCCTAACACACACATGCATGTGTGTGTGTGTTAAGGGGTGTGCAAGGAGGTCAAAAACACCGTTTCATACAGAGGATGTGTAAAATAGATAGCAATTAGTTAGCATATGTGTAAGGATGCTTCTGTCATTGGTCATGGTTTGACAGCCACGCATTGAACCAAACAATGTTCCACCTTTAATATTCCCAAAGTATATGTTCATACACGGAAGTGTGTGAAGTGTTAACATGTCATCTTCTTTATTATCTTATTGGAACCTCTTCCACTTCCACTTCCACTTGAAAAGAGAAGTGGTTGCATGATTTTCTTTAAATAGGTCCCATCTCTTAACACAGATAACACTAAGGCCAGCCACACTTTTACTGTGCGCTGTTACTGTTTGCAGATCTAAATCTTGTTTTCTTTTCTTCAAAACTTCTCTGGACTCCAGCAGGCCTTGCAATGTGAAAACAGTGAGACGTGAGTGTGTGTATTTGTGTGTACATCATATTTGTGTGTGTGTGTGTGTTTATGTGTGTATGTGTGTCTGTGTGTGTATGTGTGTATGTGCGTGTGCGTGTGTCAGCAGCCCCCATACATAGCAGAGGAAAAGTGTGGAATGTTGTCATTCCGGCCCCTAGATCCACATTCCACTCTCGGAGATGCTCAGCGTGCCTGGAGGCCTCTTATCGGACTGTTCCATGCCAGGAACCTGACAGACCTCATTTCTCTTACTCAATGAGTAACATGGTATTTGCCAGCCCCTCTGAGAGTTCCACCCAGCAACCCCCCCCCCCCCCCACACACACACACACACACACACGATGGTGTGATGGGGCGTGATGAAGATCATGTGACTGAAGTCGGAGCCGAAGATAGCGTGTCCCTTCCTCTTGGGCGGCCCGGGTTTTAGACGTGTGAACAAAGAAGTCACTGCTATTGAACCACCTCTGATAGAACCACCTCTGATGGAGGTCCACAAAGTAGCACAAAAAACAGAAGGCTAACTAAAAGCCTGTTTGAAAAATAATCTCCACAGTCCACAATGGCAGACATCTGCCCATCACTTTCATGATGATCATCATCATCGTCATCATTGTCATTATGGTGTTTGTAACTCACTTCACAAACAGCCAGTCAAATGGCTGTGTGTGTGTGTTTTTGTGTGTGTGTTTGTCCATGCCTCCAGGGGGTATCACACACATGTGTGTGTGTGTGTGTGTGTGTGTGTGTGTGTGTGTGTGTGTGTGTGTGTGTGTGTGTGTGTGTGTGTGTGTGTGTGTGTGTGTGTGCATGTGTGTGCATGTGGAGAGAGAGAGAGAGAGAGAGAGAGAGAGAGCGAGAGAGAGAGCGAGAGAGAGAGAGAGAGAGAGAGAGAGAGAGAGAGAGAGAGAGAGAGAGAGAGAGGGGGGGGTTGTTTGGTCATTAAAGGCAGTGCTGTTTGTAAATTGCCTCCTCACCTCATCTCCATTTACATATTGCCGTGCCTTGCCATAGGCCAATGTAGTCACAAAAGGGGCGGGGCCTAACCTCACACCACGCTGTGTCGTGAGTGAAGCGGGCGTGGCGCTGTATCCCTGTGGAACAATAAGGAGACAAAGACATGCCAAGTGAAGCCCTTACAACAACAGAATGTTTCTTGTGTCAACGTGACAACACAAAAAAAAAGCCAAACAAGACCAACAGGTACACCAGGCTACCCAGCTCAACTCAGCAGGGAGGGAGGGGTGGTTGTGTGTAGGGGGGGGGGGGGGGGGGGGGGATGCTCAAGGACAAGCCAAATAAATGCATACCAGTTTGAATGTGACTCTGTAGTTTCCCTTATTGCATACGCATTCTTGCAAAACTACACCATAAGGAAAGGGTCATGGGAATCTGAAGGCTAGTTTCTGCACCACTTGACTCATGTCTTGGGGTACGGCAAATGAGGGACAGCCTGTCACATGTCTCATTTTATTGCATTTTTTATATATGGGTATACATATTTTATTACATTCTGCATTTGGTTAGATACATATTGTATTTATAATTAGAATATTTCCATGTGTATCTTGTGTTTGTATTGCTAGTTGTGTTTATTCTATAATATTTACCTTGATGGTGAGCTGAGCAACTGTAATAAAAAGCTTCCTCCGGGATCATCCATCTGATAATGGATGACCGGTGGGTGACCCATACACTGAGGCGACCGAAGCAGGACCGATGCGTGTCAATGAAACAAGATGCAAACAACACGTTATTTACATACTGCTTGACTTGGTTTGCAAAAGGAACTTCAAGATTAAAAGGAACATTAGGAGGCAGCTAGTATCATTATGAAAAACAAGAAGCTAGAAATAAGAAGTGGTTAATTTATTACGTTTAAATTCCTCATTATTCTTCAATACTTCAATTTGCCAAAAATAAATATGTATACTAAAAACAACACAACTATGTTTTAATGATCGTATCATCATCATGTATCTACGTATCTCCTAGCCTTACATGTGAAGAAAGATGTAATTGATTATTAGGTTTATTTAAAGACAACGTCAACACTCGCACACGTCTAAGCAGAACACTTTGGTGCCCCCCTGAGGTAGTTGCTAGGTACTGCTAGATCATGCCGATCGCTTAAATGAACGAACCATGATCAGTCGATTTAAATATAGCAAACGAAGAAATTGTTGCTGTGGATCACTGCCCGGCACATGGGGCGTAAGGCCGGGATTAACAGCTCACTGCTATCATCATAGCCCCGGGTAGAGCATGGGTCCAGCGTTTACAGTTTGCAGTGACTGTTCTCTATAAAACAGGAATATTTTGATACGTTTTTAGGTTAATTATTTCGCTGAAGTACATTCTAGCGATACGGGTAATAATATACCTGTGGGAGTAGATCATTTATATAAATGCATTACTTTATCTTTTCGTGTCAAGTGAGCGAAGTGAGAGTACCTTGGATGCATAACGGGTCTGACATGTTTATGCATATATTGACTGCTCTGGTACTGGGTTTGCATCATGGATATTCAGTGTGATTTAAGGTTAATTATTAAATCAGAGAGAAGCATCGGATTTTTTAAGTATCCACATGTATTTTCTTTTCAAAATACATTTTAAATGACTACTTAAATAAATGGGGGGGGGGGGAGTAAGATTGCGTCAGTAAATAATGTTTTTTTATGTGAAACTAGACAATGACACTCATTCATTGTAGAGAACAACAACCTGAAACGATCACATCATGTCTGTCGCATGACGAATATAGATCTACATTGCGCTCTTGCGGCCACTTCACGCAGCGCAACCAACTTCTCCCCTTCAGGTGAGCGCATAACCTGTCAATGTTTTACCTGAAGGTGATGACGTCGAACACTATCTTCAGGAAAAGGAACGGCGGAGTCCATGATACCCTTTTAGGCTATTTTGCACACTGTTATGCGGAAAAATGTCATCATAGAATTTGAGACATTTGGTGAACACAGTTGCATTTATTTTGACATTATTGTTAAGGCTTTTGGGTTCGCCTTTTTAACAGAACAATGTCCGTCTCTGCTGTATTCCTGCTGGATTTGAAAGGAAAGGTAAGTTCAGCTGGGTATTGGGTATTGATAGTCGAGGGGCATCGTTGGCTATGCAATGACTAAAAGTTGTTAATCCAAACTAAAAGTTGTAGAAGTTTTCCATATTATTTTTTCTAAAAGTTGAGTTGTAGCCGTGGCTTTCGTTGTTAAACATTAATTTGGTGGTCGTTAAATATTAATCGGAGTCTGCGATGGTGTTTCATTTGGATTCCACTTCCGGAAACATGATGCACGAGTCGGAAACAACCTTCAGGCCTACTCCTAAACCACACCGCTGGAAACATACGCTTTTATCTACTACATGAAATGACATACTGGTGCTTGACAGTTATAGCACGTGTCATATCACAATGCATGTTTATAGATTGAAGTTACGAAATGTGTCAAGAGTCCAAATTGACTATGAAGGGAGCTGGGGGTTTACGCTCGTTTACATTACCTACATGGTGTATGCTGTCAGGTCATAAGCATACTCTCTTGCACCCTCAACAACAGGCCATTCTTCCCGTTACCTCATGCGTTTCATTGTCATTGTTAAAGAATGAATGCTGACCCTTTACACCTCTTGACTTTGCTACCAGAAATATGCTTTTCTTCTTGCACGTTTTTCTCATCTAGCTCTTTCTTTTTTTAAGAACCTTTACTGATTAATGTGCAATAAAAAGTACTTAAACTGGATTACTGTTTTGACGATAATTTCAATCAGATTGCACTGTATTCTATAATGTGTCTACCTAGATAGGCTTACAAGAACTAAGAAGAAGTAATTACAAGTAATGAAAAAAATACTTATTGTGATGGTTGCCCACCCAACACAACAGTATAAGGCTCTAACTCTAAATGGTGAACCTGTGATGTCACGCTCCATTCCCAGGTGTTGATATGTCGTAATTACAAAGGCGACGTGGAGATGGCCGAGATCGACCATTTCCTGCCCTTACTCATGCAACAGGAAGAGGACGGACTTCTCTGCCCAGTTCTGCTGCATGGCAGCGTCCACTTCCTGTGGATCAAACACAGCAACCTGTACTGTATCCTTTACCCTAACCCTACAATACCGGCGCGGAAAAACAACCATGGAGGCGGACTGCGTGCATGCGTGTGTGTGTTATATTGTAATATAATGTTATAAAATGTTGATCTGTTGCTAGCTCCTTGTGGTAACCCATTGACCTGAGCCAGTTTATAGTGGTGGCCACAACAAACAAGAACTCCAACGCCTCCCTTGTCTACGCCTTCCTGTACAAGCTGGTGGAGGTGGGTCCTTTTCTGTCTCGTCCAATGTGTGTGTGAGGGGTGGTGGGGGACCGTGAGATGATGCGTTCATTCATCATATTCACAAAGGACCGTGTGACCACTTTCCATATGAGGCCCACCTGACACCTGCAGATCTGAACCGGGACCAGAAAGAGGGGCTGATTTACACATTATTGGGGGACTATACAATATTTGGATTTTGGCAGGAATCTCAAATCTGTTTTAAATGACCATGTGTATACAATCAGTAAAAAGCAGTGCAGGTGTTTGATGTGTGTAATACAATCACCATTCTCACACCTACTCTGTGGTTAAATGATGGATACCAACCACAGTGTGGGATTTTCAATGCCCAGAATATGTATGAAGAAATTGTCCAAATCGGTATTCATAATCAGATTAGATATTAAAATAATGCTAATGTTTTTCAGTTCAGCGTAGTGTAGTGAATCTCAAGAAAGAGTCTGCCATTTGATTACAGGGACATAAAATGATCACATAGGACATGGTTATAATAAATATTATATAAATTATATAATAAACAACAAAGCACAACGCTGGGGAATCATACACATTAATAAGCAAGTGCTGAGGAAGATAATAATACAATTAATAATAATAGTAAACTGTAGCACTGTAGCACAGATAGGAAATCAAATTAATTACCCATGCCCAGCCAGTAAAGAAAAAAAGATTGGAATAAATCAAATATTACATAGTCAAAACCTCTACGTTTATATATAGTTATGAAGGTGTAACATGACACATGTACAATGAAAAGCTAAAATAATCATTCAAACTTTATAAAAATGTAAAATGAGATAGAAAAAGATGAATTATGTTAAGAAGGAGTGATTTAACCAAAGACGGAGGCTTCACCCAGTAGTTGATGTGCGTCCATGTGGGAACTGCAGGTGTTCACCGAGTACTTCAAAGAGCTGGAGGAGGAGAGCATCCAGGATAACTTTGTGGTGGTCTATGAGCTTCTGGATGAGCTGATGGACTTTGGCTTCCCCCAGACCACTGACAGCAAGATCCTACAGGAGTAAGACACTTGAACCATTCTTTTCAATCAGTCGATTTATTGAGGTTCGTTGATTGATAATCTAAACATAGGAAATGTAATAACTAATAGCAAATACCATGAAAGGTTAAAGTATTGTTTCAGTGTCTCTGAAACACTGAGAAGAATCGACTAAATATTTACGTTTGGGGAACCATAAAAGGTTTGATATTTAAGGGATAAATTACTTAAGGATGAATTAATGACCGAAGTTGTAATGAACACGCATGTCTTATATCAGCACATCCGCTGCACTATCGAAGAGACACTATTGATACAATTAGATATACTGTGCTTGTATACTAAACTAGTGCGTTTAGATGACCTGTAACATACAAATGATAAAACAATGAAAAAGTTCCATCATATAACTTGTGTAGATACATAACCCAGGAGGGAACTAAGCTGGAGGTGGCTAAAAGCAAGGTCCCAACCACGGTCACCAACGCTGTGTCCTGGAGGTCAGAGGGCATCAAGTACAAGAAGAACGAGGTCTTCATCGACGTCATCGAGTCCATCAATGTTCTGGTATGATAAGCTGGTGGGGATGGCTCTATAGCTATCGAGTTGTAGAATTTTATGGTAGACGTGATGCATAGTAATGGCTTCTTATTGTTGTCACAATCTCCGATCTGCGAAATGATTGCCGCAAACAGTACTACCAATAGAAGATGCGCAGCGAAATAGTGTACTCTTTATCTCTGAAAGAATCAGACCTATAGACCCAATTTATTAATGTCAAGAATACATTTATTTCTAACAAACAAGTCTTTTTACAAAGCACATTCATCTATGTATCTAGCCTTACTTCCATTGTGGCATATTGCGAAAACCCTACTGCTTTTACTTTAGTATATTTATAATCCAAAAAGTTCTAAATTCTCCTCACCATAATTCACATTTCTACAAAAAACCTTTTTAATAATAATAAAGTAATGGGTGTAGTAATGCTAGACAACCTTTGGGTGTTAATGGGGCTGGGGTCTTTTGTTCTATGGGTGTCCCATTATTGGATATATGTACAGTACATAGGCAGTAGTAAGCATCCTCAGCTTCACCTGAGGTTTCGTGGTTTATTACGCTTATACCGCAGTTACCAACAATGATTTTATATTAGTTACTTTTATCTATAATGTTGTTATTTTTTTATCTTTATCTCTTATCAGCTGGAATTCAAATAGTTTTCTGGGGCCCTTTGATCATATTGTTTTTGCGTTGTCAATGTAACATCTAGTCAGTAGTTTTATTTGACGATTGTTTTGAATGATGGATTTGTAGCGTTAAACCGCGATCCTGGCTCCGTGGGGTCACTAAAGGTCCCATGGCACTCTTCACATGAGTAGGGGTACTAACACCTGTGTCCTGGCCAAATTTCCAACCTGGCTCTTGTACCAACATGGCCTCCTTATCATTATTATATGTGAATGCTATTGGGTTCTATGTGTTGTGACTGTTCCAGGTGAATGCTAACGGGAGTGTGATGAGCAGTGATATTGTGGGCAGCATCAAACTGAAGACCATGTTGTCCGGAATGCCGGAGTTACGACTGGGCCTCAACGACCGGGTCCTCTTCGCTCTTACTGGACGTACGGACACACTCTGTTCCTCTGTCTGTATCTCTGTCTGTCTGTCGACCTGCCCGTCTGGTCAAGTCAAGCAGGTTTATCTATATAGGCCTGAATCCCTCTCATCTCAAAGTGGTTCACAAGCCCACATTCAATATGTGAAAGACAACAAACACGCACCTTGCACTCTCCAGTCCCTCCACCTCAGGTAAGGAAAAATTCCCATTAAACCATAAGGGCAAAACATTTGAGAAACCTTTAGAAGGGAGGAAACTCCCTTCCAGGATGAGTAGGGTGGAATGGTTGACGGCAGGTAAATCAATTTATATTCAGTTACTGTGAGGTAGAAGTAAAACCAAGGATCAAACAGTAGAGGGTTTATCTAATCATGGAAATGGTATGCGTGTGTGTGCGTGCGTAAGGAAATTTAGACACTAGGACCTTCTGTTCTTGAGCTCCAGCAGGGGGTGGAACATATTTTACCCAATTAGAGTGTGACACCGCCTCTTTATCACCGAGCTGTTTGTAAACCAGGCAACTTCCAACATGGCTGCTGGTGTTTGTGTCAGGTGACAAGGGCAAGACAGTGACCATGGAGGATGTCAAGTTCCACCAGTGTGTCCGTCTGTCCCGCTTCGAGAGCGACCGCACCATCTCCTTCATCCCTCCAGACGGGGAGTCTGAGCTCATGTCCTACCGCATCAACACACACGTCAGTTCCATTCCCCCTCCACGCATGTACACTCAAGTCCATAAGAATCCTGGCATTTATTTTTTATAGTTCGTATTGAGCAGGTTGTGTCCATTACTGTCTTTGCATTTTATTGGAAGTCAAACACTGTTTTCACTTGTGTGTGGATTTTAATTTGCTCCTATGAATTAAAAATGATATTATGACAGCAACTCAAATAGGTTGTCATACATTATAATACTGTGCATTAGATAATTAAAATTTTACTAATTAATTTAAGTTTGAATTATTACATGAATTGACTCAAACAAATAGGTTTACTGAGCACATTGACAGAATGTTATATTTTCATTGACTCATTTTTTGTATCAATGGTTTGTCCTCAACCCAAACTATGTATGATGTCCTCTTCCTCCGTGCAGGTGAAGCCTCTCATATGGATAGAGTCGGTCATAGAGAAGTTCTCTCACAGTAGAGTGGAGATCATGGTCAAGGTACTGATTTACTGAAAGGACAAGGACCTAATCAAGTGTCTGAAGAGTAATATTACACACCTGTTCACCTGTCTAGCAAGCGGTGGAAAAACACTTACCTTCAGTGCCATATACTTCTATGGTTGGCTAAAAATCGAATCAAAACAAGTGAGCCAGTATGTTGATTTAACCTTTAGATGACGTGCATGCAAGGGGGAACCATGCAACAGCAGTGTTGTTTTCTTCCGATAACTCAAAGCCAGCCATCCAATATGCAGTAAATATGTAGTACCTGGTAGTGTCGACCATTACAGTAAGAAATGAAACAATGTAATTCTACTTGTATAATCAGAATCAGAAAGTGCTTCATCGCCAGGTAAGTTTGCACACACAAGGATGTTCTTGTTAATATGTCGGCGCAGTGAATAAAGGATTTAAAAATACACAAAACTTGTACATGGATATGAAAGAAAAACAACGCATAAATAAATACATGCAATATAAAAGGAATCTGTTGCATGTGCTTATCTTCTCCACGATGCACTGATACTACTCCATGCTGTCGTGTCCTGTCCTAGGCTAAAGGACAGTTCAAGAAGCAGTCTGTGGCCAATAACGTGGAGGTGCGGATTCCAGTCCCCAGCGATGCTGACTCACCCAAGTTCAAAGCAAGCACTGGCCACGCTAAATACGTCCCAGAGAAGAACCTGGTCGTGTGGACCATCAAGTCTTTCCCTGTAAGAACAATGGATTATTTATTATTATTAATAATAAATAATCAACATTTAAATAATGCCTTTTCAGGACATCCAAGGCGCTGTACACAGGAACAAACTTAAGACTATAAGTACTAAGACATAAGGCCTTGCCTGTGTCTGTGTTTTGTTTTTAACCTATTTTTTTTATGTATATACAGGTTATATTTTAGTGAGCTGTTTGCTTGTTCTTCTGTTTCCAGGGAGGAAAGGAGTTCCTGATGAGGGCTCACTTCGGGCTCCCCAGTGTGGAGAATGATGAGCTGGAGGGCCGGCCCCCCATCACCGTCAACTTTGAGATCCCTTATTTCACCGTCTCAGGGATTCAGGTGTGTGTGTGTGTTCGTGTGTGTGTGTGGGTGCATGTGTGTGCAAGCATTCATGCAAAACAAGCATGCATTGTTGTTTTTTTACATTCTATTTTATTATCAGAACAACACTTTTTATTTGCTCTGGGACACATCTGACTGCTTCTGAATAGCTGAGTCACTGTTGCTTCAACATGCTCTGTGTGCACTTGGCTTGTCTATTTAAATCCTATTTAAACAGTATGTGTTGGAATTCACCTGCTATCCTGTTTGTCGCCCCATCCACTTCTAACCTACCTACACCAGGTGCGATATATGAAGATCATAGAGAAAAGCGGCTATCAGGCCCTGCCCTGGGTTCGCTATATCACACAAAGTGGAGGTAAGCAGGTCAACATTTACATTAGATTCCCCAGAATATCTCATCTAGCATTACTGAAGTGCGTCATGTTGTACAGGCTATATAGAACATGTAGATGTAGAACCTTAGAATGAGTCTTACTTGGTAACACTTTTCTCTCTACTTTGGTCTAGATTACCAGCTGAGGACAAACTCCTAAAATCTACAAATCTATATCCCAGTACCAGGACTTTCTGACAAGAAATTTTAATTGCACTCCAAATTAAAGTCTTAAAATCTCACTGCTCTGCTTGATGTGAATTTTTTGCTACCTTTTATATAGCACTACGACTTCAGTGGTTTGAATGTTTGATTGAGCAAATTATTGAAATGCAATTAAAATGTAGTTTAAGAAAAAGTGTGTTCAATATCTACTTGTGTTTTGTTACAAGTACTTAACGTTTTCATTATTTTTGTGTGTTTTACACTTATCATCAAAGAAATGCTATATTATGTTGTCTTTAGCACGATTCCATACATTAGGCAATCGCATCAACCTTATTCCGCGCAAAATCAATTAGACCGCCCTTTTCGCACTTGATTCTGAAGATTTTCTCCAAAAAAAATGAATGGACTACTCTTTGAGAAAATCAACGTATACGAATAGCCCGCTTTCTGCGCTCGGAATCCTCATTGGTCGGCTGTTACTGTTGCCACAGTGATCGCAGAGTAAGCGAGCTTTACTCCGCCCATGTTGCCATTTATGGAGAGGCAGCACCCACAAGACGAATTCTGATTGGTCACCGTGGTTCTCTGCTGTGTTTGTAAATTTGTAGCTGAGGAACACTAGAGTTTAGATCTCAGCGCGCAAATGTCTTATTTTCTAATGTTGACAAACATTTCTTACCTTGATAACTTTTAAATTCACTGGCTACAAATACTAACGGCTGAAAGGACAACCTAGTGTCTGGATTTTATCGATACGAACAAGGTATGAAATAAGCAACTGCTATAAGCCTTTATTGCTGTTCTCTTCAATGTTAGCCGTCGTTAGCCGGAGTGCTAATGTTCCGTATTCCTGACACATCTAGGAAAGAATAACATGATTTACAGTATATACCTACCTTTCCGTTGTACAACATAGTTAACCTAGCTTAAAATATGTCGTTGTGGAATTTAGTTGGGAAGAAATTGGAACAGATGTAGCCGGATACATTGTTAGACATTATTTATTTTCAGCCTTTTACGCACATACAAGGATGGGCTATTGGTTTCCGAATAGATGTGCTCAACTCTTATTGTAGCTGCATTCGCGTTTTATCTCAACAAACAGAAGGATATTTACCATGGTCCTCTGCCAGATGGATGCGGGAAGAATTTTAACGTCGGCAGCAGCCAAAGGAAATACAAGTGATGTACGGAGGATCCTAGAGGAATGCCGGGTGCATCCCGATACAGTCAATGAATTCGGTAGAACGGCCTTGCAGGTAAACATCCTTGTTGTAGAAACTGACTTGCAAATCACACACACACCTAGAAGTCTGGTATATGGAGGCAAGGATTACACTCTATTACACATTTATGAATCAGTAACCTGCCTTAAACTATTTTGTTATTAGACCAGAATGTTAATTACAGATGCCGATTATTCTTTTGAAGTATTAAGAACTGGTTTGTCAATTTAAATGGCACTTGTTTATCCATTGCAAACAATGTTAAAACAAACGAATTAGTCACATCCAATTGAAGGACATGTAGAACAGTTTCCTGCTTTATGAAAAGATAGACAGAGCATATTGACTGGTGTTGCCAATAAGGCTCCCCTGTAATATACACAGCTCCTCATTTCTGACCTCTCTTGTCGTCACAGGTGATGATGATGGGGAACACTAAGATAGCCAGTCTACTGTTGGAACACGGAGCCGACCCCAATGCCCAGGACAGACACGGCATCGCACCAGCCCACGACGCGGCCCAGACAGGCTTCCTGGAAACCCTGCAGGTTCTGGTGGAGCACGGCGCTTCTGTGAACGTCCCAGACAAGAACGGCACCCTGCCCATCCACATCGCAATCAGGGAGGGCCACCGGGACATGGTGGAGTTCCTGGCGCCTCTGTCGGACCTGAAGCACGCCAACACCAGTGGGCACACAGCGGTGGACGTGGCGAGAGCGTCCTGTTTGCCTGACATGATTGACTTGGTGTTTGCCCACATTCACAGCTAGTGAGTCGACGCGATCGAGCCAATAGTGTAGGGACTATGTGGGTATCCCCCCCCCCCCCCCCCCCCCCCGCTGTCCTCCTTGAAGCCTGGTGACTTGAATGAATTGCTGTGTAAAGGGGTTACATTGGATTTTCACAATAGTAGCTCAGAGTTGGTATATCTCTCCCGGAGCTTAGCTTGGGTGGATGAGTTGACGTGTTGACATCTCTTTTGCACAGTGCAATTTAAGCACCTTTTTATATGTAGCTCTTTTCCCTAAGATTGGGAGTGCACATTTGTAGATAGATGATTTCTTTAGTGGTTTTTTTAATAATTGGATGATTATTATTATTAATATTATCTTGTTGCGTAAGAGCTTAAACTGTTGGTCTGTGTTTTTTTTGTATGTTTATGAAACTAATTGTGCACCCTCAATACTTTGCCTAGTTGTGTTGATTAGATGTAATTTGATTGATCATATTTATTTATTGAAATAGGACAATGAATCTTCCTATGATTTTGTAAATAGATACATTTATTGTGGCTTGTTAATTTGTTAAATGTTATTTATAAAACAATATTTTTAAAACCACCATTAAAATATTAAAGTTTTCTTGGACAGAAACACAAAATAAAGTGATGAACTTGTGTTTTTTGTCTGATTGTTTTGGTTCCTAAACTGAAGATATAACTGAGGCTTATATAATGACTAAAGTGTATTATTGTTCTATCAGGCTTAGATAGGGAAACATCCTTGAGGCCTTTTTTTTTTTTTAAGTGGACGGAATAAATAAATTACCTTGCGTGAAAAGAAGAGCATGTGTTTTGGTTTATATTCATGTTACAATGCATGTGGTTTGCGTAGAAATATAGTGGATGTGTTAATGTCAATCTTATGATCTCTTTAAATAGCATCACAGTGAAGGTATACAGATATATATATATATATATATATATATATATATATATATATATACTTAATATATTGGGTATATTTGTTGGGTATATACTTCTCCCACTCCATTTTTTTTTGCAAATAATAAAAGAAATGTAAACAATAACATTTTCTCAGTAAATCAGTTGATCAATCCTAAATCACTGATGTAATCAGAAGTTTCTAGATTGAATTTCAAATTAAATAACGGCGTTTGAAAAATGGCTGTATGCAATGCAAAAATAACGTATACTGATGAAAGAATTTCACATATTTATGGCTGCATCTCATTCAACGAGTATTCATTTATAGTGTACGTTTAATTATGCGGATTCAACCTTGTAAATAAATTCAACGTTTTTGTATACTGACATGATACTGATGGGAAGTAGCTGAAAACCGCTCCCCCTGGTGATGTATTTGTACATTTCACTGTATATATTTCACAAGCTATCCGTAGAGGTTCGATTTTGGTGAGATAATCGCCATTAAATACAATCAGATACGATTTACTAGTCATGAATAGGACTCCCATGGAGGAAATTGCGATTTACCACTGGTGGGGGGAGGCTACGCAGAGCCTTGGCCCGAAACCAACAAATGGAAACTACGCGTTTCCTGTTTCGTTTCTACCGAATACAACTTAATGGTATGAGCGGATGAAGGTTTCAGAAGGGTATTTAAATATTTGTATTCATACAGTGGTCAGTCTACACGGTGTTGATTTTAATCATTTACAGTTCGTTTTTTACAGCCGAATTTGTGTTCGCCAATTACGCGCTTACAGATTCCAACCTCCAGCAACATGATTGGTCAAAACAAATATGAAGGAAAATAAATGTAAACGCCCCGTTCACCCATCAATTTTAGATATTAATCTTAAATCTGATTTGCGAAACAAGTGTAGGACGTAATTCACTCCAATGTCGTACTTTGAGCTGGGAGCGACGGCGCTACGCGACTATTACCCAGCATGCATTGCGTAAAAAGGATAATAGCTAATAGTTATTCAAATAGATGTTTGGCTAACGCGAGTCATTCAAGGTTATGTTTATTTGATACTTATTATTATAATAAGTGGTATTTATGTTGTTTCTTTGTTAAGTCTATCTTTATATTTGTTGAACCGTCGTAGAGAAAGTTAGTTAGTTTGGTGTATTTACTTCCCCGATGATTTATCTTTGACGTAATCATATAGAAGACTCATACTGCAAGCTTTTATATTAATTTCAAGGTGATTCGTAGGAAGTTTTCATCACAATGATGTATTGTGAGGTAATTATAATTTTCCCTCGAGAACAATGCTAGCGTAGCTGTTAACTCGTGCACTGCGGCCTTGCGAAGCCCAAGCCTAGCTTTCTTAAAGGACAACTTTTTTGTCAATGCATGAACTATTGCTCCTTGTGTTCTTGGCATGCAAATTACGTTTACATATATTTATTAGGGAATGCAACTGTTTTTGATTTTCTTCTAGGTTGTATTCCACGTGGTTGACCCAGAGGCAATCCAACCGCTGATCTTTACATGCCTGAAGGAATTCACTCCTCGGTAAGTTCGATTTTTATATATTAAATATTTATTTTATTATGGTGAATGTTATTGTTATAGCGTTGCCACTATTTTGGTAGAATTTCCAAATGTATGTTTGTTGCCCATGTAGTTTAATATTATCAATGCAACAGCCCAATTGAAGACCATCAGCCTTAACCACAAACGAAGACCTGGGATATTTAATGGTTGAAATATTCTAATATTTAACAATGTTTGCCTTGCAGGCAATGGAGAAATTTGGCTAAGGGACTCTTGGACTCTGCAGTCAGGGACCAGCTGGCCGGGTTGTGCATGTCATTGGTCCGCTTTCTTGCAAAGGCTGTGTTGGACCCAATTGTGTGGAAGACCACAAATGATTGGTCCTCTTATAAAGCCAAGACTAGGGTCAAGGACGTTGATTACTTGAAGGTAACCGAGGAATCTCTTTGTCCCACTTTGGGGAAATCCCTACATCTGGCTCTGGCTGGCATCCTTGGTGCGGAAGGGTGGAGGTTGGTAGACCTGAGGGACCTGACACAACTGATAATGGGAGAGGTGGCAGAGAGGGCCAACTCTGTCCTAGCCAAAGTAATGATCATGCAGTCCAGGATCCCGGTGGGATTTAAAAGTGACTACAGTGTGAGCCCAGAGCCCTTGAGAATGATGGTTTTCTGCATGGCCATCGCCATACAGAGCTACTTGTGCCAGACAATTGAATCTAATTCCTGGAGCAGCAGTCAGTCACAGCTGACCGAGGACAGTAGTTATGTCACTGAGTCCTCTGGGGCACGTTGGATAAAATTCAAGGAAAGAATTGAATCCAACAATTTTCATGAGCTGGCCAAAGAAACGGCAATTGAGATCATGATCTCCAGCAAAGTGGATCTTTGTGACAAACCTGCCTGGGGTGATGCCCAGAAGCCCCAGTACATGGAGACATTGGCTTCTGATATTGTCAATGATGTTGTCGACAAGCTCCTCCAAACCATCAGGATGAGTGAGGAAAGAGTCCTCATTCTGAAGCTACAAAATGTGGAGAAAGTAGCATCAGACATGGTTAAGGAAGGAATCCCTCTCCCTGCAGCAACCGTGTCCTTTGTGCTGCCAGGAGCTATTCCTGATGAGCCCGACGACTCCTGTGTGGATGACTCCTGTGAGGATGACTCCTGTGAGGATGACGGTCTGGCACAAACCGCACAGGACGATGCATCTGTGATGGCACGTTTGTCAACATTACTGAAAACAATTGAATCCCAGTATTTTCAAGACATTGCCAGAAAAACAGCGCTTAAGATCTTGAGCAGTAAGGGAAGCTCCAGAAAAGCGTCTCTCTTCAGAGACTACTGTGATGGGCATGCCAGGGCGAACACTCAGCAGCCACAGTTGTTGGAGAACGGTGACTTGGAAAAGCTACTCCAAACTATCATTAAGACTGACGTCCAGCAGCCACATTTGGTGGAGAGTGTAGCTGCTGATATCATCAATGGTGTCGCTGAAAAACTCCTCCAAACCACCAGGATGACTATGGAAAGAGTCCTCACCCAGAAGCTACAGAAGGTGGAGAAGCTAGCTTCGGACATTGGTAGCCAAGCCATTGGAATGGTGCTGATCCAGATGGCTGAGGAGAGCGACTGTCACTCTGCTGGACCTGTGGCCCCATTTGAAATTCTGTCAGGAGGCATTCTTGATGATATCCCTATAGATCCCTACCTGTATGTTTATACTGGAGGCTGGAAATGCAATGACATTGGAATGAGGGGCGTCTATGAAACAAAGCGCAGCAAGAGCCAGGCAGAGGAATCACAAAAACTGAGGTTCCTAATTAAACAGGCTTTGGCTGAACCTGTTCTGGAAGAACCCACAGAAGACCTGGCTGCACCGTCTCTGGCCACTGCTGCATCTCCTGCTGCTCCTCCAGTTGCCTCTACCAAGAAGAAATCCTTCTGGAAGAGACTGATGCGAAAGAGGTTCACCAAGGTTACACCACTGGGCGTTCCCACTGCATCCACTCCCGGTAAATAATTTAAACATAAGCCCTTTAGGAATATGGATTACTTTTAAAGCTGTCTTTTGTCTTGCCACGGCTTGTTTGGAAGATGTATTAGTTTGTTAGTGTATAGAGTATTACTGTGTTGAAAATCCATTACAATGAAAACGCAAGCAATATCTAATGGATAGTTATTCTGTTATAGGGATCTCCGCGAGTGAGGAACAAGGCAAGCGCCCCCGAGGCATCCGAGGCAGGCTGTCATCTGTGACCAGAGCCATGGCCAGGTCCTTCACTTCATGCTTTAGCAGCAGCAAATAACCCCAGGACCATCAGGACTGCCCCTGAATCTCCATCTCCAAAATTTGGGGCTTCAAATGTATGAGATTGGAATGAGGTTGTCTGTGAAATGAAGTGGAGACGGAGCCAGGAAGAGGAATCACAAAAAAACTGTTTCTTAATTAAACAGGCGTTTGGCTGTGCCGGTCCCTGCCCTGGCTTCTGTGGCTGGACCACCTCTAGCCACTGCTGCTCCTCCCGCTCCTCCTGTTGCCTCTACCAAGAAGAAATCATTCTGGAAGAGTCTGAAGTGAGAGTGGTGTTCCAAGGTCCCACCACTGGGCATTCCCACTGCATCCACTCCTGTGAGGATGACTTCTGTGAGGATGACTCCTGTGAGGATGAATCATGCGAGGATGACTCCTGTGAGGATGAATCCTGCGAGGATGACTCCTGTGAGGATGACGGTCTGGCACACACAACGCACAGGACGATGCATCTGTGATGGCACGTTTGTCAACATTACTGGTCCCACTATTTTCAAGACATTTCAAGACAACAGTGCTTAAGATCTTGAGCAGTAAGGGAAGCTCCAGAAAAGCTACTGTGACGGACACGCCAGGGCGAACACTCAGCAGCCACAGTTGTTGGAGAACGGTGACTTGGAAAAGCTACTCCAAACTTTCATTCAGATTGACATCCGGCAGTCACATTTGGTGAAGAATGTAGCTGCTGATATCATCAATGTTGTCTCTGAAAAACTCCTCTAAATCACAGAGATGACCATGGAAACAGTCCTCACTCAGAAGCTACAAAAGGTGGAGAAGCTAGCTTCAGACATTGGTAGCAAATCCATTGGAATGGTGCTGATCCAGATGGCTGAGGAGAGAGACTGTCTCTCTGCTGGACCTGTGGCCCCATGGAAAATTCAGTCAGGAGGAATTCTTGATGATGTCCCTATAGAGCCCTACCTGTATGTTTATACTGGAGGCTGGAAAGGCAATGACATTGGAATGAGGGGCGTCTATGAAACAAAGCGCAGCAAGAGCCAGGCAGAGGAAACCACAAAAATGAAGGTATTATTGGAGCAAAACAATTGAGCACCTGTGACAGTGGAATTTGTAGTTTTAGAAAATAGAAATAGAAAGTCACACGTGTATCAGTTAATTTGAAGTCACAGAGAAAAGTTGCAAACTTGTAGAAATAGTTTTCTCTCTAACAAACACAGCAGTGTTACACCTTCTGAAATTCTTCATTACAGGTGCACAAATCCTATTCTACAAATCACAAATTTAGAAACTCATACACTCACATATTTGCTACAGTTGCTGCAGTGAATATGGTGAAAAGCACATTCACACAACCGTATCAAAGAATTTGAAGTCATGGACAAAATATGCACATCCGCAAATCAGTATGTGAATTCATGCAATGAGAGTTGCATACCTAATAGAATATTTTCTCACAAATAAAAGAAAATGTCTTGTAGCACAAACACGAGTCAAAAACTACAACTGCTTGAATCTGCTGCTACGAGTCTCAAATGCAATTTTTTGCTCACAAATGACAAGCTCCAAGTGCTCTCACTTTTGCACCACATATCTCAGTGAAATGTGGAGCAACAGTCACTTGTGCGCCTGTAGAGTAAGGATCGGGTACTGTCAGGTACCTCCGGCCGGCACCTGATGTTTAAAGAGCCGTTTAAAGACCCCACTGTTTCAGCTGAAATTCGAACACTATGAGATTTAAAGTAATGCGTTTTGGGCTGAAAGTTTTAGGAAAGAGTTGGGCATGTTTTCCTCATTGTGATGACCCACGCCAACTTTTTTTTTTTTTTTAGGTTTTTGTACCGTCGTTGTGTATGAGCGTTATAATGAGCGATGTTGTATATTAAATGCGCCATACACCGCAGTGTTATACTTAACGTGTTTCGGGAAGCCTAACCCTCACTCCAACGCGGCTATTAAATAAACCGCTGCTCAGATGGAGCTTCACACAATCCACACACAATGTAGCGTTATACTATATATATATATATATATATATATATATATATATATATATATATATATATATATATATATATATCTCTATCCGGGAAGCCTAACCCTTACTCGCACGAGGACATTAAATAAACCACTGCTCAGACCGGCGCTTCACCATCCACACACACCGTGGCGTTATACTATTATAAGTGTCCGAAAAGCTAAACCTCTCGGAAGCCGCAGTCAACCACTGCCCAGACAGAGCTCAACACGTCCACACACACCGCGCCGCCGGTGCCCCTTTGGCCTGACGTCAGAGTGGCTTGGAAAAGGCACTCGGACGTCACGAAAAGTACGCCACCTGCGTTCGCAGCAGAGTGGAACGTTCACATAGTGTTTTGGGAAGAATGGCAAAAACATAGGATTTACCCCATTTTATTCTAAACTGGGGTCTTATATCAGTAACAGTGACGAAATGACATAGATTACTATGTTAACGATTACCACATGAAACAAACAAACAAAAATAAAACGGTTTTGGGTTCACTGGCTCTTTAAAGGTGCGTTCACACCAAAAGCAAAACGAATATTGCTCGCGCGAACCGCTAACGTTTGACGCACGAGTGATACCTGCGAGTTTGATTGCGCGAAATGCAAAACACGCGCGAGAACCCGCGAATATTTGAAGAGGGGCTTACCTCTTGTGAACACCAACGTTTCTTTCCGCCAATTCATTCTTATCAACCACCATTGCGACTCTTAACCTGTTGTGGAAGTACCAGAAACTTACTATGTAGCCCGACTTCCTCGCTAACCGTGTTCAATGTCTTTGCCTTTACATTTCTGTCTTTTGTAGGCTTTTGATGTAATGTACAGCTCTGTGAGTCCGCAAACGGCCACAATGAGCTTTACCTAATTTTGCCGGCTTGGCAGGTGAAATATTTGCATCTATTTGCGTCTTTGCATTGACTTTGTATGTGTTTGCACGGCGCCAACAATTTGCTTAGCTTTTGGTGTGAACGCACCAAATATACGTTTTCTGATATCACCCACCACTTAGTTACGTTAGCCCCTCTTACAAATTACACTGTTACGTTAGCTTGCCATCGGGATGTAAGAGGAGCTAACCTAACTAAGTAACGTTGATTAGCAACGCTGCTGACAAGCACAAATATTTTAACTATCAACAAATGGTGGTATAATGGTGGGTGATATCAGAACACATACCTTAAACATCAGGTGCCTGCTGGAGGTTTTGTTTTTCGTGTTCGGTCGCCAAGGGACACGTGCCCAAACAAGCTCCTTTGATTGGGCAAAAAGGTTGTCGATCTCTGAACACTACCCGCCCCTGGCTCTACAGGTGCAAAAGTCACTTTTGCTCCACATTTCACTGAGATATGTGGTGCAAAAGTGAGAGCACGTGGAGCTTGTCATTTGTGAGCGCAAAAAAACTCGTAGCAGCAGATTCAAGCCGTTGTAGTTATTGACTTGTGTTTGTGCTAGAGAAGTATCCAAGACATTTATTTTTATTTGTGAGAAAATATTCTATAGGTGTGCAACTCTCAATGCATTAATTCACATACTGATTTGCGGGTTTGCAAATTTTGTCCATGACTTCAAATGTTTTGAAACGGGTATGTGAATGTGTTACGCACCATATTTACTGCAGCAACTGTAGCAAAAATGTGAGCGTATGAGTTTCTAAATGTGTGATTTGTAGAGTAGGATTTGTGCACCTGTGATGAAGAATTTGAGAAGGTGTAACTGTTGTGTTGTGTTTGTGGGAGACAAAAGAAAATTCTACAAGTTTGCAGATCCTAAAGCATTTTTCTCAGTGACTTCAAATTTACTGATACATGTGTGCCTTTCTAATGAAAACTACTAATTCGACTGTCACAGGTCCTCAGTTGTTTTGCTCCAATAATACCTTCATACAAAACCAAGGTTCCTAATTAAACAGGCTTTGGTTGAGCCTGTTCTGGAAGAACCCACAGAAGACCTGGTTGTACCTTCTCTGGCCACTGCTGCATCTCCTGCTCCTGCTTGCAAGGCAAGCACCCACAAGGCATCCGAGGCAGGTTGTCATATGTGACAGCCTGCCCCCAGGACCATCAGGACTGCCCCTGAATCTCCATCTCCAAATACGGGGCTTCAAATGTATGAGATTTGAATGAGGACGTCTGTGAAACGAAGAGCCAGGAAGAGGAATCACAAAAAACGGAAGTTCCTAATTAACAGACTTTGGCTGAGCCTGTCCCTGCCCTGGCTTCTGGGGCTGGACTACCTCTAGCCACTGCTTCCCCTTCTTCTCCTCCTGCTGCCTCTACTAAGAAGAAATCCTGAATGGATGAATGGCCCCTGAATCTACATCTCTCCCTGGGTCTTCAAATGCATAAAAAAAAATGTGTTAAGTAAAAATAACATTCAATTTTGGTGTCTGGGGTTTTCTTCTTAGTTGGTAAAATACATAGTCCTGGCATTTACTCTGGTGGTTGTTCCTGCTTTCAAATGCCTGTAAAAGGCTTGCTTTTCCTGTTGCGCTCTAAATGAAAGTGTGAATGTTGCTTACACAATCTTGTCTTTTAATATAAAATCCTTTACAACCAAAATAATCTTCGAAATGTAGATCAGAAAAAGCACCCCATTAATTTCATTAACATACACAAAACACCAAGCCCAATGGTTCAACACCTTGTGCAACAATATTATATTATTATCAATAGAATAATGATTATGCAATACTGAAAACAAATATAACTAAATAACCCTGTTTAGAGGTGTAGATTAACAGATGAACTCCCATATTTTATACAAGATAAAATAAGCCAATAATGCTTAATTGAACCCAGATCAAATTAAATGTACTTAAATATTCTGTGATACAATAAAATTTACTATATTAAGCCCAGATAAAATACTATTTACTTTGTTTATCCGTGATAAAATCACATGTACTTTATTAACCCCAGATACACTAATCTACTGTGTTAGTCCCAGATAAAGTACTTGCTTAACTCCAGATCAATTTTTACCACTTTCCTATCTAACCAACTTGTTGTGTTGTGTTACATCCACAAGATGTCCCCATTACAAAATCATGTCGTATTGACTCACGTGGTAAACAATATCTGGTTGTGAGCATAAGCCGTACTCAAACAGGTGTCCTCTGGATTCATTGCAAGTTATATAAACCATGCATTGGACGTTCAGTTGACCTTCCAATTAATGGATACAACAATGGTTTTACGGTCGTGAATTTAAAAGTACTTAGGGTTCAGTCACACACACACACACACACACACACACACACACACACACACACACACACACACACACACACACACACACACACACACACACACACACACACACACACACACACACACACACACACACACACTCCCTCTGGAGAACAAAGACCAAGGTGAATCAACAAGGGCATTCATAATGAGTGGACAACGGAATGCAGAGTAATGTTACAGTGTAACACACTCACTGAAGGTCACAGACACGATAGCTGGCTATCGCTGACGCAACACACACACAACCCAACAGGAAACATGAGAGCTAATTCTTTATCGTCAACAGTGAGCAATGGCTCAGGTTTCAATGTTTGCATAATGCCCATTCGCCCCCACTTGCAAGCAATTTGGAAACAATTCCCGAAGACCAGGGGGTCCAGCATATTCACAACCTGTATCCTACCTCTTCGGCTGCCATGAATAAACAGCATGCCATACTAAAGACAAAGACGTGTAGTACTACTGTAATTATATTGCAATGTAGCATATGCGTCAACCTGTTGCCAAACAATCAGCCAACTAGCCTGAAACTCAGAGCGGAAGAGTAGACTCAAAAAAGTTGACTTGCAGGACAAAAACGGCGTGTTTTGCCCGGGACGGCATTCCCGAGGTAAACACTTTCAGGCCCCGCCTCCTTCGTTCACACCAAAGAAGGGGTCCAAATTAATATCTCAGGGTCGTTATTTGCATTTATACTAGGGAAAAACAAACCCGTTTGCCCCAGAAGTTACTAACGCGCGTGCGTGCGTGCGTGTGTGTGTGTGGGGAGTGGTACTTAGTAATGCGTGTATGTCTAAGAATCATGACAATACATGACTGTCACGCATCGGAGAGCCACCCCGCTGACAGGGGAGGACTAACCGCGCTACTTCCTGTTTCTACGAGAATGAGTGACCAAGACGTCCGACACTCTCATTTCACATCACTGATCACTTCCACAACAGAACTGGTACACAGATCTTTAGTCTGGATTCACCGTAGGGTAATATTTGTACACCTTAATAACCTGATGATCCCATGTAATGTTTGACAATACAATAGTATAATGATAGTGAAGCACTGTGGGGAAGGTGGACGTGGAGGTTCTAACGCATGTCGTCAACACCCTAACGCTGTTCCCCCCTCACTTCACAGATCATCAGTCATCCATTCAATCATCCATTGAAGTATTGTGGAATGTCCTGGAAACCTTTAACATGGAACAAACTCGTCAGGACGTTTCCTTGTTTAGGTCACGTACGTGTAATAGAGACTCCAGTCCTCTAATGACAGCTCCTACCTCGAACCCTGAGTTAATGACTTATCCAGTGGTGGACTTAACTTAATAGCCAACTTATGGCTGGTATCAGGGACACAATCATAGACAACCTTGAGTCTGTTTACTATTATATTTAAAATATGACAAAAAAATATATAATTTCGTTTATTGGTTTTACACAGTGTACAAACTATAATTCATTTCATTCATTCATATTTCCAGATTTCCCTCCAGAGAATGCCTTAAGAGATATTCTTGCCGTTCCTGACCAACATATTATTTGTGAAAATATGAGTCAAACTGCAACATTATGAAGGGGTGGGATGTGGGGGGTGTATGGGAGTCGGAGTGGGCTGGTCTAGGTTATTACCGAGCGGTGTGGGAGTGTTTGTGTAAGGGAGCATGACCTGCTCGTTTGCTTGGTTTGTCGGTGCAGTCACCTGAACGAATACAGTTTGGTACTTGTTTCAGTGTGTGCAATAGATAAGAGGACAAGAAGACAAAAATACTAAACATGAATGGTCGGTGGTGTTTGTGCTGAGCAAAAAGGGAGACAGCGTGTAAAGTGACAGGCATAGGAGGGGGAATGTGAGAAAGCAAGGGAATTCTGCGTGAGGAATTATGCTCTACACAACTTAAATCTGTGATATATGGATGTTTATCACACCCCTCTTTGAATTTGATTGCAAATTGCCTGTGATTATTTCAACACATTTTTACTGTAAATGGGGGAAAGTGCTGACAAGGTGGAAAAAAAGGAGTGTGTCAGAGTTCAAATCGTTTTTTTATATCAGTGTGTTCAATATGTATGTTCCCAACATTGCATTAATAAGTGTCTTCAATCACCCAATCAATGTAATTCAAAAGGTCTTTCACCTCTTAGTCCTCTAATGCATCCTGGGTTATTTCGTTGTGTCAAGAGGTCTAAAAACCAAGATGTTCTGGCTGTCGTTTAAAGCCACTTGTACCCCTTCGTGTTAAACCCAGTCCAAACTGTGATACAAGAGTACATCTGCTGGGCCGTGCTGGCTTATCAATTTAAGAATAAAGATTGGGTGAAAGCCTTGCTTTTTAAACTGGTCTGTTGTGGTGTAACACTAACCTGACACTAGCAGGACTAAACCATTAAAATAAATACATAGTTTGAGTGAGAACGCTTTACAATAGATTAACAGCATGTATAAAAACAAAAAAAGACTAATGATAAAAAAAAATCCCACCAGTAGTCAAATATTTAAACTAAAAATTTACAGTGGATGCTTTGTTGAGGAATATAATGTATTCCCTTTCCTTAAAATGTTTACTCAAGCCAAACCACTGTGGCAACATCAAAAGTTCTTCCAAATCAACTGCTCCTCAGTTTAGTTTGTACATGTGGTGGCAGTAGATCCACCAGGTTGTCCTCGATTACCAACCCGCTAACGGTCAGCGAGGGACAATCCCCGATCTCATCAGGAAGAGAATCTAGGCGGTTCCCTTTTAGCTCGAGCCGGACCAGCA
This sequence comes from Lota lota, assembly GCA_026745465.1. Taxonomy (NCBI): domain Eukaryota; kingdom Metazoa; phylum Chordata; class Actinopteri; order Gadiformes; family Lotidae; genus Lota; species Lota lota. Next base: position 1,841,773 of record JACYXH010000810.1, on the reverse strand, counting down.
TGGTCAGGTTGGATATTCTGGGGCTCACGGTGATCAGGCGGTTGTTTCCCAGAACCAATGTCTTGAGCTTCTTACAGGAGAACAGCTCCTCAGGCAGAACCTCCAGAGAGTTGAAGGCCGCAGAGAAGAACTGAAGGCCCTGCAGGATGCCCACCTGAGAGGGGAGCGAGGTGATCTGGTTATGGGAGACGTCCAGGTACTTGAGCTTGGTGCAGAGGAACAACCTGAAGGGGAGCTTCTGGAGCTTGTTCCAGCTGACGTTGAACGTCTCCAGGAACTGCAGCTTGCTGATGTGCTCCGGGATGTAGCTGATGCTGTTGTACCACAAGCGGAGAGTCACCAGACGCCGGCAGTGCTGTAGGCTCAGGATCTCCTCCACAGTGGTGAGCTTGTTGTCCTTCAGGTCCAGCTCCTGGAGGTTCACCAGACTGAAGACGGCACTGGGGATGCGCTCGAGCATGCATCCCATCAGCTCCAATGAATCCAGGTTGGTTAACTTTTTCAGACTGCTAAAAGCTGCAATTTTGGCACATTCATTGTAGATGCAAAGCTTTCGCAGCTGCAATGCAACATCCCCTACACTGGTTGGGATCTTGTTAAGGTTGCTGCGAATAGTGAGGACCCTGAGAGCTTTGAGATCTCTCAGGGACTCCAGAGCAGGATTTCGGGACACCTCGTTGATAAGTAGGCCACTTAAATGTAGTTCTTCCAGGTTCTGCAGATTATACATCCAGAGAGGAACCTGCTCTGCACTCTCAAAAGACAAGTGCAAGACCTTCAGCCGTTCCTTAAGGTAGGTCACGGCCGCTAGCTGGACCTTGATAGAGCAGTGGACGAGTGCCAGCTCCTGAAGAGCAGTAAGTTTAACTATGCCAGAGGAGATGGTCACATTAGAGAGGAGCTCCAGCTTCAGTGATTCTACCTCTGGAAGCTCGTAGGCAGTATCAGGGAGACCGGGCAGCATGAACAGATGGAGCTCCATCCGATCGTTGGGGTTTCTGGCGAGGCGTGCGCGTAGCTTTTTGGCGGTCCACTCATGGTTGAGGTTGACCTGCCGAAGCCGGTACTCGCTCACCTCAGAGAGGAAGATGGCGAACCGCTTGGCGTAAAGGGCGTCGTATTGGTCGCTGAGGTGGAGGAGGAATGCAAAGTCGTTTTTCATATCTGGAATGTCGTCAACACCTGTCTCCAACCTGACCTGCTCAAAAGAGTACTCCTTTAGAGAACGATGGAGAAGCCAGTAGAGGGTGTAGACGCACATACATCCATATACCCCCACAAAGCAGATGTAGCAGTACGCCAGCTTGGAGAACAGATGAGCCTTGTTGTGGTTACAACAGTAGATGTCGAAACCAGTCAGCTCAGGAGGAACCAAGCAACGCACTACAATCTCAATGTTAGGAACCAGGACCGCACTGTAGATAATGATAAGGACAACCTGGAACACTTTGAAAGATGTCTGCAGCACATACATGACATAGAGGAGGTCTGCCTGTTCCACATGCGTTTTGAACTTCTTCACCATCTCAAACAGAGCTTTGGCCTGCTCTCCTTCTTTGCGATCCAGAACCGAGGCCGATGACTGAGATTCGGGGGGCTTTTTCTCAGAGTTGGACTTGACAGAGGATGACCGTAAGACCCCCACCATGTCCTCCTCCAGCGCTGCTGATGGTTTCGACATGGTGTTCCTCCGTAGAGTCACCAGCTTCTCCTCGCTCCTCTCCTCTGAGACCTCGTTCAGGGCCCTCGTGGTCCAGGGGGAGTTGAAACACTTCCCAAGAATGGTCACGAAGAGCTCAATTTTAGACGAGGTCCCGGGAAACTTGAACCAAAAGCTGCTGACCACCATGAAGATAATCGTGTGGATGACCACCAGGTAAGGGAAGTACTTGCCGTACCAATGCACAGCCCTCTCGTAGCAGTAGTGGTTAACAAAGACATACTGGTGGATGTCTAGGTTGTTATTACGGCCGAACACCTCGCGGACGATGGGGCTCACAGGCTTGACCAGCGTGTGCTCCCATGTTTCATTCTCCCCGTAGCTGCGTATGTGGCTGCAGTCGATGGCCTCTGGAGTTGGGCTGCTGAAGTGGCTCGGCAGGCAGGAAATCTTTTCCTGGGTGAGCTGAGGAGGAAACAAAATGAATCAATGGATGGCACAACTTGGCAGCTTTGTCTGAATAATCTCTTGTCATGAGCAGTGAAACACACGGTCTATTTCTTGAAGGGATTGAGGGGCATTACAGGGTTGGGGTCAGAGCAGCTATTGTCCAATCAGGAATTAAGACCTCAAAATTTAAATTGATATTCAATGGAAAAAACGAATGCTTCATTAGACTGTAACTAATTTTGGGTTGATAAATTTTTCTCTGTGTATATCCCCAAGGGCAGTAAGAGAACAGAATCAGTAATGCTGATTGATTTGATTGATTTGCGCTGATGGGTTTTTCGTCAGTAAACACTAAAAGGCTGAGACGTATTCAGCATCCCCGTGCCCATTCAAAATTAGGGGGATGTGCCGCCTCGGTTTTGGCCAAGTTTCAGATTTATATTCTCAGAATGTATCCAATTGGCAGATAAATGCAGAAAGGAATACCCTCATTCTTTAAAGCCAAAGCTGACGTTGGAAGCTCAGGAGGTATAAGCTACGACAATTCACTATAAACTTTTTAAAATAATGTACATGATACATCCATGTGTAATTAATGTAGGTTTAACTTCATTTGAACTTTCAGAGTCTGACTAACAATTGTCACTGACAACAAGCATTGTCAGTGACAATGAAAGTCAGACTCGGCCAGAAGCAGAAGGTAGCCAGAGTTTTAGAAATGTAAAACTCAATTGACTTCCTATTAGCATTCTTGATAACATGCAACTTTTTCTTAATCAAATTAATCAGCTGTTTATAGTGGCACCATGCCTACTAGATGTGAGGGCCAGTGCACTATAAGAGGTAGGCATTATTTGGTAATTGTTGTATTCATTAAAAATCGCTTTTAAAGTATTCAAGAAATTAATACATTTATCATAACCTATTTAAGACTAATGATTCCATCAGAGGATCCCATGCTATGGTGGTCAGGTGGTATACCTTCAAGTGTCAATCAGGGCTAGACCAGTAACAGTGGAGGTAGGCTGATAGGAGTGAAGGTATTAAATGTGGTGCCTTTAGAAATGTGATGCATATGGGTCACAACATATTTTGACTTCCCTATGTGGCCCCTCAGATATCATAGTGCCATGACGCCCCTGCGCATAAGACTACAACTTTGTTATTGTATTTATGAAAAAATGTGTTGACTTAAGTAAAATAGATAATTTAATGATGTGTGGCAATATGTCATTATAGTGGGTGGAGCAGGTGATAAAACCATGTGTACCTTTTATTACTGGTTATAATGGCTTCAACCTTCGTATCCACACACTGACATTATGTGTCAGACCCTCTTTAAATGTTTATTTTTATTGTTACATGAGGAATGGGGAATTTGTTTCATCAAACCGCTACTTCAATCAGTTAATTGTTTGTTTTCAGAAACATTTAAACTGTCTTATTTCACCAGCCAACGTTTACTTCCAGTATTCACAAGAAGTGCAGAAGTAGTGAACTATGACTGACACAACAGTCAATGGAGTTATTTATTTACATCCAGTCATTCACTATATTAACATATCCACTGCAGGCTCTGTACTTTGTACTTTTTTTTCTTTATACTTAAAAAGTACAATATGTTACAAATGTACAAAAAAATTGTTGGCCTGTGTGCTATGATTCACTGTTATCTGAGTACCCAGGGTTGCCAGATATGAAACAAATTGGTAGACAAACACAGCTTGTTGCAGCCATGGAAGCACACATATGAACTGGATCAACTGAGATTGTACCAGAAGGATTTGTCCTTGAAGTAATGTTGCTCATGAAGTTGTGATCTGAATCTGAATGCAGTGGAACTGGGTCAACAAGTTACTATTATTATTTTAATTCACTGTGTTTATAATCCAACATTGAGGTAAAATAAGATTCAGTGCCAGTAATACACACGTCTCTATCCAAAGGATCTTGATGAGGATATTGTTGTTCCAGGGGCAATATGTGACATTACAGCAGTTCACAAGCACAGATAATCCTAAAAGCAAATACTGGAAGTGTTGTCAGTGGCTTTGAGAGGTAATTCCTCTAAACCCATTACTCCACCATAACCCAGCATTTTAAGTTTTTAAGGATCAAGGAAGCAGTGTTTGGTTTGAAAGTGCCTCACCTGTAGGGTGCATCCAAAGACGCCAATCATCAGCATAGTGATACATAAGTACTCAGTGAAGACGTCCCACCACGGTTTCAGAACCCGGAACTGTGGATTCGGTTCTGTGGCAAAGTTCCGTAACTCACCCACTGGGATCATCCTGAGGTCTGCCTTAAACGAGAAAAAAAACATGTAATTGGAGCTGAAAATAATAAGCAGCCAGGCAGGTGTTCAAACAAGCAGAGAGCTCTAACGGATCAACAACGGATAACAAGAAGTACTCAACTTACTGGAACAAACTATGTGAACAAATAATTCAAAAAAATGTTTGTTAACAGTAAATCGAGATTGACTGAAAACCGGAAATATTTGACTGTTTCCCCTTAAAAGGAATACACCGGGATGGACTCTGAAACTGAAAACATACCACAGACCGAACAAAGTTCTACAACAACGACCAGAGTAAACGTCCATGAGAAAACTTCTAGGGCTATGTATAAAGCTTAGCTTGCAGTAAAATGTCTCACATTAGACGAGCATTTCACTTTTGGTTAACGTTAGTAACCTACATAATAACCAATAACAAACTACGATGAAATTATCTCAATGACTGAGGGAGCTCAGTGCAATTTGAGAACACTTTTGGGGTTTCAGTTTAACTTAAATAAGTGCACAATAGTTTGTTTGTTAAAGGCTTTAATAGTTTGAACTGTGTGTTAACCATATCTTTAACGATAGTGCGGTGAGGCACCTGCGTGTTTCCTAGCGGCTACGATATAAACGCAGTGTGGGCCTATAAATCAGTTTCACTCCAGCATTAACCCATCGAATTCATTGAAACCAACGTTACTGAAGAAACGTTAAGAAGGTTAGGCCAAGTTAACTTACCGACGTCCTAGAGGGGTCCACAGGTGTCCGTTGGGGAAGAAGATCCTTTGAGCTTTTACAAAAGTATCTCTTCCAACTTTTCAATGACTGGGAAGCGCATAATAGGCAGTTGGTGCTGTCTTTTTATTATTTTTTCAACACAAGCAGACAGTGACTAGAGAACCACACGGATTTGCAGGCAAGTCAATAGAAGGTAACCTTCCGCGGTTAAAACTTGCGCCCGTGTAGTCGGCGGGGGCTCTTCAGATGGGTGTATATATCAGCACAACACTGTTCGTCGTCATTGTCTTGAAATGATCGTGGTAGGCTATTATTTAAAGCCTTAATATATCCAGTTACTTTGACGGCGCGAAACTGGTTATTACTGCAGCCGGTTTGAAATATAAATAGGCCCGCCACCTATACATGCAGTTTAGGGTGTGACACGGGCTGGCTCACTGTTAAGTATACGTTTAGGTCTGAAGGTCTACATGTTGTTTTCTAGTTATTCACAAGTTGAAGGGACTTTAATCCTATCTGCAAAACAAGTTACCTCGTGGACATACCCGTTCTAAAGACATGCTCTGAATTGTATTCAAGTTTAAGCCATTTTTCCTTCAGTCTGTTTTATATAGGAGCAAAAGTGATACATTTGCCATCAGTTTCTTACCTGGGAGTTACTAAATTACTGATTTGCCGAGTCGAAAGACGTTTCAATAAAGTGGAGCTCAAGCGCCATCTAGTGGCAATATTCAGACGTACGTTTTAGTTTGATATATTAGTAATAGATTAAGGTAGCCCTAGTGAGTGATAGTAGGCAAATGCACCATCAAAAGCGGACAATAAACATACTTTTATTTCACAATGTACTTTTTTATTACAGAGAATTGTTTGCTGAAAATTTTACAAAGCAAACAATAAATATTTTATTCTTTCATTCTAACGGGAAAATAAAATCCCTTTCAAATCAAACAAAGGTTTTTACAAATGTTTAAAACTATCACAGGGCTTCCTGGTAGTTATAACACATGCTAGTCAGTTTGAACAACACAGCGTTCCTACTCAATACAAAGTTGTCAGTTTAGGTCAAGAAAAATCAAAGAGTTAGAACAAATAAATTAAAACAAAATCGCAACCTAAATTGTGTAGAAGAATCAAATGTACAAAAACATTTCTTATAAACTTTTTGTAGCTTAAATGCTGTTACAAGTTTTATTTCCCACAATTGTAATTTCAGACTACTTAACGTGTGGAGGTTTGGCTAACAAAATGTCCCACATAGTTTATGTTCTGGGTGCAGATGTGGTGGGATTCACCTTGTCCAGAAACTATAACTATTGGTTCTCTTGTTGTCTGGAAAAGGTGTCCTGTGAACCAAATGCTACAGTATTCCCTCCCTACAGACTTCTAAATTAACCAATCATACAGTATTTTAGAATAGACCAACAACTCCATATTATTAAATTATGAGTTAGGCAATTGTTTATTTTGCTTGATTTTCGTCCAATAATTTGTATTTGATTTAGTTTGTCACTTTAATAGATGTATTTTAAGGCTACGTCCACACGATACTAACACCGCCACCTACTGGCCTGAAATACTTTTTTCACTCGTTGCGTTTCCGTTTGGACAAGGAAAGTTCTGAAAACGTTGGCGTGTGGATGCAAAACTTAAAAGAAAAAAATGAAAGACGTAGTTTTTAAAAACCTCCAGCGTCATGTGGACAGGGCCTAAGAGTTAGGATTTTCTTACACCGTTTTCCACTAAACAGAATACAGGGTTCCACGCAGGGTCCAAGTCCAGCACCCCAAAGAAACAGAATCTGAAGACTAGTGAAGCCTACAGCCGTGGAAAATGGCACTTTGTGCTGTCTGATACTAACTTAATGCTACCATTTATCCCCCATCTCTCACTCTCATAAATAAACAGATTTTATGAAATAGTTTCCTCCTCCATGTATTTTGGTTTTTACGCACAGCTGGTTGTGAAATAGAAAATTAGTCCCTGGCTGTTGGTGCAGCCCTGAGCCAATGAAGGGCCCTTTAGAGCACACAGCCCTTATCTCCCATTGGTTAAAACAGGGGAGTCATTGGTCCAATCAAGGACTGTCCTTAACATAAAAAACACACACACACACATACACAGGTGAATTGGTCTGTGGCCGGTTCCCACTGAACTGTTTACCGTTAAATGACAATCAGCCTAAAAAACTAAACAAAGAAACACTGTACAGAATCTTTTTATACTGTAAATTCTCACCCAGATTAAAGGTGAGGAGGCCGATCCAGCACATATGTGATTGTTTGTTTTTTGCAGGTTTTTGGTGGAGGAAGACTGAGAAGAGATGAGACGGAGGAGCTCCAGGAGAAGACTACCTCTGCCCTCACGTGTTCCTCCCTGGGAGGTCGCTGTGTCTCTGGGAGGAGGAGGAGGAAGTGGAGGAGGAGGAGGAAAAGGAGGAGGGGGGGTGAGAGGGTGGGGATGTGGAGCCCCCGTCCCGCTCTGCCCGCGGACACAGCTGTAGGTCCTTCTGGCAGGGCTCCATGGTGACGGCCACACCCACCCCACTGCGCCCGGAGGTCATGAGGGTGACCTCGGACCAGGAGTCGGTCTCAGGGTCGTAGCGCTCCACGCTGTCCAGGAACGTGTTACCGTCGTAGCCGCCTGTCGTAGAGGGGACGGAAACCATGGCAACGGTTATTTCACTCATGGAACTGTTTTCTTTATTGAGGTCATTTCATACCTATGAAGGATGATTCATAGCTTGCGCTGCTGGAAAAACACAATGACATTTACAGGTGGAAATGCACCCTGAGTCACGTCTATATAAAAAAAAAAAAAGTACAACCTTCTCTTTTACTTATCGTCGTATTCCCAGCCCATTGCTCTGGGCAGACTTCTGAAAAATTACATGAAGAATTTTGTATATAACTAAACGTAACCAGCACTATCCTAATAACTAATCTGAAGCATCCATCTCAGAATATGTAAACCTAACCATTCATATCCTAATCTGTGAATCAGAGGCATAAGTGTGTCTTTGTTTATAACTCAGCCATCTTGAATTCAATTCTTTGGAGGTGGAGTCTTGCTTGGTGGGTGGTGCCGAGGGATTAAATGAGACCAATAGGAACAGCCTTTCCAAATGAAATCAAAACGTACTGTTCAAACTGCTGCTTTAAATATAACCATCTGTGTTTTAACAAGAATTCAATTAAAGTCAACCAAGAGGTTAAATAATTCGCAGACCAACTGGGTTGTAAAATAGGCTTTCACTGGGACTCAAACACAGACAGAGGATAAAACAAATGTAGACGAGCCTCATGCACTCGACTAACCTTACATGGACCCGTCAAACTATTCACATATGGGACTGAACCGTTTGTAACATAGTGATAGCACATAGTGATTGTACACGCTATAGTTCCAGTGAAAGTTGGTGCAGAAACACAGCAGGAATGTAGTTGGGACATTTCGATTGGAGGATGCTGGAGTGACAGAACATGTGAGCCAGCAGAAATAAAAAAATAAAAATAATTATTTTTAATAAATAAATATATATAGGGTGAACGTTAAGCCTGACAGCGCTGTGCTAGACACAAAAAAGTTGTTGAATAGCTGAAGTGATCGTAAATGAGCCAAAGGTATTTTTTAAAGTCTTTGAAGCTTAGGGGACTTCTAGTATATGTGTCTATCCTAGTCAACTCATCCATTAAGTGTGCGAAACATGCAACGTGTGTGTGTGGATCCTCGTCCACTCACCCAGAACGTATATGCGTCCGTGGTGCGCGGTGACACCGAGCGCGCTACGTCGATGCCTCATGGATGCAGCGAGGCTCCAGCTGTCCGTCTCCACCTCGTAGCGCTCCACCGTGTTCAGCTGATTGGTGCCGTCGTAGCCGCCCATCACGTAGATGCGGTTGCCCAGCGCACACACACCTTGCATGGAGGGAGGGAGGGAGGGAGGGAGGGAGGGAGGGAGGGAGGGAGGGAGGGAGGGAGGGAGGGAGGGAGGGAGGGAGGGAGGGAGAGGGACTCTTAGTTTACACTTCACGGATTAGCAGTGACTACACAGCCAGTAAGCGTCTGAGCTAGTTCCCATCCGCAGCCCCCTGGCCTGTATGGGAGGGGAGCGCCGAAAGGATTAGCCTTTTCCTAGCAAGCAAGTGGGAACAGGATGCATTGAGAACAAAAGTTAGGCATTAGAGACAACTCTGAAGGCGTTTCCTTTAAACGTTTAGGAAAAAGGAGTGGAGTGATCATGGTCTCTTGGCCGTGTCGGGTTCATTGATTAAGCTAACCAGATTGAACTGACACACATTGCTAAACCGATTTTGTTCCCGTCACAAATCAAAGCTCACATTTAATAAAAAATAAAGCTCAACGGTCTGGCTATCTGACTCACCTGCTCCGGAGCGGACTGTGTTCATGGAGGCCATGGGGGTCCACTCGTCCCGGTCAGGGTCATAGCACTCTGACGAGCTGAGGCGATGGGTGCCATCGAAGCCCCCCACAGCATACAGCAGTCTGTTGATGACGGTGACGCCTACCCCGATGCGGCGTGACATCATGGGTGCCACCAGCTGCCACTGGTCCCTCTCAGGGTCGTACCTGAAGCAAGAAGGTGAGAGTTCACTCCACCAGATTATGTAAATGTTCAAAGTTCCAATGACGTTGTCGTAAGTCATGCATCCTTCCTGATAGGCCGGTGCTTCTCACGCGATTCAACAATAATGTTGTAAAGCTCAGGAATTCATTTCCTTAAACTAACTCTGACCCTTTATGATCTGTGTTCAGTCCAACCGCTGCTTTCTTCTACCAGATATTTTAGATTTGGTCTTTAGTAAACCTCACGCTGGTTGTGCTAGCTAGTAATTAATCAAGTTTAGGCTGGATGTGCTAGCTAGTAATTAATCAAGTTTAGGCTGGATGTGCTAGCTAGTATTTATTCAAGCTTAGGCTGGATGTGCTAGCTAGTATTTAATCAAGCTTAGGCTGGATGTGCTAGCTAGTATTTAATCAAGCTTAGGCTGGATGTGCTAGCTAGTATTTATTCAAGCTTAGGCTGGATGTGCTAGCTAGTATTTATTCAAGCTTAGGCTGGATGTGCTAGCTATTATTTAATCAAGCTTAGGCTGGATGTCGTATTTAATAAACATTTTAAAGACATAGACTAACAGGAACGAGTTTTCTTGCGGTTGAGCCAACAATGCTATCCAAGTTGAACTTTTGGAAACCAAAACAAATGAGTGTGTCAGCGGTCTCAATGGATGATTTGAATTGACACCGGGCCTGGTTCCACCAATGAAATGTACGTTTTGCGTGTCTATGTGCACGACAGAAGCGGACCGCCACTCACCTCTCCACGCTGTTGTGGTGGATGCAGCCGTGGGACCCGCCCACGGCGTAGATCAGACCGTCGATCACACCCACGCCGATGCGGTTGCGGGGCACGCTCATGGGCGCGCACGGCAGCCAGCAGTTGTTCATGGGGTTGTAGCAGTCCAGCGTGTTGGAGTCCATGTTGCCGTCGGGCGCGTTGTTCCTGCCGCCCACAGCGTAGAACAGCCCACTGATGACGCACGCCGCCAGCCCGCTGCGGGGCACCTGCAGGTCCGCCAGCCGCAGCCACGCCCCCGTGCAGGGGTTGTACGCCTCCAGGTAGCTGAGCGACTGCCGGAAGTAGCCCCCCGCGGTGTAGATCAGCTGCGGCACCTTGGGGGTCCGGCAGGAGTTGAGCTTGGTGGGCTTGTGGAGGGTGAGGTCCTGGAAGATCTGGGCCAGGTAGTCCTTGCACTGCGGGTCCCAGTCCCAGTCCAGGGACTGAAGTTGGGTCTGCAGGAAGTTGGGGGTGAGGGAGTGGCAGCGCACGGCCTGGAGCAGGGCCTGCACGTAGGGCCGGCGGTTCTCCCGGTCGTAGCTCACCCACGCCACACACGCGTGGAAGACCTCCGACTCGCAGCGCACGTTGAGCTCGTCCCGGCTGATGAGGGTGACCAGCTGGCAGTGGGACAGGTTGAAAAACTCCTCTTGGGTGGCCACCTGCAGACACATAGAGGAGGAGAGGACTGAAGCATGGCCTCTAAAGGGAACGCAATCCAATGGTACATGATAAACCCAATTCATCCCAATGACGCCAAACATTATTTCAACAATCAATCAATCTTTAACAATTTGCTTTACAAACACATGAAGTCAAGGTGTATAGGCCATTAAAGAGGCATATATTACATATACTACATTTTTGGGCCTCATTCTGTTCTTCATCCCAATTCAGACTCATCAAGGTTATTCAATGGAAACATATGTTTTACAGTTGTTGACAATGGGGACTAAGTAATCCAATCCTTTCTGAAAGACCGGTTAATCTCCCTCGAGTGTGAGACGTTATAAAGCTCAGCAATGAAATTATGTAAACTAAATTCCAGTTCTGGATTGTACACTGGGACTATGCACACACCAATACCTGCATCAGCCTGGTGTTCCAGAAACAGGACATTAACTGAGGAATCTAAACCTCTCTAGAGCAGATTCAATGACAAAGTAATGCCACCAAATGACCAGTTTAACCATTACTCTTCTGTAATTGAAATGGAAATATAGGAAATCTGGAATCTGCATTTCATTATGGCCCTTCAGCTACTTCCTGAACAGTTAAAGATTTTGCAAGTCATCCTGCCAGGACACGGGAACAACAAAGGTTTAGGCTTTGGATAACATTGAATACAGAGGTAGCTTTCAGGCAGATAGCCTTCCTACATCACCTTCTTGTGAAATTTGCAATAAACAGTATGAAATTGTAAGTGTAATTTATGTGTAGGCCTACACTTTCTTGCTTGTTGCTCGTAGAGGTATAATAAGCAGCACAAGGTAGAAAATCAAATCAAGCAATCAATTGTAGTAGCATAGATTAGCAAAGTATAAATAATATTATTTTTAAATATGTGAATACTTAAATACTTGAAGCGCCCATCAAAGTTTAGGGAGTTACATTTAAAAAAGATATTGGTGTAGATCCTAAAACACCCTGTCAAAGAACACAAAGCAATTCATGCTGACTCATTCCACAAATACTTTACTGTTGACGCACAAACGGGACAAGGAAACTGTTCACAGAGATAGAGAGCGGAAAATGGAACCCAGTAACTACACTGAACTGAAATATTGCTGACCAAGAAAAAATTGAAATCTTTAATTGCAGACAACTTTCAAATAATCCATAGTGAAATACAAGCAGTGTATTATAAGGTTAGCAAGGATAAGGTAAAAATAAATACGAAAATACATAATACAAAACAATAGACCATGACCTCAAGCCAACTTCAGCTCATGCACAACCGGTGTGACCAGATGATGAACGTAGAATTGGACTGAAAGGTGTAACCGAGGTGTAATATATCACGACTGCAACTTGTAGAAGTGTAAAACAAGCAAGTTCTTATTTTACACAGCAAAATGGGCCAAATGTCAAAGCATGACAATACCATTTTTTTTATTAGAAATGCTATACTGTAACTATTCAAACTCCAATATTGAAAATTAATATGCAAGCATTCCTTAAATAAGTTTGAATCCATCCATCCCTCGCTGCAGAATGTTGTCACAGGAGTTCCGAACACTGTGACAGATGTCAGGTTGGGATATCCTAACTGACATTAAAACGGCAGAAGACACATCATGGCAATTGCAAGTGCGGCACAGAACAGAGTTTACTACTAGTGAACCCACACAAACAGGTGGGTTCATTAAAATGTTAAATACTCCAGACCTTGCAGGAGCCCAATAAGTATAATATGGGCTTGCATAAAAGCAAAGTTCAATCAACAAAGAGTTATCGTATGTCGTCTTACCTGGCTGAAGTTCATGTAGATGTACTCCCTGGCCTTCTGGTGCAGCTCCGTGCAGCTGATCTGCTCTGCAAAGTTGGCGATGCCGATGGCGTTGCTGGGGTCCAGCTGCTGGACCAGGAAGTCACAGCAGGCCTTGACCACGCTGTCGATCTGGTACATGACAGCCCCGTTCATGATGTGGATCACGCACTTCTCCCCCACCGAGATGCTGGCAGTGTAGGCGAACTCGATCAGCCTCTCCATCACCTGGAAAACAGGAGAGATATAAAAATCTATAAATAAAAAACGATTCATGCGGTTCGCCTATAGTCAATTTGCGTCAACCATGTTCTCTTAGTTTGTGTTCAATTAAAAAACAATGACGGATCTGTAGTGTGATTAAGTGGCTTAAACTGATCTAAACTTTGATTATTTACAATAACATGGAAACCTTGACCGGAGAATTTACAATACTAAACCCTTATTCTATTGACCGTCTTGAAGCCTAAACCTAATAACCATCAATCCTTGATCAAGAAACATTCCCTAACCTGTAAGTTAAGTTTGCATCAACCCGCATGAGAGACTGGGACAGTTTCCCTCAAGGTGACGCTTTGGGCGATTGTTAGAGACTTTTGAACAGCTGTTGTGTTTGGTTCACCGGCAGGGTCAGATCTCCAGTCCTAGCAAGAATCAGGTGGGTCTGATCCTGTTTTCGGTAGGTTTGATCAACCTAGCTGGTGGTGGACGCCTGAAAAAAGGTGCAGTCGTCTCCTTGTACAGACTGGAATGTTGAATCAGCGTCACGAGGAAAACGGCGTCTCGAGAATTTTGCTTCTATAATTTTGCAAACATTCTGGACTTTGAAAAACGTACCGCACCTTAACAACTTTCGGAACTTTAATAAACTTTCTGAACCGTAACAATGTTCTGAACCTTACAAACTTTCTGAACTTTAACAAACTTTGTTGGCAGCATTTTTGCCGATAATTCGATTAATTTTGAGCGAGCCTTCTAAAGGTTACTCAAACTGTAGACAAGAAACTTAAGCTAAACTCGGTTTTAACTAATCAAAGCTTGTCACTTTAACACATCACATTGCTGGGAACACTACTTGGCACTCTCCAGATGTCAATCGTCTTGAGGAAGGCAATTTGAAAGAGTGGCGTCTCAAAGAGAATACTTTTTCCAAGAGGACGAAAGCTAAAAAAAGAGGGAATTTCTAAGGAAGAGAAAGCACAAGGAGCATGCAGGCTCCAGCTCCATGAGAGTACTTTCTCAAAGGGAACTAGAAGAGGAGGAGATGAGACTCTGCCTTACCCTAGTTTATGACTAGCTGGACATACCGTTACACAACACATTTTCTTCATTTCCAGATTTCCCCATTTAATAAACAATTGACATCTCAAACATTAAACTATCTCAGATATAAGGCAAATCAATTCTTTGATTAAAAATGGATTGTCTCCGTATTAACTTAACTTTAGCTGATATGATACAGGCATGATAATAACACATGTACTGATGAGGTTAAATTATCTGCAAACTATAACGTTTATTTGAGGTAGTTTGCACATGTGACAAACACCAATCGTAAATAAAGTAACATTTAAATCAATGCGTGTGTGTTCATCCACATGGATAAACCCACAACATTTAGGTTAACTAATTAAAAACATAAGTAGAGAAGAGTGAGAGGACAGGACTGTGTAATGACCCCCACTATACAGCCTTACAAAGCCTAACTGCAGTAACTACGCATGGGTAAATCTGAGAAAAAGGGCTTTAAAGTGTTTTAACTGGCCAGCCAAATGGGTTAAAGGTATAAGTGATATTGCACTAATATAAACACAAAGCAAAATTGAAGCCGGAAACATTTCACAACATAAAACAGTATCAACAAGTTAATGTTTAGTTATAACTCAATTTTGAGAAATTGTTTTAGTTACTGCGGTTAGCCTTTGGACGGCAGTTTAGCTGGGAGGAGTAGGGAGTCAAATTGGGATGTAAAGAAGGAACTAGAGGCACTCTAGTTTCTCAAATTGGAGTGAAAGAAACACTTCGTGTGTTTGGCACATGTCCTTTTGCCTTCTTGTTATTCTCCGCCCTAGTTGTTGTGGATCTTCCTCGTGAGGACAACTTGGTATTTGTATGTCTAATTGTATGTGGGAGAGTGTGTATCTCAAGAATGCATGGAAGAGGGGCCTGGAAGCTTACCCTGTTCCAGAATAGAGTATGGTTAAACTCATCAGGTGGTAAAAATGTCTGGAGTGTGTCTTGCTGTTTAATTAACAGAGTTGGGGTGCGTTTGGTCACGGCAGTGAACAAAGTTAATCTTATGGAGGGCAGGATGTGGGTGAGGGTATGCTGTGGAGTGTTAGTGGGATAAATCACTTATCAGGGCCAGATCAGTCAATGACCCTGGACCCAAGTGTGTAACTTAAATTAGTGCAGCCTGGGATGGCTACAGTCCTGTAGAACAATCTATCCCAACCGTAAACCAGACAAATTAATTATTGTTTATCCTCCTGCAAGGAGAATCGTATCAGCACTCAATAATCGTTGCAATTATTGTATCTTGGCATCTCTGCCGATTCCGGTCTCCACTAGGTATGGGTTGAATAGGGGAAGTTACGACAAGAATGGAAGAAGGGATAGCGGAAGTAGAATGGAAATGTATTGGCCCAAGTAGTGAGGACATATAATTGCACTGTCAAAATAGTCTTTCTCTACTTTAAACATCAAAGTCCAAAGTATTTGACCATTGGCCGTTTTGCAGGTGAGCTTTGAAAGCCACATCTCATTCACATTGATCATTTAAAAATATAAAGACTTCATGGTCATATTCATATCCCCGTGTAGAGTCAACAGTGCGTCAGCTTTATCCGTGTCCTGCGGGGGTGTAATCACACACTACTTGGTTATCACAATGCTGCATCTCTTTGATTCACGTAGGGACTTTCTGTGTGGCCTGCACAGCAGGAAGTAAGCATGGCATACAAGGCTGTCAAACACACAGAATGTCAAAGAGGAAATAATAAATACATAGGTGATAAATATACAACACTTAATTTGTGAGCTTTGACCTTAGTTTCGATTCCTGGGATCTACACTTTGGTAATATGTTGTAATGTTATGTTGTAATGTTATAATATGTTGATAGTCAGATTGTGATTGCAATGGATTGAATAAAGTGTAGAGTTCCTTTATCTCTTAACAAATGCCCAGTGACTGCTGCCCATCCTCTGCACATCAAGTCTTTACTGTAATCAATAACCACATAGTATAGCATGGGCCGAGTACACGTACTTGGCCGTGATATAATCATAACTGATAGGAGTATCGTTGTGTTTTACACTGCCTATATATTAGGTTATGTTTAAACAACCCGCCAAAAGACAGCAGATGAACACCACTGAACAGGCTAATTCTAGGTTCAAGAATCAAACAGTGGTTAATCAGATTGAACTATATGAAAACAACTTATTTGAAATATATATATAAACATGAAACACATCAAACACGGTCAGTGATATTTAAACCATTAACCAAAATATCTTTTTACCTATGGCCACCCAGCAATTTTGGAAATATGTCCAGCCCTCCACTCAGGTGAGCCATAAAGCTCACCCGGGTGGAGGGGAGGGATGGTGGTGAGGGATGTTTGTGAGACTCACCCTGGGATGAATTCCCTCGATGGGCACCACCTCCATGCCGCACTCCTTCAGACCGTTGGTGAACATGGCCCTGAACACGGGCGAGGAGGACGCCAGCACCACCTTGTGCGCCACAAAGTCCACGGCGTCCAGGTCGTTGTAGCGCACGCGCAGCGTCACGTCGCACAGCTGCCGCTCCTGCCGCAGCTCATTCATGATGGCGAAGGCGGCCGCCGTGTGGCTGCCGAGCGTGTAGCTGAAGACCCTGTGCCCGTTACGGGTGGACGGCGTCACCAGGGCCTTGCACTCCGTCATAGACTCCGTCATCGCCCCACCTTTCTCCTTCTCCTCCTCCTCCTCCTGCTGCTGCTCCTCCTCCTTTTCCCTCGTCGTCGTCCTCTCTAGTTTGCGCCTGCTGAATCACCTGCCATCCTCCCTGCGCACGCGGGATGTTGTACAGCACAAAATAAGAAATAAAAAGAAAGGGAGGGTTCCGGAACCTTTACAGGGGCACTTGTTTGGAGTTTTTACTCCAATCAGAGGGCAGTTATTGCGGGTCTCTTGGCTCAGCCTTTCAGAAAGATGCTCTCTTAAAAATTACGATTAATTAATTAAAAGTGGCGCTGTGTCCGAGGATTACTCCGTTTCTATTGTGTGATCCGGCAGGGCAAGCGAGATGAAGGGCTTCAAGTCAAACCAGGTACGAAACACCAGGTATAACAGGACTAGATCCAAGCACCAGTCAGCTCCTAGTTCCACGATTTGGGTTTGAAAGTTGTTGTGGTTTGTTTCTGACCTCCAGCTCTGCTTCAGAGACTACAACACACAGTTCAAACAAAGGAAGAAAACGTTCTCTTGAACGTGTGTCTTTTACATAATTTTCCATATTCATTGAAGTTCATGCCTTGCTGACTAACTTGAACATAGTTCCATAAAAAGCTGTAATAAAGAAAAGCAGGTCAGACTTGCATTATAATACTCGCATTAGTTCTAGAGCAAGGCTGATGTACGAACACATTAGAGGTCCAATGGCAGAGTGAGATGCACTTGTCCAATCGGGGGAAGTGTTGTCAACTCTGCATAGCCGGGGTGGGAGAAAGAGGTTGGGCAGCGTGCCAGAAGTGACATGAACAGAAGTTGTGGCCCCCAGGCTGAGAGTAGGGGGCTGTGTTTCTCTGGAGAAGCCTTCCTAGAAGCAATGGCACTCAGGAAACGCGTTTACAGGGAAGCCGTCGGTATTGCTCAACAACTGAAAAACAGCAAGGAAACAAGAGAGGGAGAGGGAAAGAGGGAGAGTGAGAGGGGTGTTTACATGGCTTAGTACAGAAGTTGTTTTGATGTTACGCATCTCAATAATGATTTTTCTATTTCATGTATTTGTCTAATATATTATATTTGTATATTTTAATTAAATACGTTTACGAATGGTTAACATATTTAATAACCTCTGCACCATTTTATTGACAACTTTAACCGTGTAAGAAACACAACACATGTGGCAGTAATACCTCTACTCAAAACTAACACTGCTACACAGGCCCTCGGTATATACCAATATGCATTTGCGTTGACATGCTAAAGCTACCACGGTTATGCACTAAATAGGTCCAGTTGATTCCACTGAAGACTCTCAGAAGCACTTCATGAAGTGAGTCACTGCGCCCGGACCCAAGAGATCTCCACTACGGTCACGTCTCCACACCCACGGTTTCATTCTGGTCACGATAACCATGCGACTGTGTCCATCCGCCAACCAACCCTCCTGTACTGAGTAACGGTGACGATGTTTTCTGTGTTCCAGCGTCAGTGAACAGATAAGAACACTTGGTCCAATCACACTCGGCTGGAAGTGTGAACAGTTCCAAGGTACCACGTTTTAGAACACCAGAGCTTCTCTTGGCTGTGACAGGTCAATACTGTAGCAGCGCAAATTTGGTATCAATTATTTTTTTATTTTTTTACAGTGACCTGCGTTTATTCTACGAAGCATGGTTTAATAATTAGCCTTCAAATTTGTGATACTGTCTTATCCAGGCCCATGGCCAATCAAATCTGTCTGTAACAGGAATGCAGAAATAGTGTGGCCTTCACTGCTGAAGAACTGTTTACACACACACACACACACACACACACACACACACACACACACACACACACACACACACACACACACACACACACACACACACACACACACACACACACACACACACACACACACACACACACACACACACACACGCTCATCTCTCGGCATAAACAGAGGCTGTTTAAGCCTCCCAAAACAATGAGAACATTTGATTGGTCTGGTGTGTCTGTGCGTCTTGAGTTTCTTAAACGGATCCAGTCACAGTTACTCAGCAACAATTGTGCTGCAGATGTTGAGAATTATATAACACAGCACCTAGGGGTTGTACACGGACAGCAATCATTACTGCCCGAGGTGATAAAGGCAACGAACAGGGGGGCAACGTTCGCCTAATGTACAGTAGATGCCTAACTAGGTCAGTGTGTACTGAATATGAGAAGATTCGAGTTATTTGAAACTATAAAAGATAGGCCTAACTGAAGTTTCAAGATGACACTTTGACACGTTGCTATTGGCAGACCGTAGACGCATTAGACTGAAGTGAAACCCATATATACATTAACTGAAAAACCCATATAAAGCGGCATAAGAGTACGTTAGTGAGATTTCTATTTAGGGCGACAGTCTCTCGGTTAAATAGTTTCACGGAGCATGTTTCTGAAATGTAGGCCTAAGCGCGGTCTGTGCGTGACTATATGGAATTTGACTATATTATGCAGTCTGTTGTGTGGAGTTCATTCCCGCCAAATACATACGTTCGATTGATATTGCTGCGATTCATATTCTGTATATGCCTTCTGTATTGCGTATGCGCTCTGGAAACAGCTGTCAAAACAAAGGCCAACAGCGCACGGTGCAAATTGCACAATAGTGGAGTTGGTTCCACCATGGCAAAACTTCATGTCTTCCAAAAAAATTATATAGAGCCAGTGTGTCTTTTACATACAGTACTACATTGGCCATGGTCAAGCTGAATAAGTAAGCAATAACTGCACACTTGGGAATGAGAATGAAATTAAGCGAGAAGAGAATGCGAGAATCGACACGTTTAAAAACAATTTGGCAAAGCGCCTTCATCGGTGACTCATCGCGAACTTACCAAACACAGGATCAAAAAAGCGATCTATGGAACTCGATGTACGAAAATGTGACCCACGATTGAGCAAGAAACTGAACATAGCACGCGTCGACTTATGCTTTCTGTGCAGTTTACCCATGTGTGTGTATGTTTCATACAAAGGATAGCGCCAACCTTGGATCAAAATACGCGAGCTTTTAGGTTTAGGTTGGCGAAAAATAATAAAACGCCCAAATGCGTTAAAAGTGTAATAGAAGGCACAATAGACCCGTCATTTTGACAAATAGAGATAACTGCAATTCAAATCACAAGTCTTTCTCGGAAATATAAGTGACAGCAAAAACGGCTCATTTCATTTAGTACCACAACAGCCAAGAGTCGACATACGTAACGTTACAGTTATAGAAAAAGGGGCTGTACATATGTTTCTGGTTGTAAATACATTTCCCATCCCATCAACGAACATTTATTTAAGACAGTTACTATGTGAATATGGACAAAAACAAACTCACGTAATCTATATCCACCATCGCTGTCCGCCTAGCTGTCGACACAAGAACTGGGAAAGCTATAACTCACCATGACTAAGCATTGTAAGAGCCTCCCCGTGCTATCAAAATAAGAGTGTGCAACAAGAACACACGTCTCCGCTGCCTTTTAACGTAAAGGCATTGTAACGTTGTTTGGTGGGAGGAGCTTTTATTTAGAAATATACTTTTGTCTATAGGACAATAAAAGCCAGTTCTTTGAAAGTCGAACGAAGAAATATGAAAACACCATGCTGATAAGTCGCAGGACTGGTACAACCCTTAATACAAAAATAATTAAGATTATATTTGCCATATCAAAAATGGAAGGATTTCAAATATGCGCTTAAATTTGTTTACTAATTATATCTTCACGTTACTCGAGATTCCTAAAAAACGTGCACATTGTAATACTTGCGAACACACTATCCATAGGTTTACATGATTGATTTAAGTTTTCAAACAATTCAACACCACATGTCTCTGTTGCAGGCAATAGGTTAGCCGGTTTTGTCTCTTGATGACGTATGGACTGGGGGGAAAAAATAAAGATGGCTTGGCTCAATAACAGCTCGATTCTTGGCATAGCTAGCTACTTTCATACACACCATCATGGGGCAACACATTTGATGTCAAGCATTCAGACAGGTAGCGCCCGCCTTCCAAAAGCGAATTTCGGCTAAAACCACAAGGTGGTACTATATTGCTATTCTTAGAAAAAAAAAAAACCTTCACATTGTTCGGATTGTTCTGCTCTTACAATTCAATTTAACCCAGTCTTACATGCTCAAGGTCCATTTTGGCCCATAATGCAGACCCACTGCAAAGTGTGTAGGCCAACATCAGTTCATTTTAATCCTAGAAAATGGACGATGGATGATCTGATCTGTAGCACATTACATTCAACATCTGAGTACTAATAAAAATATCCGCTGCTTTTGTAGTTTATAAAATAAAGAAGTTATCACAAATATGAAATACTTAAGGGTATGTAATAAGTGTTAATAAAAATATATTATAACGTTTATCTGTACTTCAAGATTCAATATTACTTTGTCATTATGTACCTATTTGCTGCAGGACATATGTTTTTTCTTCTTATGGTCTTTATGTCTGTAACATAGCCTCATAATTCACTCCACACGTCCAGGTCAGGGTATATTTAGTTGTGAAATACTTTATCACAGCATTTTCTTATTTAAACATAGGTTCCAGGCCCCCAATGGAAGAGATTTGGACTCTTAACGGCTCGGGGGCTAAACAGGCCTCCATCAGAAAGACTTATGGGGCTACAGGGAATCACATAGAGGTGTATTACATTTGAGTGAGCTTTCTCCTTGATCCTCCTATGACTGAACATTGCGATTAGATCTCCTATTCTGTCTTATTTTAGCTGCCAAATGATTTCCTCCATTGGGGTGAGTGTCACAAAGGTGGACTCACACAATGTGTGGGTGGCGGGTAACCTCAACATCATGGTGGCCCTCCAAATGCTACATCCTGTTCAACCGCCATTTTGTGCTTTAAACGTTCAGTAAATCAATTCAGTTGAATGTAAAATAATAATCTTCTGAATTCATATTGCACATGAAATGCGTAATGAGTTCTGCAACTAATGCTTCTGTAGTACCCCCCCCCCCCCCCCCCCCCCCCCCCCACACACACCTAACTACAGAGATGGATGGACAGAGATGGTTAGATGGAGAGATTGATGGATGGAGAAATGGATAGAGATGGATAGAGATGGATGGATATAGAGGTAAATGGATGGAGATGGTGGGATAAAGAGATTGATGGAGAGATAATAGACAGATACATTACCGTTTCCAAGATAAATCAAAAGTCAAATCTATTTTCATTAGCTTGATGTTGATAAAGATATACGCCATCTGTATTTCCATAGGCCAACCTTATTTATGTACATATAGTCATCACAGTGTTTGTTAGTACAAACACTGTGCTAGGTGTTGCCTGGGCACTTTGCTGCTTTAAACAACAATACACACCAGCCCTTGTCACAGCCGGGTGCTGGTGGGCAGCAGGAACAAGGAGGGGTAGGATCCAATTGCAGAAAACTCAGAAAACACAACAAAAAAGGGACATTAATAAAGAAACTCGATCTCCATTTCATAAACAGACATAAAAACCCTTACAGTTAAGGAACCAAGAGGAACAAGGGACATGACACAAACAAAGAACCGATACAGGAACAACTGAAGTGAGCTGGTCTGTAAAAGGAGAGACTAATGGGGGAATGAGCTGCAGGTGGGAAGATTGACAGGGTAACTCAGGTGAGGGGAATGAAGTGATTGCAGATGGGAGTGGCAGGATTTGTGAAGTGAGGGGAAAATAATATTGACATCTGGTGGACAGGGGGAGAACAAACACTAAACAAAATAAAAAGACAGAACATGACAGCCCTAACCAGGAAAAACCTGCAAAAAGTACTTCAATACATAAATTATACCTTTAACAGCTGGTTATTGGTTTATTATTATTATTGGTTATAATATGAGACTATTATAAACTTGGTTGTCTCTTGTTATATTATGAAACTATTATATGTGGTTGCCTCTGATTGGTTATATTATAATGGGACTATTATAACTTGATTGTGTCTGATTGGTTATATTATGAAACTATTATAATGTGGCTGCCTCTGATTGGTTGTAATTTGAAACTATTATAATTTGGTTGTCTCTGAAAGGCTATATTATAATGGGACTATTATAAGATGGTTGTCTATGATAACCAGGGAGGAAAGGAAGGAGTAAAGAGGAGGTCTAAGGAGGGAGGGGTGAGGAAGACAGGGGAAATTATAGGATTGCATCAATAGAAAAAGTAGAGGCTAACAGAAATGGCACATAGCAGAGGAGAGAAGACAATGATGAGTGAAGGAGTGATCAAACTTAATTTTATTTTCTTTAGATGGAAGCCAGTAGGCCTACAGCCAAAAAATGTAAACCGTTTAACCCAATTCACAGCGAGAGGAGGGAGACGGCGACACCAATCCACAGTAACAACGACAGAGTCAGCGTGCGCCACCCGGTGGACGTTGTGGGAATTGCATTAGTAGTGATGGCCGGCGCCAGCGTGGTGGCCTGTTTGAGTTTCGCTTGTCCCGCACAAGTGCCCACGTTCCCTGCCTTGTCCACAGCTACCAGCTCTACTGTCTGCGCACAGCAGGAGGCACTGAAGGTAACCATGGTGAAGTTCTCCCCGGCCGCTCCCACCTGCTTGCTGGTGTTTAGCGTTCCGTTCCCCTGGCGGACAGAGACCGAGTCAATGCCGGTTCCGTTGGCTCTATCTGACAGCTGGGCGGAGAACTGCCACTGGGCAGAGCTACAGAGGGCGGAGCTGGAGGGACAGGTGTCTGATATGGAGATCATCTGGCACACAGGGCCCGAGACATCCGTCACCTGTGGTCGGGAACAACATATTACGTCCCGATACGTCAACATCATATTTTTAATTTTAAATATTTAAATTTTAATAATACGATTTGGAAGCTTGGGACCGAAAAAAACTACCTATTGCCGAAATAAGAACAATTATTGTTGTAAATAAACATGAAAGCTGAAGCGTTACCTTGGCAGCCACAGAGAGCCTCAGCACAGCGTAGTTGACGTCAGCGTCTGTAGCTGCTTCCACCGTCAGCGTCACGGCGCTCCCGCTCGCCGCAGTTCCCGGCACCGTCAGCTCCACCGTGCCGTTGGCGGTTCCCCCATCGCCCAGGGTTACGGTGGCGGGCGCCGAGCTGGCGTAACCGTGGTCATTGCTAACGCGCACAGTGTACGTGCCGGTCGCGCTGGCATTGACCACCCCGTCTGCAGTAGAGGAGACGGTGAAGGGGACGGAGATGGTGGAGCCCGGTTCTACTGAGGTCGCGTTAGCTTGAGCCTGGAACCAGAACACACAAGTACACATTCAGGATTAGCCGGTTTGGATGTCCCCTTGCCCTTGGGTTATTCTGAGCAACTCTTGGGCCACTGCTACTACATTAGATGGGACAGTTTTTGGTTGTTAGCGCATGAGTGAGTGGAGCTACTGAGGCGCCCCCTACACTGTCAATGTTTGAGGGAGTGGAGGTTCGGTGGGGTTGGTCAGGAGGAGGGAGGAAGAGGAGCTCTCACAGAGACAGAGATGCTGGAAGTCTTGATCTGGGTGGGGGCCTGGCGTTGGAAGGTGTGGGGGGCTGCCGTGGACCTGGAGGTGGCGCTAGCGCTCTCTTCACCCCTCAGATGCACCGAAAACTCCCCCTCTGGCACATTGGAGAAGGTGACCAGGTAGTTACTGCTGCCCAGCACCTGTGGAGGACAAGAACCAAAACACTTGACTGCATCATCTAAAGCCAGAGGTGGAGGAAAGAGTGCATGGATGTTTTACACACAAGTCGGGGTTGCTCAGCTGGGAACTTTGAATTCAGCATTTTACCCGAACTGATCCATTGACCTGCCGTGACCCCGAGCCTTCAACCAGAGTGACCTCCGTTAGCTTTGCCGTGTCACTTCCTGTCACTGTCACTAGTAGGCTAGCATTTCCTCCTGGAGGAGAAAAGAAAAATAGAGAGTCAGCGGATTTACACAAACTGAAACTACAATGGAATGTAGATGGACAAAACTTGCCACAACCAACCAGTTAGACCAACCAACCAGTCAGAAACACAAACCAGTTAGACCAACCAACCAGTCAGAAACACTAACCAGTTAGACCAACTAACCAGTCAGAAAAACCAACCAGTTAGACCAACCAACCAGTTTGAACACAAACCAGTACAGTCCATTTCCTTGAAGGAATGTTCAGCCCCCAAGATAGTGGAGGAGACAGTAAGGAGGGTTTCACCTTTTAGCGGGCGACCCTCTTTCAGACTGTAGCCCCTGTGGCCACCCTCATGAGCTTCCATCAGGTTATAGATGAAGTTCACCGAACTTTGACCTGGAACAGACCCAGCACAATACAGACCATTGCTTTAATAGTTTGACATCTGGATATGAATGGCTTAAAATGGCTTTCTACCAACCAATCAATGAAACGTTGAGTAGACAGGATGTCTTCTGGTACACCCTAATGCATCATTGATTGGTTGATAACGTATGGCTTGTGGGCCAGTTGTGGTCTTGAAATTCTTACCAGTGACTTTGAGCGAGTAGGGCTCATTGGAGTTTACGGATATTTCCCATAATCCCATCTGATTGTCAATGCGGAGGCTGAAACGTCTCAGGTTCCCAACGGTGGAGAAGGTTCCCAATGGACCGTTGGCCTGGCTGGAGCCCTGTGAGCTACCTGCACAGTACACACAGTATACAGTACAGAGCCGTGAAAAGTGCTTCAGTATTCCTGTGTAGATTTTTTAGAAGTACTGTGGTCAAGAAAAACAATAGTGAGCAACTTTACTTTAGTCAATATATTTTGGGAGACTTAAAAAGGAGAGCCAAGCCCCCTACCAATGACTTTTGAAAAATAGCTTTCAAGTTTTTGTTCATTCTGGGCTTGCAGGGCTGCCGGCCTACCTGTAAATAAACTCCCCTTCAATTCAGTTTCAATAGGATGAAAAAGGAGGTGTGTTGCATTAACGCTTAATCAGCCTATGGTGGGAGGTACCAGTCCTAATGTAGTCCTGCTTTAACAAGACTGCATTACTTAGCTATATTTGCACTGTTTATTTATTTTCAATAAAAAGGCGATATTACTTACATTTTCAAAGATGCTGCCTATCCAATGGAAATTGGATCATTAACAAGCTGTATATTTTCATAACCAAAATATCCTCTCCGCCCTCTCCATATCTCTGAATCTTCACTCTGGGATTATTAAGTCATAATATTAAATGGAGTGAGGGATACCTGAGGAGCTTGTGAGGTTAAAAGTGAGGGAAGGAGCTCCTGTGATGTAGGCAGTCAGGTTTCTCATGGATCTGTCCACCAGGAAGCTGAAGGTGTCTGGCTTCCCTGGCTTCCTGGCAGCCTGGAGCAGCGTGACCTGCCAGGGTGAGAACAACAGAACAGGTCTTCACCTCAAAACACTACTCGTCAGGTCAACTACTGTATGGAGCTGTGGTTCCGCACGAAGCAGAAACCTTTATGTGTAGACTTCAGCTAGTGTGCTAGCTGAATCCTACACATGCTGCAATGCAAGGTGTTCAAACATCTCTGTTCAAGTGGTTTGAAACATGTTTAAATGGTTTGTACCGCAGGTTATGCTTGTATTGCAGGTTGATAGGTAGCAGTCATACCACAGGTTGCTAGGTTATTGTCTTACCAAAGGTTACTAGGTTACAGTCATACAACAGGTAGCTAGGTTTCTGTTATAATCTCTTCTGTTGTACATGTCCCCATGTAGCTAAGTTGCCAGCGTAGCAACCACTGCTTGGTAGGTTGTGTTCATGCTGCAGGTTGATAGGTTTCTGTTGTACCACATGTAGCTAGGTTGTGTTCGTGCCGCAGGTTGCTAGGTTATGGTCGTACCACAGCGGGGGCCGAAGAGTCCTCTATAATGCTAGTGGCCAGGGTCAGGTCAGACTTGGAGACCTCTATGGCCTGTCCTCCAGAGGCCTGAGCCAGCTCCTGGTACAGCTGGGCATCTAATTGGCTCATAGCCCGCAGAGTCCCACCCTGAGCCTGACTGCGTCGCCGTCGACTGGCCAACGCATCTGTCAACATGAAGGTCACCTGGAAGTGGGAACAATATGAGAAAGGACCGTCTTGGAGTTTGACAATCAACAGCATTTTCCCCTGCAACCGGAGACGAACCGCCCCCAAAGAGACACCGATCAGACAGACAGACAGACAGACAGACAGACAGACTTACCACAGACTTGGAGCTCTCTATGAGGGCAGTGATGGCACCCTTTAGGTATGCGTCTTTGGCAGGAGCGTCAGTGAAGACGAAGATCTCAGAGGAGGGTGGAGCTGCCGTCAGGGCCAGCTGGTCGCAGTGAGAGGAAACACAGAACCAAAGAAAACATATTAGAATGTAGTTGGCATTCTTCACAGAACATCAGGTACTCAAGATAAAGAAGAAAGGAATATTCATGAAAGAACAATGAAGACGTCAAAAGAAGCAACAAGGAACGTGGGCAGAACATCAAACAGCTCCATTAACTCTCCGGTTGGGATTTTTTTCTCGATACAGAGTGATTCTATATTGGGACACTGCCGAGAATCTAGTGACAGCATGAAAGAACTGCTTTTATCTTTTGAATCCTAAAACAATTCAGTATTCAGTCAGTATTTGCTTCCATTATCAGTAGGAATGCACTAAGCTAACCTTTCTTGGCTGATACAGATTTCATCAACAGTGAGGGTTTTAAAACATAAGCACACATCAAAGTTATAACAGCCATTTTCACGGCATCTACCAATACATTTGGACCGTGTACATGGGTGGCCGACATTTCAACTAACAATTTCAAACCTAACCATTGGAGATTTGTCTTAATAATGTCTCTAATGGATTGGGTGTGTCGACTCACAGCCAGAATGGTTTTTGTTCGCACCCCAATGTCTGCAGTCTATCAATACACATCTTTGAGCCTAACCCCACCCTGCTCCTTAATAACTTGTATCTACGAGTTATCCTGAATAGTGCTGATATTATGAATATATGAATAATTGGAACATATGAATATATGGAAACCCACCTGCAGTCCGGACAGGCAGAGTTCTGGTATATCTCCTCCTCCAGATGCTGCCAGCCGGTTGATGCTGGCTTTAAACACATCTGCATCTGTTGTGATGAGCAACGGGCCATAACCTGGACATCACAAAAGAGGCACAAAGGTGAATGAATATTGGTTTCATGGTTACGGTTGGTTGAAATTGGTGCTAGTGATTTCACCTGGCTAGTGACTTCAGCTGGCAGGAAGTAAAGGCTGGCAGGCAGACAGACATCCAGACAGGCAGACATCCAGACAGGGAGACAGGCAGACTTACAGGAAGAGAAACAGCCAGGCAGACAGACAGGCAGACAGACAGATTGACAGATAGCAAGGTAGACCAGAGACCTGGATCGTTGAAGGGGACCAGGATGTAGGCTGAGGGTTCCTCCTGTGTTCCTCTCTTGCTGTCTATGATGGAGAAGGATACCCGCTTGGCCTCGGCGATGTCATCCCTCATGCTGCCCGTGGTGTCGATGACGAAACACAGCACAGAGGACTGGGACAGGCCCATCAACCTGGACCAGAGCAGAGCAGGGGAGCATGAATGTAGAATATAGCCACCTCAAGGGTTTGGATCACCCCAATTCAGACCAAAAGCACTGGGTAAGTGTAAAGCGTTGCGCAATTTCACGCATGTCCATTTCATACTGAAACATCGCCTAACATGGCCGCCTGAAGCTTCAGACGTAACACTCTTGGTGTGAATTAGGGGATTTGGTTAGATCCACTACGACTGCTATTGACTACCTGCCTAAAGACCTGCCGAAGGCCGGGGAAGTCTATTTGTACAGCACCCGTCACAACACAGACACCATGTAGAGCGCTTAACATAGTAGGCAGGAATGTTATATATTTATATAACAAAAAACGGATCAAAGTTTGAGGACTGGTTTGAAAGTATGTAGTATTGAGGCAGACCTCAATGTTCTGCATATTCTGTACATAAGCGAGTGCTCCAGTATCTGGAAGATCTCTTAAAAACACGACATGGAAATTGAACCTTGTCAATTTATTTTTCCCACAACATAGATTATCCGATTATTAAAAGTACCTGCTATTTAAATAACTCGCAGACTACATACGGCTACATTACATTTATTTAGCAGAAGCTTTTGTCCAAAGTGCATACAAATCCACAAAATTGGCAAAGCAACTTATTTTAAGTGCTACATTATAGAAACCAGAGATAGAGACGGATAGAGAGATAAATAGCTAGCGATACATTTTTATTTATTTAGCTGCTAGAGTTCGTAACGTCCTTACCGCAGGAAGTTCTTGTCTCCCACCGCCAATCGGATGTCCTCCAGCAGCTCTATGGTGGCGTTGACGGCCAGGCCAGCGGCCTGGTGATGCAGGGCCCCGTGGCTGGCTCCTGAGTCATCCTTGTTGATCCCGCCTACCGGGTCCTGCAGGCTGGTCATGTCGAACGCCCCGCCGTGGCTGCATTTACCTGGCGGGGAAACGTGGGGTTGATCGTGTGGGATCGTTGTGATTGGCTCAACATGGGTTCTGCTTGGTGATGCCATTCAGAAGTAGACTGAGGTGTGCTAGGCGTTAGCCTCTGAAGAGGTTCTGTTGGGTCTTCCGCCTGACAGTGAGTGGTCCTTAAGAGGGTCAAGCGTGGGTTGGGTGTTCACAGCATGAAAGGGTTTGTCCCAAATGACTTAATAGTCTAGTGGTCGGTTACCTGCTGGCTTGGCTGAGGAGAACAGGTTGAAGTAGCCAGATGTGAGGAGCCCCTGTTGCAGAACCTCTGGCAGGAGGTTGTTGGTGCAGTCCCCATCAGTGCAGTTCCGACAGGTTGGGACGCTCGGGCCTAAAGTGAGTTCAGAGAATACTAGAACTTTGAGTGGCGCTGAACCAAAGACACATTCCTCTTTTAATTGCCAAACCCAACGAGTGTGGGTTTGGTTGGAATACAGAATAACAACTGTTTGTAAAGCCTTTGTAGTTGTAGTGTATTGCAGGCCTATATGCGTTTGTTGGTTTGGTAAGACTGAATACCACTTGGCTTGTTTTACCGTGTTTAACACATGTACGGTCCTCTTACTATCCTCCTATCTATTTGTTGACCCAGTTTGTTTTGGCCCACGAAGACTTCAGATATTTATTTTTTTAATTGTGTAAAAGTGATGCTTTTCACCAACTTTTTCAAACACTAGCAGTTGTGTCGGGAGGACTGCCTACCTGCCAGGTTGTCCAGCTGTTGGTCTGGCCTGATGAGGGTGCTGTAGGGGGCTTTGTTCCCCAGCTCTACCCAGTTACTGTGGCTGTAGAAGTCCTGGTAAAATAATTAAAGATTACAGAGGGACACACTACCTGGCGGCTCTACCAGCAGAACATGCTCATCATACTTCGAGTCAACATCCCATCCTACCTCCATCCATCCATCCACCCTCCCACTATACCACCATCTAACCAACCCAATCCATCCACCCACCCCTCCATCCATCAACCCCTCCACCTACCCCTCCATCCATCCGTCACTCCCTCCCTCCCTCCCTCCCTCCCTCCCTCCCTCCCTCCCTCCCTCCCTCCCTCCCTCCCTCCAGCCCACCTGTAGTGTGTGACAGACGCGTCCCAGGTTGAGCCTTCCAGCCACAAAGTTATCCAGCTTCACGCTGGCCTTCACTGCAGACACGCCTAGGAAGCAGAAGATGAACAGCTAGAACTGTTTCCTACCACTCTTCATTGATGTTCTGTTGTGATTATACTTTAAAACCGGTTGTAGGGAATCATTCGTTGTGTCTTGTAATGGCAAGAATTAATATGAATGAATTGTCTTGATGGAATCAGTTTCACTAAATCCAGAAGAACACACTTCTCAAAATGCGTGTACAGTTCTCCCAATGTCAGCTGGTCTTACATTTGTCGTGATCAGTGAAATTTGTTTTTAATTTTGAAAAGTAGGAAACCTTATCGCGCCAAATGTTTAAGAACACGAGGCTCATGGGTAGTGTAGTAGATATCATGGGAACAAGTAGAAGTTACGACACAAACCACATATTCTCAGCAGTTAAGGTAAACATGAACACTTATTGGTTTAACAGTAAAATAATGAAATAATCTCTCCCGTCGACAGTTATTCAAATATGGTTTAACATGGAGGCAATCGGGGAGGATCCAAACGGCACACAGATTATTCTGACACACTCCTCCAGCCCTCCTACTTCCTGCCGCTTTACCTGCTGTGATGACATCACGTCCTCCCTTGAACGTCTCGTCGTCGAAGTGGAGGCTTTCGCTCAGCGCCTGCACCACATCCACCGCAGCGTTGCTCAGGTATATGTTGGTGATGGACGACTGGAATATGATGGTCGAGATGAGCATGGATCCGCTGGTGGAGCACGCCCGCTGCACCTTGGAGATCGTCAAGCTGTCGTCAATCTGAGGAACAGGACAACTATAAACTGAGTAGTGGGAAAACTACAAATTGAGGATTGGGAAAACTACAAACAGAGGATTGGGAAAACTACAAACTGAGATCTGATAAACTACAAACCGAGAACAGAGAACTACAAAGTAAACTAGAGGAGTAGAGGAGAGGGGACTACAAATAGAGGAGAGGTAAAACGACTAATGCAAACTGCGGACCGAGAACACTATACATTTAGGTCAGAGAAAACAACAATCTGTTGACAACCCTAAGAGTCAAGACCACCCATTCACTTAGAGAGAACAGCATATATATATACACGCAGCAATGGCCTTTGTATCTAAGCATTTTTTGAAACAAATAAATATTGTAAAAATAAAAAATAAAATATATATATACATAAGATGATTTAATATGAAAATAAAAAAGACTAGTTGAAATCAGTTGAGAAATGGAAACGTTACATTAGTTTTTAGAAAAAAAACACAGCTCCCCTGTTTACTTGTATTTGTTTATAGGCCAGTCTTTCCCTCTCCAATATGGCGGGAGCGGGTCTAAACAGTCAATGCGGTGTCTTATATGTCTATGATGAAGACCACCCGCTTTCTAAGAGTTAAGACTACGCACCGTCAGGCTGAAGTCTCGGCCCTCTGCAGAGGCCATAGCCCGACACACCTCGGCTGACTTGTAGAGCAACGCCCTCTGTGTGATGTCAAGGTGAGTGGAGGAATTTCCCACCAATGAGAAGAGAGGCTGGAAGCAGAGGGCTGAGGACCACAGGAAGGAGAGGAACACCAGAGGAATGAGGGAGCATGTGTTTGTGGAGGTCATGATGGAGGAGTACATGGAGGAGGTTGGCTGGAGACAGAAGTCTTGAGTGGAAGGAACACACTTTCCTGTTCGGTGGATTTCCGCCACTCTAAACTATCCAGGCAGGAGATCTGCTGGCCTTTCTGGATCTGAACGGCTGCTTTCACAGTCAGCTGAGAGTAACAAACCTAACAAACACACGCTAGGTGAATCACAATCAACCAGGTGTAACGAGCTAGAGTGGCTACACCTGCGGAGAGAGAGAGACAGAGAGAAACATAACATAGACCAATACTTTTACAATCAAATACAAACTGTTAAAAGTGTTCAACAAAAAACAAAATATGTCATGCAAAAGAAGTGATTAATTGATTAGAAAATATTATAAATTGTATAATCATGTATTTTTCTTATCAAATAGGTACATACACATGTAGAGGTACAGAACATAACCCCATAATCCTAATTATGTGATTATTATTATGTTAATTAACACACAAAATACATTTGTGATATTTCTTATATGGTTGGGTCAAATGCTTCATACAACCAGTATCACAGCGTTATTCAGGGTTAGGAAGCTTAATGCTGAAGTAAGTTGATGAGGGATCACCTAAACTTACCTTGAAGTACTTCTTCTGGGAACATAGATCCAGGTGAGAGCTGATGTGGTCCTGTCGTCACTGTTATGTTTTTTAAGTCTCCGAGGATCGGACCAACCCAGACCTGTCCGATCAAGACTCTGTGTACGAGGGACAGAGTGCGCTGAAGTGATTTTGTATGTACAGTAGAGAGAGAGAGAGAGAGAGATAAAGAGAGTATGTGAGAGACAATGAGGTGTGTGTTTGCATGGGTCATGGTTGATTGATAAGCAGTATCGCAATGACAACCAGCCCCACGTCCCAGCCATGTCAGCCCTTTAAATAATTCATTCTAATGTTTTTTATAATATATTATAATTTTTACCTATATCTTTTTTTTATAAATGATATGCATATAATAATATATTAAAAAACAATGTTAATACATGAATAAATACACTTAACTGATGCTTTATATATAAACGTTTTGTTAATGATGTTAATCGTCGATAATAATGTCCTTATTTTTACAATATGTTTTTCGTCTATCATTTTGTGTTACTAGAGCCATCAACCGCTGTTGAAAACAAATTATTATATACATTTTTATATAATATGCACATTTAACAGGTCGGAACTAGCCTACTTGGGGGGGATTGAGAGGTGCAGCACATGGAGGGAACCACTAGTGCCCCATCCATAGTACTATGGATGGGGCGTTTAGAACGGTCCACCACCGTTGCTTCTTTCCCCATAAGAAGTAACAATCTGTGTTTAATTACGTTGAGCATTTCCTAATATAGGCTACTGTGTAAAATGCTGTTTAGAATTGACCAACACCATTTATATATTCACGTTTGTATCAATAAAGACCCATAATCATCTTGCCACCGCAGAGGCAAATCAACCGTTTTGCTTCAGCCACTTAACGGGCTATCCAAAACTAACGAATCCATCCTGAGTGAGCGATGGCGATTCAATGTTTAGTTTTAAGCTCGTGCATGTTTCCACACGTGAACGAATTCCTGCCTGTCGACACTTCAAACTCATGCATGTTGCAGAAATTGTGCAACAGCGACCCACGGGCCTTGTTACACCGGCACAGTGGCACAGTGGGGACTGTGTTGCCTGCTGACTGGTACTAGGTCTTTTGATAAGGAAACGGTGCATAATGATAGTGAATGAGAAAGACAGATATATTTTGAAGAAGGACTGTCGGGATGACTAGCTAAACCACACACAGGCGTGCAGACGAACAAAGTAGTACCAGACGAACAAAATAGTACGAACAGTGAGAGGGAGAGAGAAGATTTGCAGAAGTTTCACAAAAAGAGAAATGCTGTGTGTAGCAATAAATCAAAACAACCATAACATTTTGTAAAGCTAACTAGCAAGCTCACTAGTAAGTAACAATGAAGAAGTGACTAACCGCAAACAGAGAAATATCTGATCAGAGCAGGTGATACCTCTCTCTTGCTTCATCACTAAGACCCAAACAACCAATCACAATTCAGGAAAACATCCTATTTTGTTAGACCACTTTAAGATTGACTTAAACAAAGACAACTTTTTGATTATTTTTAATGTGTAGTTTGGGGACAAGGGTTAGCTATTCGCTGAGTATTTTCTTAATTTTATGGACACTTGGGATATGGGGGGCAGTTTGAATATTGGGGTGGGCATTGCCCACCCCTGCCCATGCCTAGTTTCGGCACTCACATTTAATCAGTTGGATAGAATGGTATCTAAGATAAGATAATACTTTATTGAATGGGCTGATTAAAGAATGCTAATCAACTGTTGCAAGCACATATGTATCACATTTCTACAACGTGAATTGTCACACACAAAAACTTGCACACAAACACACACACACACACTGGTCCATTCATGAGTAGCATTCCATGTATAAATCAAGTAAAGAATGATGAGCGTCTTGAAGTATGTGTGCACACCCTGGTGTGTGAAGAGGACCCCGCCCCACAGTCACAATGAGCACTCAAAGAATTCCATGAGTACTCAGATGCTTGACTATTTATGATTCATATTATCGGTTACTTTTATCCAAAGTGACCAACAGTGAACTCAGATGCACGTCACTAAGGAGCAGGTAGAGGCTGAGATATATGTCATTAAGGAGCAGGTAGGGACTAGGGGACATGTCATTAAGGAGCAGGTAGGGACAAGGGACCATGTCATTAAGGAGTAGGTAAGGACTAGGGGACATGTCATTAAGGAGCAGGTAGGGACTAGGGACCATGTCATTAAGGAGCAGGTAGGGACTAGGGGACATGTCATTAATGAGTAGGTAGGGACTAGGGGACATGTCATTAAGGAGCAGGTAGGGACAAGGGACCATGTCATTAAGGAGTAGGTAGGGACTAGGGGACATGTCATTAAGGAGCAGGTAGGGACTAGGGACCATGTCATTAAGGAGCAGGTAGGGACTAGGGACCATGTCATTAAGGAGCAGGTAGGGACTAGGGACCATGTCATTAAGGAGCAGGTAGGGACTAGGGACCATGTCATTAAGGAGCAGGTAGGGACTAGGGACCATGTCATTAAGGAGCAGGTAGGGACTAGGGGACATGTCATTAATGAGTAGGTAGGGACTAGGGGACATGTCATTAAGGAGCAGGTAGGGACTAGGGGACATGTCATTAAGGAGCAGGTAGGGACAAGGGACCATGTCATTAAGGAGTAGGTAGGGACTAGGGGACATGTCATTAAGGAGCAGGTAGGGACTAGGGACCATGTCATTAAGGAGCAGGTAGGGACTAGGGACCATGTCATTAAGGAGCAGGTAGGGACTAGGGACCATGTCATTAAGGAGCAGGTAGGGACTAGGGACCATGTCATTAAAGAGCAAGTAGGAGCTAGGGGATATCATTAAGGAGCAGGTAGGGACTAGGGACCATGTCATTAAGGAGCAAGTAGGAGCTAGGGGACATCATTAAGGAGCAGGTAGGAGGTAGGGGACATGTCATTAAGGAGCAGGTAGGAGCTAGGGGACATATTATTAAGAGGCAGGTAGGAGCTAGGGGACATGTCATTAAGGAGTAGGTAGGGACTAGGGGACATGTCCTTAAGGAGCAGGTAGGGACTAGGGGACATGACATTAAGGAGCAAGTAGGGGCTAGGGTGCATCTTGCTCTAGGATGCCTACAGGTAGACTGTGGACTTTTTGTTTGTTTGTTAACCCAAAACAAAGGAATTATTATTACTAAATATTAATAGTAGTATGCATTATGCATTGTTAATAATTATAATTATAATGATGAGGAGAAGAAGATTATTCTTTATTAGTATTATTGTATGTGTCAACAACTCAAATCTTTACACACACACACACACACACACACACACACACACACACACACACACATGCACACGCACGCACACAGGAAAAGGAAGAGATAGAGACAGACATATTATTTTGAAACATTTATACCACATTTAACTTATGAGTTAAAGAAAATAGTTAGAGAAAGAGTTAGAGAAGGATAGAGTTTACCTACCCAGACTGTAAGAGTGACTGGTATAGTTTTTCTCTTCCAGTCAGCACTCTGTCAACAGAGTTGATTGACATTTTAAAGTAGAGAATTGTTCACTAGTATATCTTCCCCATTGCTCACTGGTTGTGGAAGCATGTGGCAACCCCTCAACCTCTCTGAGCTTTTCAGGTGAGATAAGGGAGACCTAAAATCAGGTGTATCCGGTTCAGGTAGGTTAAAGAAGACTAAATATCAGGTGTACCATGTAGTGGAGCTGTTCAGGTACGGTACGGGTAAGATAAGGGAGACTTAAGATCAGGGGTATCCTGTAGTGGAGCTGTTCAGGTATGGTACGGGTAAGATAAGGGAGACAAGATCAGGGGTATCCTGTTTTGCTGTATATTGCAAATGTAAGGGCTTTCATCAGTGGGCCATAGGCTCAATCACCATTGTGTTACCTTATTCGGCAATAGATAATGACTTAACAGACATTTATTTAAATGAAAATCTTGAAGAATTTCCACTTTAAGTAGGTTTTGACTAAAATGATCTACATTTAAAATGGCATTAGTGAAAGATATATAACACATTATAGAGGCTCCCTCAGAAATAAATGTGAGGAAGAAGAATACATGCAAGAGAATAATGTACGTCCGCCCACTGCACACAAAATCAAATGAAAACACCTGTTGTCACGCTGATTTGATTTAGCCTCATAGTGGTTCGCTTTTGGAAAATCAAATTAAATAAAGTTTCCCTTTAGCATTCGCTTTGAGATCGTGTGAAAATGCTTTGTTAAAAGTAACAAAGTAATTTGTACTAAGCAGAGAACAAAGTCATTTTTCTAAATGGCCTTCTTTTAACTCTTACTTGAGCAGTTTTTTTCATGCCAGTACTTTTACTTGTAATTGAGTACAATTTAAATAACAGTAACAGTGCATTGATACGTGTTGATGGTCCCACATTCTTACGGAAACAGAGTTGATGTTGTAGACTGCGATCTTTTAACAACATGCGTATGAAGCAGTACTCCCTTATATAACAGAACACCTGGTTTTACTGCTGCAGCAGAATATCAGATGTGATCAAAACACATTCTAGTTCAGATTCGAATTCAGATTCGAATCAATTCAGGGCTTTTTATCCAGATTGGGATGTCATTGCCATATTCTCATGGCTATTTTGTATCAAAGCGATCAAACCAACCAATCACAATGTGTTACGTTAGTCCCTGTCCACTGTCAGTCTTAACATTCCCTGGTTCTGAGGGATGTTTGCACACATGGCCACCTTTTGTCCTCTTGTCTTCTTTGTTGGCATCAGGACAATTGAAATCTGTTCAGTACAGTGTGGCTACTGTTTAGGGTTCTGTGTTTTTAACACACAGGGAGTGACTTCCTCCCTCACTTAAAGCACTCTATCAAGTAGACATGGTTGTAGAAACAACAAGTAGATATGACCCTAGCGACAAGTAGATGTGACCCTAGCAACAAGTAAACAATATTATAACAACTGTAACATAAAATATAACAACAATATTGCTCTCGCAGACTAAAATAATTGAACAGGATTTTATTCTAACGTCAGTTCCCTGCGAGAATGAGTTTGAAAACAGTTTGAAAATTTGATCATGTTAGTGAAATGGCTTTATTGTTTTCAATCTTCCCAATGATGAACTACCGTGGGATTAACCCCTTATGTGCTCCGTGTGTGTCTTTTTTTGTCTTTTTTTGTCTTAAAACTGCTGACAAAGAGGTCACACGTTGCGCTACTGTGTCACAATCTGCCCAAATGGATCACAGGGGCCATAACTACAATGGTATTATTTTAGTTTTAAAACTACCGGATTGTGATTGGTTTACCGATTCATTTGCAGACTAGAACTGTAAAAAATCGACCTTAGTGAAAGTACAATTTATGTCGCTTTATCGCGTAACGGAAATCGCGTCGTATGTGTACAGTCCCATTCAGCTCCGTGATTTGTAATTATTTTATTGACTTGGGAAAAAATTGCAACAAACAACTGCGTTTGGTGTAAAATGACCTTTACCGTCAGCACAAGTGGGCCCCCTTTTTGTTTAACTGTGTTTTAAAGGTTTTAACTTTTATTTGTATATACATTTACAATATATATATATATATATATATATATATATATACAACTTTATTGTATATATACAACTATAACAACTGTATTAAAAAATGATATATATATATATGTGTATATAGCATTTCTTTTTTAAATAAAGTTGTTTCTCAGTAAATGGGGGTGAAAAGGGAACTGACTTTCGACTGTGTCGAAACTCAAGCCCTGATGTCCGGTGGAAGACCGTTTCTAACCAGATGACCACAGTTTGTTTCCCATCAATGGTCATGGTTAGCGTCGACATAACCTTTTGCTTTTGTATTTCTTTTATATGTTGCTTTGGTTTTTAAAGTTCCCTGTTTTACCACTCAGATGTTAATTTTTTGGTTGGTCGATGTGCACTTGTTCGATCAAAGTCTCGTTGGTCGGACAATCGCAGGTGTAACCTCAAGGAAAAATGCCCTTTATCCATTCTTTTTGGGGGCAGGAGGGACAACTGCAGACCGTTGTATTTTATTTTATAGTGATAGGCTATATTGTGTTAGAATAATATTAATTATGAATCTAAATAATAGTCATGGTTCTAATAATCATATGGTTTAATAGACTATAATACTTAGAAGGCAAGAGGTCAAAACATCCCCGTTTTCACAACTTTGAACTCGCCCAATTTAATGGAGACTGCTTGTCGTTGCTGACATTTACTCGGCTCCAAACTAACATACACCATGTCAAAGAAGTATGAAAACCATTTATAAAAAAGTGCTGACAAATGTTATTGAGTTGTGCAAGAAAAACAAAACAAAAAAACATAAGCCACAGCAGGGCCACCAGGAAATGAAATTAAAAGCTTCTCCTCAACTGTCTTACACAACTTCCTGACACTGGCAGAGAACACAAGGTAGGTTATAACACAATACTCATTACTTTAAACAAAGGGATTTAAAATAAAGACATTGTTTGGTTACACTTTACAATAAGGGTACATTAATTAACCATTCATTGACATTAGTTAATACAGTAAAACACATATACTGCATTAGCATAGGTGTTATGAGTAGAGGGAGTTGATAAGGTACATTATTGGTACATTATTGGATAATGTATAAATGAATACCTAATATAACATGAACAGAACATGAACATGAACTTAGTTAACATGAACAACATTAGTAAATCATTACTAGACCATTAGTTAACTGTTAATTAGCTGTAATTTAATGCTTATTACTGCATTAACTAATGTTAATGAATGGTTATTGAATGTTGTTGTTAAGTGTTACCTATTATTTGAAAAGCCTGTTAGGCTCCTGAAGATATTGTATGAACTACTTGTCAAGAATTGACTTGAATATAATATTATGAAATACAAAATGTATATTGTCCAATTTCAAAAATAAAGTTTAATTTGTGTGTTTATTTGTACCAGATGAAGTCTTTACTAATAATGGTGATTCTGACAGTATGTGCAGCAGCCCCTGAAGGTGAGCTTATCTCAGTAGTAGTTGTTTTCTGCCAATTAACATTACTGCTGTAGATTTACAACAGGTGAATTTTAGGTGCACCATAAGAACACTACTCATTTGGGTGAGAGTTAAATCTAGTGCAATAACTCTTATTCGTGTATGTTGTGTTAAAAGGTGTTTTACTATAATGCACCATGTTACTTTGTTTCTCAAGGGGTTGTACAAAATAAATCATAATTTGGAACTAGATCTTATGCTTGTCTTTTCAGATCTCACAGGAAAAACATTCAACTTTCCAAAGGACAGCAAAACGGACTATGTGAAGCTGATCCCAACCAGCGGGACGTTGGCAGCCATCACAGTCTGTCTGAGGTAGTACGAAGGCACTTATCTAATAATAGTTATGATAATAATAATAATATATATTTTTAATCATTTACATATTTTAGTTCCATTTTAAATTGACATTATGGTATACTAGTGCAGTGCCCTGTCAAAACGTGCAGATTCAACCTGATCACCAACATAAACATCAGAATAGGTTGTTTGTCAAAATGACCGAAAACAAACACTGAGCGAGCGATGGTCCAGCGCATCACGTATGTCAAGTTTCTGTTTGCAAAAAAAAAACAGATGCCAAACTATATCCAAATATTACATTTCCCCCTGAAAATAAAACAAATTCCATCCATTTTTATCAGAAAGAAACGTCACTTATGGCTGGTTTCTTCGACCAGCCGAGAGGGGGCGCCGGACCATCTCGTATGGATCGTTTTGGGCCGTATTGAAAAACGACCCAGTCTGTTGTTTGGGTCGGAGAACAGGCTGGCCGATTGCTTGGCCTCCGGTACTGCTGCTTGCAGCCTCTCGAGAACCGCTCATCCAAACCACTTCCCACTCGACACTGCGCTCCCTTGGGTCGTGCCCAGTGGGAAGTCGATCAGATTGTCGAGGAAATCGAAGGACAGACATACGTACAAAGGCTACTTCCATTTGAGTTAGATACTGACTAGTACATGAACATGTCTTGTTTGTGCTTCTCTAAAGGTCCTTCACAGACCTCAGCAGAAGCCACAGCCTCTTCTCCATGTCCACTCCCTCCTTTCCCAATGGCTTCCTGATTTTTAAAGAGGATACAGCAGATCGGTTCCAGCTGAATGTCAGGAATGTAGCCACAACTATGTTCAGACAGGAATACAAGCTGAACACCTGGCAGTCTGTCTGTCTCACCTGGGATGGAAATACTGGGCTGGTGCAGCTTTGGCTGGATGGAAGACCTAGCGCCAGAAAATACTGTTCTGAAGGAACCTTAAGCTCCAAGAATTTGATCATGATAGGACAGGTAGTATTTTCAAGTAATACCTATTGTACTATATATAATTACAATGTGTATTCTTTGATGTATTAGATAGTGAAATGCATTGCATGAACCATTAGAAAGTGAATCCATGGTGAAATTCCCGTAAATGGCTCTTCATAAATCTTTCCCCACAGGAGCAGGATTCCCATGGTGGTGGCTTTGACATTCAGCAAAGCTTCGTCGGCATGATGGCGGACGTCCATATGTGGAACTTTGTCCTCTCTCCCTGTGAGATCCAGCGCTATGTAGAGGACCTTAATTACTCCCCAGGCAACGTGATTAACTGGAAGGCCCTGCAGTATGAGATTATAGGGAAAATACTTGTGGTTGACAAAAATGGCGTGTGTCCATGTTTAATAAAAAGGAAGATGCCAAATATATTTAATCAGTCCTGTCAGGGTTGATGGATATTAGCTGAACGTGTCGTGAATCAATGTAAAATGTATTTTCAATGACATTGTAATGATATGAATAAACAGTTTGAATGACTTGAATGTCTTCTCTCTACTAGATGTTCCTTTCTGCCTCCTCATCTGTAAAACATGACATTGAACTGTATTCAGTAACCAAAGCTGGCAGTGTTCACAACAGAAATATGAAATGTAAAAATACGGACACGGAATAAAAAATTAAAAACTCATAAATTATACAATTGATTGATTATAAAACTGTTTAGGTGGAATAAGAACAATGCCTAATAACGAAAATGGCATTTTCTTGCTTTTGTTCTGAGAGTCTTTCAAAAAGAATCCGGTGAAAATATAATAGAAATGATCCAACAAGCACAAAAAGCAGGTGTGTTGGACAAGCCAAAATGCTGGTGTTTTTAAAAAGGCCCATAGGTGT
This sequence comes from Lota lota, assembly GCA_026745465.1. Lineage (NCBI taxonomy): Eukaryota > Metazoa > Chordata > Actinopteri > Gadiformes > Lotidae > Lota > Lota lota. The sequence goes on along the minus strand of JACYXH010000810.1, from coordinate 1,799,810 downwards.
GGTAAAAGTCGTTTATCTATCTGCTGGAGACACCTCAACCTTCCAACAGCCACTTGCTTGGTCAAGTGTTGAGAAATATTTAGCTTTTCCAAGATTTGCCAAGGACTTGTGTGTTGAGGCCTTTCTTTCATTGATAATCCACACAGAATCGGAACATGGTGTAATAATGTGTTTAGCCAAAATACCTTAGCACTTTTCCTTTATCCCCTGCTACATCTTGGGTGGAATCTGTAGGTAGCCTTCTCACGTGATCACATGGTGCTGCTCAGTAGTGATTGTCACCTAGCCCTTGTCATGTAATGTTAAACTCCTCAAGTGCATTTGCTGCTTCAAAATCTAGCCAGCCAACTGCTGGCATCTTCCAACAACACACTTTGTCCTTTTTATTCCTTTTTATTTTGATAAATTTGAGCCGGTGTCCAAAATGTAGGGTAACAGTCCCAAGCACAATGTTAACTTGACTAGTCCAATGATGTCCACATTATACTGTATGTGTAAGCACCATTTACAAAAGTTTGTATTTATTGTTTAATATTTGGTGTGGCTTCATTCCTGTATATTTTGACCTCTGTGCTTTTTTGATGTCATCCTGTGCGGATTCCGTAAAAATTAACAGGGAGTGGAATTTTATTGGGAAGTGTTCAGTTGAGTAAATAAATGAGTGGACGGCGAGGCAACACGGTTGTTTTACCGTTGGTGTTGCCACCAGCTGACTCAACGCGTAAGATAGTCTCATGTCGTCCCTAAATGTGGTTATAGATAGAAACAAGTTGGGATAAAGATAAGAATAATGACGACTAAATATAACCACTACAATGTGTTTTGGGCCCATCTATTTGAACTATACCCACGGTCTGGTCTGCGACAATTGGGTAACAGTTTAAAGATGCAGACCTATGGGGCCAACAGAAGCGGGGAATATGTCCTGGCTGAGTACAGATATTTCAGACAGGTTTACTTTGATCATCATAGTGGTTTGTGGAAGCCCATCTCCAGATGTAGTGGCTGCCTATATGCCTTACTGGCATTTCAAAATTGTTATCCAGGCCACTGCTCGGTTGCCCTCATCAGCAAAAGTGCCCTCTGTCCAAGAAATGTATAACTGTTTAACTTTTTTTTATAATAATTAGCCTTATTGCTGTAGTTTCTACTACTACAGATGCTGTTCTTTACATAAATGTAATTGTAAATAAACCAGATCAAACTAAATTGGTTGGGGTTATATGTGCAATTAATGTGTTTTCAAATCCCCTTCTGAAACTTCGCACCTTGCAGTTTTTGGTTTACGGCCCTGCCTCTCTGCAGACATTTTTGCATGCATTGCATGCAAAACCTTTTTACAAACCACTTCCCCCACATCCATCTGAACTCCCCACACATCCGACACAATTAGTTAGGTTGTCCATTCGGTATCTTCCCCTCCATGGCAAAGTGTGTTTGAGGACTAGTTTAACAGGCCGAAGACAGCAACCGTTAGGTACACCGCCCATATGCAGCCCACGACATGGGTGGAGGATCCTTTCTGGGCCCTATAAGGAAAGAGGAAATAAAAAAGTTTAAAATAGAAATAACATTACTTAGCCACTAAACCAATCATAGTATTGATTTAAACTCTAGTGAAATAAAACATAGTATTGATTTAAACTCTAGAAAAATTAAAGATGCTGTAGGTAAGAATTAGGAGCTGTAATTTGATGTAATTTGTCAGAAATGCCATCGCCATCTGTCAGTGAATATGTTCTGAATGACTGCGCCTGCCTCTGTATGCGACCATTAAGAATTTAGATCACTCCCGGCACATTTCTGACCAATCAGGGTACCTCTAGGTTGGTTCAGGAAACCCATCTTGGCTGTCAATCAAATGTGAGCTATCATGAGGGAAGAGGGGCGTTTTTGGGGTTGTTTGTTTGTCCAAAATCTTGCTCTCTTCTGCTCTCTCTCATTACAACGCTCAAATCTTGCCTACAGCTGCTAAGTACTGAATTTAACTCTAGAGAAACAAACGCCTGCTGTTGATGAAGAGAAAGGTGACCAAACTGGGGGCGAGCCTCACCGAGGCTCTAAGTAACAGTTGTGTGTAGAGGAAAAACCATAATGCTTCAGAGTGATGCTGGTGTGGCTGAAGTGGTCATCGTCGTCGACCTCGTGTACGTCCTCCACCGTATACTCTTCAGCTGGCAACAGGAGCATCTCTTCCTTCCCGCATGTCATCTTCTCCAGGTTGACCACGAAGCAGGACATGATGTTGAACAGAACTCCTCCCTCCAGATCAGGGTCCTCCAGCACCATCGATGCGTCCGAGCTGGCCGTCATGAATCCGCCGAGCCTCACCTTTGCGCCCTTCTGCGCAGAGTATTTCTGCGGAGACAGGCGGTACACGGTCCTGCACACGTCCCCCTCCGACAGCAGCGACATCGCATCCGTGAGCAGGAAGTGGAGGGACTGGAAGGGAAAGCTGTGATTTCCGCCCATGGTTTCCACAGCATGGTTGAACTCTTTCCTGAATGCTTTTCCTCCGTATGCGAAGGCCAGCACTGCCTGGCCGTGCTCCTTCAGGCCTCCGGGCACAACCGGAGTACAATCCGTTTTGACTGCCCAGGCCTTTTGGAACTCTGGGCTGGCGGCCAGCTCCTTCCTCAGCAAGTCAGACCCCTCCTTCAGGACCTCATTGCGGCATCCTTCGTACATGTCGTCCACTGAATCCAGGGCCATGCCCAGTTGTATTGCGCCGTTTAACTGTGATAAATAAACATGTTTAGCTTTATTTTACATTACACAACTTGAGAAGAACATGAGATAATCAAATATTCGAGTGTTCTTTATTTTTTGTCATGGTGAGCTTTCACAATACAATGAATGTCTGTGCTTTCAATCAATACCAAAGTTAAAGATACCAAAATACATTATGTATTTACATTAAATGCATTTCTATTTATATTAAACTATAGGTGTTTACTACAGGAGTTAAAACACTTACTGTGCCATGAAGAGCTGCAACAACAATAAGAGCAAGGACCATTTCTCTGTTCCCCCACATCGTTCCAGGGGTTCTGTTCTGTTCTATAACATACAGAAAAGAAAAACAGGAGAACAGACCATCTCAATGTGAGAGATGGCGCAATCTGCTATAAACCCCTGTTTATTGAGAAACAGGGGTGCTATCTCAATCTGGTATGCCTACAAAGTTGTTCCTGTTTGAAAGAATGTGGCTGCCGTCCAGGATAGCCTTCCGTCCATTTTACCACGAAGCCTCATAACACAATAAGAACATGATATGACAGAATGCTAAAAGAAAATGCAGGCAAACTCTGGGACATACCTTAAGGGCTGAAGACTGTCTCGCGTCGTTGTGGGGATCAAGAGATGACGGGAGAAAAGCAAACCATTTGATACAAGGCTTGGACAGGATATTTTAAGAATGCATGCACTAGATTTTCCCTCTGGACCCCTGATTGTGGGAAGGCTGGCAGAAAAGCCAGCAGTAACAACTCCCTTTTCCTTCCTTTGGAATTAAGTATGCACTGGGGAGCTGCCAGGGTCTGTTTCATTGGCCTATCTTAGGGAGTTTATATAACACTAATAGAAATAACAACACTAGGCTAATGTTATTAATGTTTTCCAAAATGGTGTTGATGCTGCCCAGCTATCTGTCTAAAGCTTCCCTTATAACTAGAAACTATAAATCTAAACAAACACATGCTTAAAAGTAAAAGTACATCTGAAAATAGAACGGCTCTCGATTCTGGTTTGTAGAATAGTAACAAGGACATTTTCAACATAACCTTAATTTACAATATTATAATATTATAAAACACTTTTGAGTGAGATAAAGTAGCCTAATTCGGCGATCCTGGCAAAGTCACCAGTTTTTTATGTTTGGGTGTGAAATGGTTTAAAGTTCCACAAATTGCCCCAGTTGCATAATAAAGTAGACAATAACTAACTCAAAAAGGGCTGCAAACATTTTCTTAACAACAGTAGGCCTACTAAAGTTGGTGTGCTGGGACTGCGAGCAGCAGCAGGAAAGAAAACCTCATAAAGCTGTCTCCTGTCTTTTCCTGCCTCTCATTGTCTGCGCACTGAACTTTACCCCCATCATTCTGCTCTTAGAAATAAATACTGAACAAAACAAGGGTAAAATAACAATAATATCCAATGTTAGTAAGGCTGAGGTTGTTTATTTGACAACTTGTTTGCTCTACGCCCTAGAAGCAAAACGATTTACGACCATCTTGATCCTTCCAAGTATGTTGCGCGGCTTGTCTCTGACCTCATATCCTAAGTATTCATAGGGAGCTGGACAACTCCGACATACTACCTTCTTAATAATGAGTAGGATAAAATAAGTTTGCGAATAACAAAAAAATAGCTCTGCCTTACATCTGTGCAGACAAATAACATTATAACGCAAAGCAACTTCCAAGTAACATGTTTTATTACTAGGTAGTAATGACTCTGTATTATATGGACTTGAAAGCATTGACTAAATCATCAATCAATAATTGGTGCAAAATAAGGCCGATGTTCAAAAGCTTCAGACATTTACCTCCATCGGGGCGGCAGAGCTGAGCTTTGACTGCGAGTTATAGCGCCCCCTCTTGACGAAGTGATAGTTTTGGACGTTTTGGAGACATGCGTAGGGGATAGAAATATGTTGGACACTGAACGCTGTCGGGGCTGAGCCATAAGTGTTTCTAGATCAGCGTAATAATAATGAGAATTTATACAATAAATACAATAAAAACAAGTACAAAAAACATACACTCGTATAATCAACATAAGTTCAATCAAATTGCTTTTAGCTTCGTGAAAACGTCTACATACATAAACTGCGGAAGTGACATAGATTGAAGTGGTTCAGGAAATGACGTTTCAAATTACCCGCCAATTTGGATTAGTACTAATACACTTCGGACAGATAGTAATAACGTTACTACTACCATGAACGAGTTATACTACTACTACAAGCAGAACAGATACAGCAAATACATCCGTTGAACCTGCGTTCAGCTTCACAAGCTTACGTAAGATAATTACTAATTGAATACCCTTCGATGTAAGTAAATAAGTTTCAACATTACCCTGCTGTTATTGGAATACGTTAAGCTATATTTTTGGATATACCACTTACCCATGGATACGGAGGGATGAGGCGTGAACTCATATTCTTTTCATTACGGCATTTCTATGAACGAGAAGTTTGATCACAATATTAGTAGGTGTGTAATGCACCGTGAAGCTGTATAGCGTAGCGGTAGTAAGTAAGGGAGGATGAGGAAGTGGGAAGAGCGAGTGAAGAAGGTGGAAGGGCTTGCCCAGGCGTTCCACAAGACTCCCCTGACTACACCGTACAAACCCCGGCTATGGCCATGCCAACCCTCTTCCGTCTGGAAACTCTTTCCACGGCAAAACCTGGCAATGAGCTTCACGCATACGTGCAAAGAGGTACTGAAAGCTTTTCATTGAACGTATCCATGACATGTTGTGTTTGTTTACCATCAAGGCAGATTTACCTCTATTTTATTTTCTCTCTATTCCAGGATGTGCATGTTTTTGCTCTTGAGAAAGATAAGGCTGCCCCGGGCCAGAGGATCTACCTGGTCACTAGTTACAGTGAGCTGTGGCACTACTACAGGTGTGTGTGTGTGTGTGTGTGTGTGTGTGTGTGTGTGTGTGTGTGTGTGTGTGTGTGTGTGTGTGTGTGTGTGTGTGTGTGTGTGTGTGTGTGTGTGTGTAACCAGTTACAGTGAGCTGTAGCACCACTACAGGTGTGTGTGTGTGTGTCACCAGTTACACTGAGCTGTGGCACTACTACAGGTATGTCTGTGTATGTGTGACCAGTTACAGTGAGCTGTAGCACTACTACAGGTGTGTGTGTGTGTGTGTGTGTGTGTGTGTGTGTGTGTGTGTGTGTGTGTGTGTGTGTGTCACCAGTTACACTGAGCTGGGGCACTACTACAGGTGTGTCTGTGTATGTGTGACCAGTTACAGTGAGCTGTAGCACTACTACAGGTGTGTGTGTGTGTGTGTGTCACCAGTTACACTGAGCTGTGGCACTACTACAGGTGTGTGTGTATATGTGTGACCAGTTACAGTGAGCTGTGGCACTACTACAGGGGTGTGTGTCTGTGTGTGTGTGTGTGTATGTGTGACCAGTTACAGTGAGCTGTGACACTACTACAGGTGTGTGTGTGAGTGAGTGAGTTGAAACAAGGTGACAGTGACGTGGATGTTTCACTACCGTCTCCAGGACCTTCCAGCACTCCCTAATGCACTGCTACGAGGTGATTCCAGAGGGCGCCGTTTGTAAGCTGTACTTCGACCTGGAGTTTCACCGGCCGTCCAATCAGGGGCTTGATGGGAAAGCTATGGTGGCCTTTCTGGTCCAGGTGAGGGTGGTTCCCAAGCACAACACTGCCGACGACACACACCTCCTCCGGTATCCACGTCCGCTCGTCCGATATTTTCTATAATCCAATCTAATGGTTAAGACATGACAGAATTGATTAAAAGTTGCTTTAGATAAAGGCGTCTGCTAAATAACTAGGTGATAACACGGCAGAATATATCCGCCCGTTCCTTCATGGACAAATAATGTACATAAATAAGATGGACACATTTGTGTGTGTGTGTGTGTGTGTGTGTGTGTGTGTGTGTGTGTGTGTGTGTGTGTGGTGTCAGTATGTGTGTGAACGGCTGATGGATGTGTATGGGGTGGTGTGCTCAGCCCGCGATGTTCTCAATCTGGACTCCAGCACGGAGGACAAGTTCAGCCGGCACCTGATCTTCTGTCTGGGCAGCACCGCATTTAAAGACAATATCCACATGGGTACGTTCCTATAGGAATGTTGTTTCTTCCCATAAACGACTGTGTAATGCTGCATTATATGTATATTATACTGACTGTGTAATGCTACACTATATGAATATTATTATAACGTTTGTGTAATATTACACTATATGTATATTATACTGTGTGTAATACTACTCTATGTATATTATACTGTTTGTGTAGTACTACACTTTATGTATATAACTATACTGTTTGTGTAATACTACACTATATGTATATTATTACACTGTAATACCGTTATTTTCTTCTTTGTGTATGTGACATTGTCATAGTAACTCTTTCTCAACTTCATATTTTAGGTAAATTCGTTCATGCCATCCTTCGTCCAAACCCTGACAGTGATTCAGAGAATGATGTCCCAGGGTTTGTCTTCATTTAATTTTTCATATGATACTATTTGTGGCTAGGTGTTTGAATCCCAGCCCAAAGGCACTGGGTTCAGTCCCCAATGTCTACAACTTAACCTGTATGCATTCTTGAACCCATACCCATTCCATAACGACCCGTATCTGAATTCACTGTAGGTGGCTCTGGATTTACATGTTTGCTGAACGACTAAATAACAATAATCAATAATCATTTGTGTTTTTAAGCCCCACCAGTAGTAATCTAATGACATGACTCTGTTGGTTGAGCAGATTACCTCGTCTCTCTGCGGAAAGCTCTGTTGAGGAAGGTCAGACCTCCCAGGGTCCAAGGGCTAAGAGACCGAAGTCAGGCCAGACCCCGCACCACAGAAACCTTAGCTGCCTGAAGGTGAAAGGCAAACAGGGCCAGGAAGGCCTCTTCGTTGATCTGGGTGAGTCATGTTACCATTACCAGTCATAATGACCTGCAGTAGTTAAATACAGCCTTTTCCACTCAATTACTGAAACTTAGATATTTTATGTTCATGAATATTGATTGACGTATTTAAATAAATGCTAACATGACCTAATTAAATAATAAATAAATGAACAAAACTCTTTTTCTTGAGTTTTAATTAGTTGACTTAACTCCCAGCTTGTGAGTCAAAGGTCGTTGGTTCGAACCCCAGTATCCGAAGTCTACCAGCATGACCCCTAAACCCTACCTACTCGTGACTGACCTGTTTATAAAAAATCATCACTAATTCAGTTAGGATAAAAGCTTCTGCTAAATCGTAATGTTAACAGTAGTAAATAGATATGGTCTTGATCCATAAAACCAGGTGTATACACGAAGAACCGGAACTTCCGTCTTTACAAGTCATCCAAGGTGGGCAAGAACGTGGCGCTGACTGTGGCTGAGGACAACCTGTTCTCCCCCAGGCCTCTGAAGAACCTGTCCCCAGAGCAGAGCCTCTTCCTGGCATCGCTGGTCTGCAATGTTAGGTACACCAAGAAACACACAGGCTTGTTGTTTGAACTACCATACTACTATAACTACTATTACTGATACTACTACTAATACTAGTACTGCTACCACTTCTACCATTACTACCACTACTATTCGCACTGTTACTACCACTACAACTACATCTACATTTTCATTAAGCTTTTATGCAAAGCGACTTCAAAGTTAAAGCGCAGCCTGACGTGACCTTCTTTCAAGAAGCAGCTGGACAGAGTGTGTATAGCCATAGGAATCCAAATGAAACCAGGATAGTATTTGATGTATTTAGTATTTAGTGCTAATAAACACAGCTGACCTTGATACTACTAGTATTACTAATATTTCTCTGTCTCGGGTTGTTGCTGTGTTTGCACTCAGTTACACTGGCCAGAGGATTCTGACGTGGGACGCGCCCGATGGAACCACGACGAGATCCAACATACAGCATGCTGAGCAGGCACCGGGAAACACACTTCCTGGTAACTTCAAAATAAGAGTGGAGATTTTGTAGATTTACGCCTGTTTAAGCCTTTCTTGGATTAAAACTTGAAAGATGTAACTAACGCGGTTCCTCGTTGACAGGCACGTTGGGTGGTTCTGTGTATTCCCCTTACAAAGAAGTGGATGACTTTGTGCTGACTGTGATCAAGAAGGACGGCGTTCAGGGATGTATGTGTTCCATCGTTTATACCATTAACTTGGCTGTGATTTAAAGCAAGCATTGTTACTTTCACTTACTTTTCAAGTAGGTGAAATTAGAGAGAACAGAAAAAATGGCTGGGACAGTTGAGTTCATATGTGAATTGCTTTTCGTAAGTTTTAGAATTCAAGTTCAAGTTTGATGGTGACAGCGAAAAAGTTACACAGTGCAGGTTTCATCTTATTGGAGTCAGATATATTAGTGAACCTATTCAATAATCTCTTTGTTATTTCTCATTGACTGCCAATATAGGGGTTCAAACCCACAACTTTCTTGTCTGGGAGGCACCCAGACACCCTAAACACGAGACTAACCCGCCACACAATTACTGTGAGATGAGTCTGTAAATAGCTTTTTATTTTTTATAACTGTATATCGTTGTTTCCTGAACAGGCATCAGACGGTGGAACTACTTTGTTGCGGAGCAGCTGCTGGTCTACAGCATCCTGAACTATCGCTGGTGTGAGAATGTCGGCCGCTTCCACAAGAGTAATAACATTATGTAAGCATCACCTTGTTACCGTGGAAACACCAGTGTTACCAAACGGAGGACATTTCTGGTGTTTTTCTCCTCTCCCATGATGCATTGGTTTACTTTAGGTCATGGATTAATTATGTTAATTAAGTATGTTTTTTTGTTAAGGTGTTAGGCTAGAGAGTGTTAAGCTCAGGTAATAGATTAAGACTACAGTTAGATTGTAGATATAGAACGTTCAGATTGTTTAGTTTAGGTATTAGCCTAGAGTTGGGGTTTGGTGTGCTAAAGGTCAGTATAGGGTCAGGATGGAGGCAATGCATCATGGGAATAAAAGGCATCAGAGACCTCTGTCTAGAGTACATTCTCCTGTTTAATGATGCCACATTTAACTCCTCTAACCCCTTGTGGTTCTTCAGGATTCTGGTGGACCTGAAGGAGGAGATCTGGTACCAGAAGTGTCACGACCCGGTGTGCAGGACCTTCAGATCGTCCAGTAAAGCACAACTTTCTTATTCGTTCGTGTATGCCTGTTAGATGAGAGAACACATCAGTTCTTGTGTATAATGGTCCATCATGTATGCTGTGACACCCTCATTTTCCTTCTGGGATGAATCTTTCTATTTATTTTATGTAATTGCATGAAAGAGGTTAACAAAAATGTATAATGAAACATCTGTCCTGTTACAGGTTACCCTCTACCTCAAGACATCTGTGTCAGCTACCTCATGAAAAAGGTGAGCTTGGCCCAATGCCATCTCTTAAAAGGGCTGCTATTTTGTTTTAGCAATTTAGCTAGAGAAATAAATAGGTCATCATTTTGCTAAATTCACTATTGTACACCAATTTACCAATCAAAGGTATGAGCCCTGATCCTTGTCTTCACTACCAGGATGAGGAGGAGGAGGAGAGGTACTTCATGGATGCTGCTGGTAACATAGGGTTGAGAGAAGCTCCAGCGACGACCCCGCACAGCGCAGCTCCTCAGCCCGATACGGTGCTCGATGACTGGGCAGAGGGAGCGAACGACAAGGCTTACGTGGAGGCCCTGGAAGACTTTGAGAGAAGCACTGAGTTCTCAGAGGCGGCCTTTGAAACAGACCAGGTTCTGCTTGAATTCATGACCGATTTTGAATCGCGTTGAATTGAAAAACGTTTTATTGCCGTTGATGAATGTATTGCAATTTTTTGTTTTACTGAATCCATGCACTGCTTATGTTATAATTCTATAAATAAATGTTAAGGTTTTGCTCTCACTGAGACTAGAATGTTAATAAATGCCTGTAGCGTATTGTACAAATGTGTGACCTGGTCTAAATTTGAAAGAAGCATGTGAGGGTTTGGTAAAGTGGTCCGAGTTAAAGATGCAGTCAGATACACACCTAGCTAAAAGCAAACTTTTTGCTTGTCTCTTGCATTGATCAAGTTTTAAACCATCAAGACAAAAATGGGTCCGTAGTTCCTCAGAAAGACATCTTCCATACAAATGTATTGAATATAATTTAGTCCAATGCAGTTGAAGTACTTGTACTAAGAACTAAAATGATATCTTCATATGTCAACTTGTATATAAGAAAAGGGAGGCTTTTTAAAACAGCAGCTCCAGCAAATATACATTTTTATTCAACTGGAAATAGACCATTATGACATAATAACATTATCGTTCTAGTGGTTTTATTGATCTCAGTAAATATTGATATTTAAAAACAAACAGTTGGCCACATCCAGCACCTATGGCTGAAATTAATGCAAAACCTTATTTGGCTACAGACTTATGCTACATTTTAGTTTAGTTTGACACTGACATGACCGTCCTACAGCTTGACCTTATAAGGGTGCGGTCATGCCTGGCTATTTTCTACGATAAGAGCTCTGCTTCATACGCTTGTCGGGAACAAATGACATCAGCGGTCCAACCTTTTCTGTGATGTTTTCGTGGAAACAGGACTGTTGCAGAAGGAGGTTGTTTTCACAACTGGTTTATGACGCAGTAGTCTCTTGTACCAGCAAAATAGCCGAATTAGATGTGTCCCTTTAGTCACTGCGACCTCAGGGAATAACTATAGTGCCAGTCATCACACCCTTTACAAATACTTATTTTATGCTACATATATTATTATTTACAAGTCCTATGACAACATTAAATATCAACTCAGAATATTAAATATAAAGCGCCACCCTTTGACTACCATTTGTTGAAAATAAAAAGGTTCATTGCAACTTCCTGGTTGTTGACAAAGATCCTTATGTCTTGTAGTGGAGAGGCAGGACAGTTCATGGACGTGTACGGTGCAGTTAAGGCACAAATGTGGCACAATTCAATCTTAATTCATGTCCTGCAGTATTAATTCAATGCTGTACATTTCTGACTTTCTATTCTAGTTGACCTATTAACCCCTCTGCTGTAATATGTAAAAAATAGGATCCTCTTTGCCGAATGATCCAGTTAATTGGAAAATGATGAACAACCATATTTACGCGAGGGTCCTTACATTGACTTCTATTTGGTTCAGGCAAAATGTGCTAAATGATTGTCACTTTGTGCTGCTGCTCATTTGACATGGGAGGGGTCTTTATATCTTTACGCTAGCGTAGAGCATGTCGATCTGCTCCCTGAAGTGACGGAGGAGCTCATAGCGCTTGGCCTTCAGGGTGGGGGTCAGCAAGCCGTTCTGCACTGTGAACATCTCCGGGTGCAGCATGATGTCTCTCACCTGCACAGAGTGTGTGGACATGACCATGAGGTGACACCGTCCAACGCCTAGCATGAGTGACGATCTGTTGGTTTTAGCATGAATGATTACCTGTTCGAAGGACTTCAGCCCTCCCTCCTTCCCCAGCATCAACATGTCCTCAAGGATGGCTTTCTTAATGTCCTAACACGGGAAAATGTATATGTTAGAATCCACAGTGATGTCCAGCCAGCTCTCGTTGATGATGACAAGAGGGAGGAAAACAAACCTTGTTCTGGCAGAGTTCGGTGTAGGAGCCTTCAAGGCCTCTCTGCTTGGCCCAACCCGGTAATAGGTCTGGATCCAGTACCACTATGGCTACCAGGAAAGCCTGGACACACCACACAAGATTTAAATCAATAGTCACATTCTATACACCCCCCACACATTCTATATATCTGTCAAGCATTGCACATACCCCTCACACATTAAATATATACCCCCACACATTCTATACACCCCTTCCGCATCCTCACACGTTCTTTACCGCTCATATCTAGATACTGATATAGTATATAATGCATGTACTTCTTATGCATCATCTGGGTAAATGCAGAGGTAAAGCCCACCTGTAAGCTGTCTCCATGTACAAAGATCTGGGCCACGGGTTCACAACGGTTGTAAATGTTTTCTATTTTCTCGGGGGAGATGTATTCTCCTTGGGCGAGCTTGAAAAGGTTCTTCTTCCGGTCAATGAGCTTCAAGGTTCCATTCTGTGAATACCGCAGACGGTTACGTTGAGGTGTGGTTTGACACAAATTCAATTTCACTTGCATAACAATCCTTTAGTGTTTCCCTGCCATCCCCGAATGAAACAAGTGTTGTGGTGTTCAGCTCCCACCCGAGAGGTTTAAGCTCGATGGAGCCGTCGAACGTGTTCCATCAAGGGCAGTGGGAGCACCTTCCATTGATTATTGGGGCAGCGGTTCTCAGCTGAGTGCAGTAAGTGAGACACTCTATGATAGTGTTTGCTCACCGGCAGCCATTTCCCGATGTCCCCCATGTGGAGCCAGCCGTCCTTGTCCAGAGCCTCCGCTGTCCTCTCAGGGTCCTTCAGGTACCCTTGGAATACGTTTGGTCCTTTAACAAACACCTAGGATAGAGAAGGACAGCTTATCACACCTATGACAGAGAAGGACAGCTTATCACACCTAGGACAGAGAAGGACAGCTTAACACACCTAGGACAGAGAAGGACAGCTTAACACACGTATGACAGAGAAGGACAGCTCATATTCCAGATGCTGTCACTTGCTTTTCACTGTTTGACTTGCAAACAAATCGCTGTGAAACTGAAAGTGTAGTTTTTATTTCTGTTCAGGATCTGCTACTACTGGCATTTCCCATTTATTATTGTTATTAAGTGCCTGGGTGCCTTGAAAATCACTATATAAATGCAATGGATTAATTAATGGCCACTCTGCTCCTCAGAAAGTATTTAAATGATCTTCCGAGTGAAAGGAGAGTAAATATTGAATGTCCCCTTGGGCCATATTCGTTTGAAAGCAGCCGTCACCACGATGCAATGCAACACAAACAAGGAATAAGACTGACACCATCATAACCATCAGCCATATAATACATACAAGTGGCCAGCCCAAACAGACACACAATACGATGAGTGATAATAATAAAACACAGGTAGAAACTGCGTACCAATAAAAGCACCATACAGTGTCTCGTGTTTGGCTCTCACTTAGCAGCGGTGAGCGAGACCATGGACTCGCACACCCCCGATCATCCCGCGCATGTCCCCAGGGTACCCCTGGGTTCTTACCTCGCCCTCCCCGTTGGCCGCCAGGTAGTTCATGTCGGGAACATCCACCAGCTTGATCAGGTTGCACGGCAGAGGAGGCCCAACGTGACCTAGGAGGACGACAAGTCTCAGGAAATGTTCTCCCATGGCGTCCGTTACGCTTCTCATTGATGTGTCCTGAACTTGCTCACCTGCCGAGAAGTCCCCAGGTAGCGTCATGGTGCACCCGGCGGTACATTCAGTCTGGCCATATCCTTCATAAAACTGCATGAAAAAATAAATATTAGTACTGCAATTCATGAGGAATTTCATTGGCAATTATAATTTTGCTGATAAATGAGTCTAAAAATAAATATGTCAAATGCCCGTCTCCAGTTGCCATATTTAAATGAATTTGCTTTGTAGACAAGCCTCCAAGAATATTATGAAAATTATTGTTAAAATACAATTTCATATTTGAAATTTTAAATCTGAAACACAGAAAAGCAACGTGTAATACAAGCAATGTGTATTATTGACATGGTGTCAGCAGCAGAGGTCTGACACACTATCTATGGTCGTGAGGGGTGTGTGTATACAGTAGAAGAGGTCAGGGGTGTGTATATGCATTAGAGGGTGTGACCTGGCAGCTAATAGCTGTGCGGAGGAATGACAGGACCACAGGGCAGACTGGAGCAGCCCCCGTTATCATCAGCCTCACACGCCCGCCCAGCCCGCTCTGGAGGTAGAACCAAACGCACATATACATAAATATACATGAAATAATGGACACCTCTTTCTTCACACTTAAGTTGCGTGGTGCTATTTATTGTGTAGATTCTGCTTCTATTCAGCTTTGAACTTTGACAGAGAATTGGCTCAATCGTTCTTAATAAATTAAAATGAATAAACTCAAACTCTTACAATAACATACGATGAGATAAGATAGGATTTTATTGATCC